>BSBK01007855.1:712500-1040000 GCA_027943335.1 Chamaecyparis obtusa
GTTGATCTGGCACTCGGTAATCATTGCATATATGACTCAGCAAAAATAGACTTGGTATACTACAAAAATATATAGTGACCATAAGTTTACTCGATAGTACTATGTCTTGGTAAGTAAACATTACATACCTTGGCCTTTACATAATGACTCCGTCATAGTGATGACTGACCATCATTGCCTAGATAAATGACTAAGTGTGTGTCACTAATAGTCAACAAAATTATAGAGATCTACAATCTCCCCCTTTGATATTAGTGGAAAAAGCACTTTGTCATGACATTACATCTGTATTTTCAAAAATATGTAGTATAAGAAAAATACTCCCCCTGAGATATATATACATTCAAAATTTTCAAAATTTGGTTACCTCCCTTTATCATGTCATGTCATGTCATTTTATTTCCCCCTTGATTTTGACATGACGAATGTCTTCTGGAGTGGGGATCTCAAAGTATTTCTCTTGAAATGGTTTGTGTAGCATCATAACCATGTGTAGTGTTGTTTCCCAACCTCCAGCAGCAACAGTTAAAATTTTAGATTGCACTTCTAGCTCAGCAGCTAGATTGATTAGGCTCTTGGTAGTAGATAGATTCAGATCCTTCTAGGTTAAGTCCTTAGCCTTGACCAACTTTCTCTGTATTACCTCTAGGTGAGGTGTTAAAATTGTTTGCATAGAAAGTAAGCGAGATCTAATCTTTCCATGATTAGTCATTAGTTCGGCTATCTTTCCTTGTGTATGCATGATCTTGGCATAATGTTTGGAACTATTTTCTGCTTCCATGCTTAAGGACTGACTGGTGGATTTGAGTTCTTGATGCAGTTGATTGATCAATTGATTGTTATCCTTAGTGAAATGCTCTACATTTCAAATTTTGGTGAGCAGAGAGTTTGCATTTACAATTGTTTCTTCAGTCTCTACTACCAAGGTGGAAAGTGTGACCTGTTTGACTGTGATCTCGGCAAATACTTTCTCCAGCATCTTGGTCTCAAGCTTTCTTTCCGACCACTCAAACAAATTATCACTGGCACTACTTGCTTCATTATTTACCTTCTGAACAATATGTACAAGTTGTTCCAATATGGGAGTAGAACTGTTTACATCTGACAACTCATAAACATCATTAAATATGTCTTTAATTTCATACAAAACTTGTTTCTGCTGATTTTCTCTTCTCAATTCTTCCCGTCTTCTTTTCCTTGTCAATAAATCTTTCAATATCTACATTTTCTCAAAAGATAAGTTATCACAATCCCATTTAGGAATAACAATAACTTCATCAATGGTTATTGTACACACTAGAATGTGCACTTCTCTAAGCCATTACTTCCAAGAGAATCCATGAATGGGAAACCTTGGGAAGGCGACCTAGAGCTCCCTAGGCATGGAGTGCAAGGGTTTTAAGAATGCTCTCAACTAGAGCTATTAAGCCAATAACCTTGCTAGTAAACCATGCAATGGAAGATTAAAAGAGACAAGGGCAAGAATGCCAATATCCTCAAGAATCCAAATGGAGATGAAATGCAAGCTATGCTAAGAATGGAAATGAAAGCTAAGCTATGAAAATGAAAGATAGGAGTGTTACAAATCCTTTCTAATTAAGCTATGTGAAGTAAACTAGAGCATGAAAAGAAACTAAGCTAAGAAAGCATAAACATGAAGCTAAGCTAAGAATGCAAGAAATGAAGGGTAAATGCAATAAGATCTCCAAAAAGCTCCAAAGTCTTCAAAAGCTCCAAAGTCTCCAAGAAATCCTACAGCATAAGATTAGCATAAAAAGTTGGATCCTAGAATGAGAAGAGAGCTCTTCTTTTGTAGGAATTGAAAAGGAATGGACCATGGAGATTAAGAGGCAAAAGATTTAATCAAGGGTGGAGCTTGAAAGAGGAGCAATCCATGTGCACAAGTTTCCTCCAATGAGAAATAAGTGTTGACTTTTGTGCCCCATGTGAGACAAAAAGGCCTTTTCTTATTTTTATAAAATAAGAATAATGCTTTATTTGTGCAACTTAGGATAAGAGGAAAAGTGGAGGATTTTTATTTAATAAAAGGGGTGGAAATTCCTTTTAATAAATAAAGACTTAGGATAAAATGGTTAATCCATAGAATATAATCGAATAAATGATAGAATTAGGATTTGATCAAGAATAAGAAATTGATGATTTTAGCAAATAATGCTAGCAAGGGGCTAATAGTCTAGATGACCATTTTTGGGTGATTACATTTGCCCCTCTTTCACTAATGTGTGATTGATCTGGGAACACATTATGTCAAAGAATAGATCAGCCAAGAAGGCAATAGATAGAGATCTGACTCCGAAGAATGAAGTGTAAAGAGATAGAAAATCCTGCATGGTCAGCTTGGTAGCGATAGTACTGAACACTTAGGAAAGAGATGGACAGTATCAGAACTCGAGATGAGAACTAACATGTCAAGTGCAAAGATAGATTGATCAAAGAAAATGGAATGGTCAAGCATATGCTCTAGATAATAGCCGATAGGATATGATGTGTCTTCCCCCTCGGGATCAAAAGCAAAATCAGGTAGAGGGAATGTAGAAGCAAGAACAACATGATCAAATCACTAGAAATCATAATCAAAGATGAAAGATAAGAGAATAACCATCAAGCAATGAAGATATGCCCCATTCAAGACCTCAGAGAGAGATGAATGAAATGAATGAAAGACTAGAAGGGTGAGAGAGATGGAGATGAAGAAGGAAAGAATGCCCTAGTGAAGATCAAAGAATCAGGCCTCAAAAGGTCAGCCAACTACGTGGAAGAAGGAGAAATGTGATTTGGATGATCAAGGTGAACGCGGATTTCAGTTTCAATCCCCAAATGAATAGAAAATGATGTGATATGAAAGAAAAGAAGCGAAAGATATGATTGGGAAGAAGAGAAAGGTGAGCACAATTTGACTAATAATTCTATGAAAGATGAAAGGAGAGCTCTCTCCATATGCAAGATGCAAAACTAACTAACATGAACTTAAGAATGCAAGCTATTATGAAATGTGGTTTACTTGCAAGGTTACAAAGTTGTTAGAATCTAATAATCATCATCGAGCATTGTTGGTAGCATCACAAGATCATACAAGACACACTAGTATAACTATTTGAATTTGAATATGATCTAAATCAGATAGAAATGTGGGAATCCCACCTAGGCACCAAAGACATATAGGTCAAGATGAATAGTGCAGTGAGGTTCCCTAAGTTTAGTATAGCAAGATTATACTCACATCGAGACATAAGGAAAGTCAAGATGACTATAAGCATGCACTTGCAAAAAACAATCAAGGATAATACATTGTAGATCCTAGTGTCAAGTGGAACAATCATAAATGCTCATGATAGTGAGGATCAACAAGATATACCCACAAGCAAAAAGAAAATAAAACATGTCCTCATGCCCCTAGTCTTCTAGCTCAGCATCATCAAAAACTATTAGGGAGAGAAAACTCATCAAATAAATCATCATAGATAGCACACAAGGAAATAAAGTCAAGCAAATCAAGTGTTTAAGTGCATGTGTGTAGGTCATAGAGTCAAACTTTGAGTATCCCATTTGCCAATGAGAAATATAGCATCATTCGAGACTGCGGGTAGGATATCTGATAAGGGTTGAGAAACTCTTGACACTAGGGAAGTGTTGAAAAACACAGTTGGGGTGGTGTTAAAAAACACCATTGGAACCAAGTTGTCCAAGAAACCCAAAAGCACATAGAGACCCAAGATAAGCTAGAACAATGTATGCCCCCTAGACTAAGACAAGAGTCAATTCCAGGCTAGGAGAGGCAAAGCAAGAATTAGAGTGAAGGAGCACCATGAAAGACTAATAGACATAGGTGCAAGGGTCTCAAACAACACCTATTTCTAGGTTTTCACCACTTGATAGATTTTTTCAAGACTTTATATACTTTTTAGGATTATTTCAGCATCATATATGATTTTTTTTGGAATTTTTTCAGGATCAATAAGTATGTACAAAGGATGCCCCTAGATAGAATGTGCATCAAACTCCCAAGAAAGATCACATCATGTAGTCCCAATGTCTAGGAAGGTGGAGAACAAAAAGGATTAGCAAGCTAGTGGAAGAGATGGAAGACAAGAGAATGAAGGGAAGAAATCCTAAAGGGCAAACTCCTCAAGAGTACCCAAGCTAGGGGAAAAAATGTCATGCAAAGAACATTTGGACAAGAAATGAAATGCCAGCATAGGATAAGTCACAAAAGTGTAATGCAAAAGAAGGAAAGGATGCAGTCCAAAGGAGTAGACATGTCAAGAGGCTTCATAGCATCGTGTTTTACTCTTTTTTATTAGATCAAGACCAAAGGGGAAAAGGATAGTGAAAGGATAGAAGGAATGGAGGAAAATAAATATGAAGGCTAAATATGAATGGAATTAAAGAAAGATCATCGTAAGATAGCTCACAAGATAGCTAAATGCTCATGTAAAGGTCAACATTGTCAAGATCAAAGAGAGAAGACAGAATGGATGAAATATGTAGAAAAACTACGCATGATGCCTGATTACCAAGTTTTCATCATGGTACTTATCCAAGGTGCCACAAGAGAGTGGTTTTCACCATAGGATGAATTTATTTCTCTTTACTTTTGCTACCAAGGCACCTATTTCTAGGTTTCCACCAAGGCACATTTTCAATTTTTTCATTCTTTTTTTTTTCATTTTTTTTGGAAGAAGGCAAGTATTTTAGATAATGTTCCTTGAAAGCATAAACCATGATATGCTAAAGATTAAAAATGATATGCTCAAAGATGTTGATAGGGAAATGTAAAAGGAACAAAAAAATGGAGGATAAGGTTTTATGTAAAGCAAGTGAGGTTGGAAGATAGGAGGAATAGGAAAATGAGGAAAAAGGATAGAAGGTAGAAGGATAATGAATGGAAGGATTGTGATAGGGTAGATGGAAAGAAAGGAAAGATAAAAATCAACACACACCTTGAAGGGTGGTGAGAGGATGGATGAAATGTGAATGAAGGAATACAAGAAGGAATATGGTGAATATTTAGTAGAGGTTGCAGTTCAGGCACATGGAATGGAAGAATGTTTTTGGAAGAAGATGAAGTGGAAGCTTTTGGAAGCTTGAATGTCAACTTCACTTTTTTCTCAACACTAGACTCTTTCAAGAGAGACTTTGGAATCCATATAGCCATAGGATTTTCATTTCTTTTTGATGATTTAGAGAGAATATCTTCAATGATGGATTTTGGAAAGCATACTTGTCTTGTAGTTTTCTTCTTAGATATCTCTTTTGACTTTTTACCTCCATGTCAATTAGAGGAGACATGGTGATCTTCTTTTTTTGATGGATTCTTGTATTGCTTCATTTTATTGTATTGAACATTCAATTTACTTCCAAAAGACTTGGGACTTGTGGAAGAAGAAGGAGGATATGACTGGTTTAGATGGGTGGGTGGATAAAAAGGATTCAAGGGCATGCATCTATGTTGATCTTGAGGAAAGATAGGAGATGGAGAGACGTAAGGACCCAAGATGGATGATGAATTAGGAGAGTTAGGAGGGGAAAGTGAAGGGACATACAGGCCCAAGATGGAAGGAAGAAGTGAAGCCTTTGGTATTGGTGGAGGAAGTCCAAGGATGGAAGTGGAAGATACAAAAGGATAATCAATAAGTTCATCAACATTTATATGACAACCAAGGACATCAACATCTTTAGAGGGATCATTAGGATTTTCAATAGGATCGTGAACATCTTGGATAGGAGCAACTTCTTTGATAGGATTGTTCAAAGCTTGTAAAGACTTAGGAAGAGTAGAAAGTGGAAGCGAACATGGAGTGGTAGAACAAGAAGATGGAAGATTTTGATCTTGACAAGGATCTTTGGATAGCATAAGCGTATAATTTTTCTCTTGATTTTCAATAGGTTTAAGATTGGAAGTAACAACACTATTTTTAATAACCTTAATGGAAGTATCATCTTTGGAAAGTGCAAGTGTAGTAAGGTTATTTTGATTATCAATAAGCTCAACAATGTGAGTAGTAGCTTGATCTTGCTTAGGAGAAGACTTAAGACATGGTGGAATGAATGGGGAAGGGCGTAAAGGATCAAAATAACCATGAAATGGATAAAAGACATCATGAAAAGGATTGGATGACATGGAGGGTTCTTGATCTTGATCTTTCTTTATGTTCTTTTCTTTATCATTTTTAGAGTCCTCTTGACATGGAGCCACTTCTAAGGACAAGGAAGCATGTTGGAACTTTATGGAAGAGTTTGGAAGAGATAGTGAAGGACTAGATAAAGTAGGCATTATAGTGCATAAATACTTAGGCTCTTTAGGTTTAGCATTATTGAAAGTATTTTCAGCCAAGTAAAGGTTAGCTTGAGTTTCTTTAAGAGGTAGCCCTTGAGGATAACTATAGGGAATCGTATGAAAAGTATTAGGACTTTCATTGCATGAAGGATTTGTGAAAGATTTGGAAGACTCAGAAGCTTTAGGAAATGTATGGGTATTGGAGGAAGTAGAGGATGGAAGGGAACCATCACAAGATAAAGGTCCATCATTAACATAATCTTGCTTGAGAGTGCAATCTTTATCTTCAACATGAGAGTTCTTAGAGGAAGGATTCTTATAAGATTGATGTTTCATATCAGTGCGGTACATTTTATATTCCTCAATAGAAGTGGATGCATCATCTAGGTATTATTGATAGAAATCATTAAAGTCTTCTTCAAAATCAGAATCATATGGATCACCATCACAATCTATCAAATGTGACGACCCATTTCTAGTAAGCACAAGTACACGACTAGGAGGACTCTTAGGAATAGAGGTATCATAAGGACTATCATATTACTCATCATGGTATGTCTTGATAAGAGAAGTAAGACTCTTGGGAGAAGAAGGAATAGATCATGAAGAAGAGGAAAGTGAAGACCTAGTGGAGGAAGAAGACTTGGATAATGAGGAATGCAAATAATGTCTAGAAGAGTCATGGTCAAACTTGGAAGATGAGGAAGAATTAGAAGAATTAGAAGATGAAATTTTTTTGGAAGAAGGAGGTCATGACAAGATCATGTCTATGATCCTATCAAAGGCATCTAATTCAAGCATCTTTTCTTTTATTTTTGTCTTAAGTTTATCATCCATGCAATATCTATGACTATTGGAAGAATAATACTCTTCGAATTGAGCAATGAGTTCAAGATCATCTATTCTCAAGAGAGGTTCCATAACAAGATAGTTGAAATTCATGGTTCTAGAAGAGGAGGAATCAAGCATGGAAGTGAAAGAATTGATGAATAGAAGAAGGTAGACTAGAAAATAAGAGGAAAAGCATCTAGAAGACATGAAGAGTTTAGGAAGAAGAGGAAGAAGCATGAAGGAAGAAGAGAAAGGATGGAAATGAGAGACTAGGAAGACATGGGAGATGTGGAAGAAAGGTGACCAAGAGTCATTTTGTGCAATTTGATATCATTTGAGTTCATTTGGATATTGAGCAACATGTCACAGTACCTAAGATCTGACCTAGACCAACTAAGGAAAACTGGAAGTGACACAAATTAGTAAGATAACAAGCAACAATGAGACAACAAAATAAATCTGTGTGATAGTTCTCAAAACAATAGGATGATACAATTTGGTATGATGATATTTCACATGAGACAGTATGATAGAATCCAAGCAGGTAATGTGATAGAGTTTATAGTATACATGTGACAAAGAATCAAGAATGATGTATCGCATGACAATTCTTAGGAGGGTGTGCGATGATGTTTCAGTATCATATGACTCTTGACCAGTGAACATGAGAAACTTAGTTTTGAAAGCAATTTGGTCAATGTTGTAAGTGGACAGGTACAATTTCTTGGTTTCAAGCACAGTAATATCAAGAAATAGACAAGTTTGCAAATAGTAGGGGATCAAACATGTCATAAAACACTTGCGCAAGAGAAAAAATAACCTTGCCAAGATAAGCAATTTTGATATCAAAATGAGAAATTATATGAGCACTACCGTGATGTTTTATGTTCAAGAACATTTGCATGAGTAGATCACAATGAGAACACTTCAAGCACTTACTACCTAGAACAACAAAGGCTCAATACTTAACAACTTGGCCCACACTTGATGTCCCATCACCTCACACAAAGTGGTTACCCACAATAGATGTTGGCTTTGTCATGGAAGTGCCATTGGCACAACCAAAGGAACACAAATGGTGAGTAGTCTTGGGGTGATCCAAGTTAGTTCACTAGGATCAATCCTTGCACCAAGATGTTAAGTGGAAAAATGGGGTAGCTTCTATCTATGGTTCTTAGTAAGGGCTTCCATTTGTAATACTCCTCTTGCTCCCCGAAGGGACTCCTTACCTTGCGGCAAGTAACATACCTCGTGGCCACAAGAGTACCTTAAGAATTCTTGCTTAACATTTCCTCATGGTCACAATCGCACAAGTACTCACATTAAGTGAAGACAAGTACTAAATCTACCAAGGTTTTGTGTCCTTGATAGCCTTGAGTTTATAGCGGGTCGAAATAGCTCGGTATTAGCTTGTCCCCACTTGGGTCATTCCTCTTGATTGCTCAAGAGCAGGCCCACTAAAGGATTCTAGAACTAAACAAAGAGTGGATTAATCTTTGAGGTTCAAAATTTTTGGTTCACCTCAAGGGTGAAGAGCATACTCTCCTAGCTCAAAAATCTCTTCCAAACACACCAAGCAAAGTTTAATTACCCTCTTGCTTTCAAAATCTAGAAGTGGGTCAAGATTTTTGGTTCACCACAAGGGTGAAGAGCATACTCTCCTACCACCAAAAGACTCCTACAATAAGATATTAAGTGCCTAAGAAATGAAGAAACTAGTATATTCCACACTCAAAATGAAAGCAATTAAACAAGCACTTGATTGGTTTTTATGCTTTGGGCAGCCCTGCAAAAACCATTAGTAGCCCTTGTGCATTTGGATATTTGACACACATTCTTTTAAGAAAATATTTCAAGAAATGAGAGCACCTACAAGCACAACTTGTTATCTCCATAATGGTTAGCACATCAAAATTTAGATAATCTACAAGTAAAATAGCTAATCAAATGACAAAATTTGAAAATGAAACCAGCATGGTTGGATCAGGCTTGAAAAGAGCTTTCCAACGATATATCACACTTCAATTTTTGATACCATATGCAAAAATTTCATCACACGCAGAAGTGCTAGAAAGAGAAAATCTTCATGTGATACAGTAAGAAACCTCACGCAAGATTCCATAACAGTGGTGTACAGAAGTATGGATAGCGTATGAAAATTGTAAAAAAATAAAAAACAGCCAAAACCTGCAGTGAAAATGCAAGAAAAGAAGGACAAAACAAAGTTGTTTTGCCCCACAATGGGCACCAAAAATGTACACACTAGAATGTGCACTTCTCTAAGCCATTTCTTCCAAGAGAATCCATGAATGGGAAACCTTGGGAAGGAAACCTAGAGCTCCCTAGGCATGGAGTGCAAGGGTTTTAAGAATGCTCTCAACTAGAGCTATTAAGCCAATAACCTTGCTAGTAAACCATGCAATGGAAGATTCAATGAGACAAGGGCAAGAATGCCATTATCCTCAAGAATCCAAATGGAGATGAAATGCAAGCTATGCTAATGATGGAAATGCAAGCTAAGCTATGAAAATGAAAGATAGGAGTGTTACAAATCCTTTCTAATTAAGCTATGTGAAGTAAACTAGAGCATGAAAAGAAACTAAGCTAAGAAAGCATAAACATGAAGCTAAGCTAAGAATGCAAGAAATGAAGGGTAAATGCAATAAGATCTCCAAAAAGCTCCAAAATCTCCAAGAAATCCTACAGCATAAGATTAGCATAAAAAGTTGGATCGTAGAATGAGAAGAGAGCTCTTCTTTTGTAGGAATTGAAAAGGAATGAACCATGGAGATTAAGAGGAAAAATATTTAATCAAGGGTGGAGCTTGAAAGAGGAGCAATCCATGTGCACAAGTTTCCTCCAATGAGAAATAAGTGTTGACTTTTGTGCCCCATGTGAGAGAAAAAGGCATTTTCTTATTTTTATAAAATAAGAATAATGCTTTATTTGTGCAACTTAGGATAAGAGGAAAAGTGGGGGCTTTTTATTTAATAAAAGGGGAGGAAATTCCTTTTAATAAATAAAGACTTAGGATAAAATGGTTAATCCATAGAATATAATTGAATAAATGATAGAATTAGGATTTGATCAAGAATAAGAAATTGATGATTTTAGAAAATAATGCTAGCAAGGGGCTAATAGTCTAGATGACCATTTTTGGGTGATTATAGTTATCTCTAGTGAAAAGACTTCAATTTTCTTCTTGAGTGACTTCTTCGGTGTGTTCCCACTCGACATTTGTATAAGAGCTTATATTGCTTCTTGTTCTATAGGCTCCTGTACCTCAATAGCTTTGTCTTTTACTTCTTTTCCCTATGTTTCCTTATCCTCCACATGAGGACTAGTGGCATTTTCTTCAGACTTTTCTTCTTTTTCTTGGTGTATCTCCTCGACAGATGTGGGTTGAGTTGCTGGTGTCATCTTATCTAGTTCCTTAGTAGTTCTTGTACCAGCTAACATGTCAACTATAACAACTATAGGTTTGGTGGGGGTAGTGTTACCAGTTGATGTCCCATAAATTGTCGGATAAGCTTTGACTTGCAAAAGTACAATATTACTACCTGGAAAAGATGTGTCTTTTTCTTGCTCGACCTGTATGTCTTCCTTGGTTAATACTGGATTCTAAACTGGGGTATCCTCTATTATATCAATAATGTGTACTTCTGGTTCCTTTTGAATTTCCTCAACCTTAGGAGCTTCTGACTCCATAATGGGTGATTCCATTACATTTAGTTCTATTGTAGGCTCGACATCCTTAGATGTACTATCACCTTTGTCTCCATCTTTGTCAATCAACAAACCAAACACTATCTTCCAAATCTTGACACTTTCCTATACAATATCCTCAACCTTGTGCTAAAGGATTAGATAAGCTCTGAGCTTAGGGTCAAATTTGGCTCAGTGTTTCTCCACAATTTTTCTAATGTTGGCAGGGGTGAGACTTGATTCCACTTGTGCTAAGGTGCTCTCCCTTTTTTTTTTTTCTATGTTTTAAAGAGGATATTCCCATTTTTGTGCAATCCTGTTGCTTAGCTCCTTAGGAATTCGGTTCTCCAACTGAATAGGTAACATCTTGAAAGTGCAAAGAATTTCAAGAATAGAATCTTCAACTTTTTATTTCTCTCCTATACTCAGACTTACAAACTTTAATTCTTTCAAGTCATCCACTCCTGTAGTGTTTGTGATCTTGTGGCATATTTCATGCACAATAGTTTTAAAATCCTACAATGCAATCTTCTTCTTCACCTCATCATCACTTTTAGTTTCTTCATCATCTTCTTGTTCCAACACAAGTTTTCTTCTAGGCCTTTTGTTTACTTTACTCAGCATTGCCTTAGGTTGTGCAAGTTTTCATTTACTAGATGTAGGGGATTTCTTAGGAGTCTCAACAACTGCTCCCCTTGTTCTAGGCCTCAGCACAGGTGTCAAAGACACTTTAGGTTTCAGTACTCTTTTCTTGGTTGGGGGCTTGACAATTACTAGTTTCTTTCCTTTCTTCTTTTCTATTTGAGTATCTTATTCTTCTTTCTCACTATCACTAGATTCACTTGGTTCATCTTCTCCCAAACCTTGGGTTAATTCTAGTGGGGCATCCTTTTCCGATTCTTCCACATATTTCTCCAAATTCTTTACTATCTTCTTTCTTTTCATCTCTAAAGTTGTAGTTGTTAAACCCATAGAGATTTTGGATCTGGCTTCTTCGTATGTTCCAAAGTAGGGTGCCTTACTATTAATTTCTTCAGCTAAGAGGGTTTTTATAGCAGTATTAGCTTCATCTATATTGACTTTATATGGTAGTGGCATGAGCCATGAAACCCTAGGAAGAACTGCTTGTGCATAAGTGAAGTCTATGTCAACTAGAAAGCATATATCATTATTGTATTTTTCAATTAATGACATAGGGATTCTACTCCTCTTCCTCATTTTCTTCTTGAAGTCAACAAAATAGTTATCCATCACACCATTAAAACTATTTCCTATTTGACCTATGAACTCATTGATTTGCATAGTAATGGGTTTCTTCTTGTCCCATATCACACCTCCATGAGTAGGAAAACTCTTCTTTACATAAAAGAATAGATAGATTAGCAAAGAGACAAACTTACACATTGAATTCTTTATATTCTAGATTGAGTTGAGGTTCTCGGCAAGATGAGTCAGCTAGAGCTCGACAAGATCATATGTGTGTTCTTTCTTAATGATTTTCCATTCCTGGCCCATTGCCATACAAGGGACACTATCCAACCTGGATTGGTAGAACTTGTGTGAGATAACCCTAACAACAAAGTCAATTTCTGGATCTCTAATGGTGGAGATCATCATTCCTCATTTGTTCCATATTTCTTGTGTGTTTTCCTGAATTTCTTCTTTGCTTGAACACTTCATTATCCTTTTTCCTTGAATTGTAGGGTATCCAGTGACTCATTGGATCATTTCCTTTTTTCTATTCACGGGTCCATCTTCCAGCCATAGTTGCATGTCATGTACTTAACTCAACACTATTTTTATCCTTTCAACTTTAAAATTCTACGGGTTATCTAGAGCATGCACTAACCCTTGTTTGGCAACTGATTTATACTCCAGATTCAACACTCGATTAACACATAACTTATCATACACCTCTCTGATCTTGTAATCTCTGATTTCCCCAATTTTGCACATATAACATGACCTAATATCATTCATCATCAACATATTTTTTAGAATTGAAGATAGGAGTCCAGACAAATCTCCTTTAATCACAATTTCTGAAATTTCCTTAAAAGTCTGTGGCTTGCAAACTTCATTTCTTACCAATTGTGCATTGAAAACTTCCATCCCTTGTTTCTTCACTGTAGCAGATGATGATGCCATTTTAATTTCAAAAAGAAATGTTTTCTCAGTAATGTACCTTTTTCTCATAAGTATCTTGTAGATGATTTTTGCCAATGACACACTGTAGAGATTCAGAATCATCTTTGACAGACTGGATGCTCGTACTCTAAATCACTCAAAGAAATATCAATTCAATAGGTGAAGTGAAATGAGTAGCAACTCTCCACTTTATAGATTCCAAAAAGTAAAATTAGGGCCTCATAAATGCTCTGTACAAAATTTGTAAGTGGAATACAACTATCTTTGGCAAAGTCATGCTAACCTTGGCTAACACAAGTTCAGTCAATATAACTGTTATGACATAGCTCGGTATCTATATATCTATTGGAAATTTGGCTAATGTGGATGCATAGATTTTGTCATTATGGCAACATATGATCTCTATTGAGAGCGCAAAATCTGGAATGCAAGTATGGCAAGTTGAAGGAAGAAATTGTCTAAGTATGGATACAGTGATCCTGACAGAGCACCCGATGAAGATTGAAGATCTGAAATCTGAAAAGAAATCTAATATGCTTGTTGAAGATTGTGATGAATTAGAAAAAGAAAATGAGATCCTTAAGCATGAGTTGAAGATAGTAAATCTGAAGCTTAGTATGAAAGATGGAAATTTGAGATCTGATAATGAAAAATTGAAAATTGAGAATGAAGATCTGAGGTCAAGACTTGAAAAGGAAACATCTGAATCTGAAAAAGTAAAAGTGCAGTATGTGGAACTTGAGAAGTATAATAAAATTGTGAAAGGTGAATTAACTCAATCTAAACAACAACTTGAAAGGCTATATTCAAATAGTGATAAGACTGGAAAAAAAATTTCTTTTGAAGAACCATTCTTTGATAGGACTGGATTTGGATTTAGTATGTTTAGAATAATCCATGAAAGTAAGAAGCCAGATCTGGAGACATCTGAAAGTGTGGAGGAAATAAAGCTAGATGAGAGCACATTGGATGATCCACCTAAAGAAGAACCACCTAGAGAGAAAGAAGAATCAAAGCAAGAAGAATCAAAACAGGAAGAATCATCTAAAGGTATGCAAAGAGAATTCAAAGGTAGATGTTTTTCTTGTAATAATATTGGGCACATGAAGAGAGATTGCATAGGTAAGCAATTTAAACCTCTTGGTGGACATTGTTATAATTGTCATAGTTTTGGACACAGAGCTAACGAATGTAGAAGACCTAAAGTAATTTTGAATAATTATGATAGAATGATTGGGAATACTAACAATGCGGATAAGAAATCTATTGAAGAAATGAATCAAAGAAAAGTGGTAGTATGTTTTAGATGCAACAAAGTAGGACATATTGCTAGAAATTGCAAGTCACAGATTAACTAGCAAGGATAGAGATTTGGAAATAATGGAATCATTTGTTAGATATGCAACAAGTTTGGACACTTAGCAAGATTTTGCAGAATGAACAATGGAGGTTATCATCATAACCCTAACCCTAGGAACAATGCAAGAAGGAATGAAAATGTAGGAAACAAAGAGAAAGGTTACTGTAGCAATAAAGATGAAGTAAAATTTGATAAAGGCATAGATCAAGGAGGTATAGTCAGCACTGAAAGTAGTCAGGAAGGTAATGTAACTAATGGTAAGGATGAATCTTTACCTGACCCTTCTTTAAGTACTTAAATTATGTAAGTTTCTATAGTTTAGGACTTAGGATTAGTGTAGATTAGGAATTTGAATGAGTTAAGTTTTGCGTAGTTAGATATAGGTTTATTATTTTGTACTAATGCTATGGTTAAGTGCGCAAAAGAAAATATTGTGTTTTGCGAGGTCGCAAAAAGTTTTATGGTTGCAGGTTTGCAAAATCAGCTTTTTGAGGTTTTAGCGGCAAAATGAATGAATGCGATGTCAGATCAAGTTAATGTGAAGTTTTATAAGGTTGAAATAAAATTTATCATGATTAAAAAGTGATTGAAGAGAGATTTGAAGAAAAAGCAAGTTGAGGTCGATTTGAAGAAGTTTGGAAGCAATTTGCAGCGACGATCATACCGAAACCCTAGATTTGCAAAGTTGAGGTATTGTTTGATCTTTAATCAGTTGATAAGATGGATATTTCTATTGTTCATAATGTTAAGGATAAGAATAGACCTAAGATTAAGAAAGAACCAGTAGAACCAACTAAAATTGATAACAGTCTAGCACTATCATCCGTACCAGACGGAGTATTGCACATTGAGAATGTCAAAGGATATTTAGGTTGTAAGTTTGAAACTTTGGGAGATGCAGATTTTAGTGATGATTACAGGAAATTGTACAATCAAGACATGTTAGTTAAACCAGCTTATGGGCACCTAGAGAACAATGAAATTATCAAATATTCCATGAAGTATGAATTCAATGATGAAGAATGTACCAAGATCATTTTAAGTAGAATCCACAATGGGAAATTTTGGATGGAGGATAGAGTTATTGATATAACTGCTGACCTAATTCATGAAGTTATTGGATTATCAAAAGTTGGAGAGATTCCACTGAATGAAAAGAACATGAGAAAGATTGTTTTAGACAACACTGGATCTAGTTATAATGGTAGAGGAATTGCGATAAGTAAGATTAAGCAAGATGATGTTAGGTACCTTTGCAAGATCCTAACAACTAAATTTTGTGGTAGTTCAAGGGAAGATGACATGGCTGTAGGAATGGTTCATGTAGCTTATCTTATGTGTATTGAGAAGAAATAAGTAGACCTACGTGAAATTTTGAAAATTCAGTTATTTGAGAACTTAGAAAAGATTAAGAAGGCTAAGTACACATAGTTTAGGTTTTCATCTCTGATAACCTATATGGTTTTCCATATTTTAAGAAGATTTCCTTACATAGTTGATTGGAATGACAATGTGAACACAATGGAAAGAATAAAATCAGTCTACATGAAGCACCTTTTTGATAAAGTTAATGACAGTGTGAAGCTTGTATTGAAGACTTTTCAGAATATTGTTAAGAACAAATCAAGGATTCCTCAATCCTTAGTTGAAAAGCATAGAAATGACATTTGTTTTATGGTTGACACTGATTTCACCTACATTGAAGTAGTTGAGCCTAGAATGGAATTCATAGACCCTCTTGGCTATGAAATATCTGAAGTAGAAACAATAGGATATGTGAATAGATTGTTAAAGTGTGAGTTGGATGGTCATGCAAATAGGTTTGGAACCTATGAAGAGAATTTCAACTCTGCAATAAGTTTGAGAGAAAAGAAGGAATCTAGTAAGAGAGTTGAATCTACTATGAAGGAAATACTGAAAGAATTAGGTATGTCAAGTCATGAGTTTGACATAGCTAAGAAGACTGTAGAAGCCTTGAAGCAAAGTGAAAATCTTGTAATTTCACCTGAGGCATCTAGTGCAGATCTTGTTGATCCTATTGTAGTAAAGGTAAAAGTTGAAGTACTTGAAAAAGATGAAGGAGATAAATCTTTTTCTCCTATTCCTAGCAAAAGAGTAAAAGTGAGTGCAACAGGACCCGACAAGAGACAGAAAGTGATTGTACCACCTATACCTAGAAATGTAGTTGTAATTAAAGATGATGATGTAGTTTCAATCAAGAAGAAAACTTGGAAACCAAGAATTGAAAGAGTTAATGAAGATATATTGAAGCATGGAGACTTCACTAAGTTGAATAAATTCTATGATCTATATGGATCATCAGATTGAACTTTGAAAATGCAATGATTACACATATGATTGTGACAGATAAGAAACTTATCACTATTCATGGTAAGATCCCAGAAGATTTGTATAACAGACTTGTGAATAGAAAATAGAGAGCACAAGAAGAGGACATAAAGATGAGAGAACATGTAATCAAATAGTTTTGTGAAGTTGAGGATGAAGATCATTTGAAGAGATTCTTGAAGTCTCTTAGAACTTTATTGAGAACTAAGAGAAGAACAATCCTTATAATGTGAGGCAAAAAAGAGGAAGTACAGAAAGAGACAGAGAAAGCAGTAATGCAAGTTCTTGCAGATATAGTTGCAGAAAAGCATGTTGAATCAGACCCTCAACAAAAGCAATTAGAGGAACCACATGCAGAGGAAGTTGGTATTGAAGAAGTTCCATCTTCTTCACATATCAATATTGGCAAAGAATCAATGGACATTGAAGGAACCAAAGTGACACTATAGTCAGATGATGCAGTATTTCATGATCTAGGAAACATTGTTGACAATTTGGCTTTAGAAGAGAAAGAGAAGGTTACAAAATCAGAAAAGGATATAGAGGCAGTGGAAGCACCAGCAGTATCAGAATCAGTTCCAGCAGAATAGACAGTTAAAGGTAAACAAATTTTGACAGAGGTCACTACCCCTAGTGCACCTGACAGTAAGAAGAGACAAATTGGTTCAATTTTTGAAGACCTTGGAAAAGAAGTTGAAGATGATGATCAGCTTGAGTTCATCACATCTCTTAATAAAATTATTGGAAAGAATAAGAAGGTGAAGGACCTTAAAGGCAAAGTTAGAATTTTGACATAGAAACTTGAGAGTGTGATTAGCACTAAGGTATCTGAATCGGATCCACTTAAAAAAGCTAAAACAGTAATAAACTCTTTTGACTCTGAATTTTCCAACTTAAAGGATATTGCTAGAATAAATGTTCAGGAAGACTTTAAAGCAGAAATGCAACAAAATTTAAGTGTAAATATTCAAAATGATATTGGTAATTTGGATGTATGCATAAAGAATTTGAGGAAACATTTTGAGACTAGAAAGAGTTTGTATATACAATGCACAAAATCAGAAATCCTAACAGCTAAAGAAGATAAGAAGATCAGAGAGAAGATAGATGCAATTACAGCTGAAACAAACACCTTGTCACACTAATAAATTTGGCATCAATTTGCGATGTCTATGTGTTGCAATTGTGACAGCCATGTGTTGTAATTATGACAGTAATAGACGTCGCTATTTTTTAGTTGCAAAATATGACGTCTTTCCATTTCCGTCGCAATTATGACTTCAATCCGTCGCTATGAAGCCCCTCCAATCTGACATCAACCCCATTACAATTCCTTATATTAGCATCGCAATGGTGACGAACATCCGTGCAACTACGACGGCATGTCACATGGTCACATGCACTTGGGAAGCCGCATGCGATTATGTGATAACCGTCGCAAGTGTGACGAATACCCGCGCAACTGCGATGACTTGTCGCATTGTCACATGTGCTTGGGAAGCTGCATGCGATCATGCGATAACCATCACAAGTGCAATGAACACCCGAAGAAAATGCAACGAGAGTGGGCATCGCCTAGACAGTGCCCCCATCACAATTCACTATGTGTGTGTCACAATTGTGACGAATACAAAATAAAATATGAAAAAAAATTTCTGGGACAAATTACCCTGTTCTGGGTACAAATTACCCCCGTCGCAATTTGCCTATGATTAAAGAGTCTAGTGGAAAGACCAAGTGTTAGTTCTCTTTGACTATGAAGAAAGTCTGTGAAGTTGGAGTTTAGTTGAGAACCTTCTTCTCGAAGAACACTCTGTTTGGTATATGAAATATGACAGAGTGATTTTTTTAAAGAGCCTTTGGAACACTTGAATCTCTATGCCAGGTTTATACCAAGATTGGTGAGTGACTGGTTTGTCACGGGAATAGATTTGAAATTGGGAAGGACTGGAACAAAGTAGAAAGTTTGACAAGTGATGAAACTGTCAAAGAACATACAGAAAATAAACTAGCACAGTTGGTGGGAAAGAAGGTACACAAGGTATACAAGAACCTATCATCACTGATAGAACAACAGACTATGAATAACATTGTGAGGAGTTACGGGTAAATAATGTGTTGAATGTTTACAAAAGACTTGTTCATTCAATAGTGTAGAGCTTTGGTAAGGAGTGCCCTAGCATAAGCAGGGGTAGGAGAGTTTGAATTCTCACACAAAGTTTAGTTGAAAACACTATTTTTCACTATGGATACCAAGGCTCTACATCACATATATCAGATATAAATGGCATAAGAATTAGGGGCTAACCTACCAGGTAGATGGTGATGACCAGCTATCTTTTGCTGGACTTTCCAGACCAACAACAGCCTTCGGAGAATTTTCACTCTGAGTGGAGATATAGAACAGAAGTTCACCTAAGGCTGCCATAGCAAATCTTCTCACTTTTTCCTTCTTATCTCTAAGAGCATCAGTTAGCACTGAAACTATACCTGAACTTGCCACTTCATCTTCAATAATAGTTGCATGCCGAATCAACAAACCCATTACTGAAACAAGTTGAACACGCAAAGTAGTTGGTTTAGATATTCTCAGCATCTTAACAAGCATGGACAATACTGAACCATTGGTTAAGATGTTGGCTGCTTCCACATTGCTACTTAGGGTTTCCAAGTATTTTAAGGCATTCTATTTTTCCCCAAGAGTTGTGCTGCTATCGATACTAGAAATTATACGACCAAAGAAACCTTCTAGTAAACCTTCTAGTTTATCTTGTGAGAGTTTTAGGAACTCAGAAGTAGGGAGGGCATCAAATGGATGTGTGCGTGCATCAAGCATAGGCTTAGTAGCCTTATCAGTTTTCCTGTTGACCATAATTGGCTTCATAGATAAATCAGATGGATGCCACAGTACCCTGTGCGTGCATCAAGCATAGGCTCAGTACCTTGTTTTTCTTGTGGCAACTGCATAAACCACAAAAATATGTAAACTTGGAAGTTCAGGTCAAAACATAATGAACAACAATTGAAAACAAGTTAGATGTAATTTTGTACTTGTTGCCCTCTTGAGACATTACAAAACAACATAATAATAGAGAAAAATGACTTGAGTAACAAATTTTTTTGAAATATCACTGAGCCGCCTTGCCAGGCCAAAATCACAAAGCTGAAGCATGTATAAAAACATACAAGTCATCATTCTGATTATAATACACAAGAAAATCATAGAATTTGTATTAAACTAAAGATATAATTAATGCATATGCAACAACTAAACACAAATACAATAGAGTAATTACCTTCAGGCGGCCATTTTCATCCAGTAATATATTTGATGGCTTTAGATCACAATATATTACACCTTTTGAATGCAAAAACCTGAATATATTTGATTAAAAACATTTAAAAAATTGATTTTAAATAGACCCAAATTGTTGTACATGATGCAAGGTCAATGTACATTACTATAATGCTTGGACCAAGTCATGTGCAAAGTCATGTATAGATTCCTCTGGGAGCTGGCTATCCTGCATTGAACAAGTTGTAATATCCTGTTAGTGTTATTTTGAGTAGAAATAGATTGAGAAAGGTTACATTGTTGGTGTGCACCTCTATTTTTAGATATCCCTGCTACACGAAATTAAAGTACATAACAGTGACTAGAAGTCAAAATGAAAAAGCCTTATGTCCCTATCATCAATATTCATAAGCTAATTGTGTTTATGAGAACCAATTGTCACTAGTATCTCAGGCTCTAGCTGTTCCCATACTGCATAAGAATATCAACATATGCAAGATTAACTTTTTAGTCCAATGTTTTTTAACTAGTCCCACTTAAACAAAAGAAACCATGAGGCTTCCACCTTACACATCTTCTACCAACCTATGGTCCTAATGTTTATTGGTTTGACAAATCTAGCTGACTTACTAACCACAATGAAGCAAAGAAGCCAAACAACATAAAACCTCATTTGGCTCCAAAGATAGGTGTTCAAATAAGCTTATTGTATTAATAATAAATATCAAGAAAAAAGGCTGAATAATTTGTTCATTCAAAACAAAGGATACATCCTAAAATCAATCACCACAATTAGCTTTTGTTTGATATGCAAAATATTGTAGTCAAACCAAGTCTAGATGCAAAAATTGTCTATCAACTAGATAACTGTTCATAAAAAAGGTAGGAGCTAAAGCTATGTTTCCAATTTTTAATGTACTCGAAAATAAAAAATTCTAACTCTAAAAGACACTGCAATGCACACCTTCATTGCAAATGTTCTCATTTGTTGTAAATAGACTCTACACATAATACATTAACTATTTTCAGGAGAATAGAATCATAAGAGAATGACAACATGAGATCAAAAGTATGAACCATCTATAAGAGGAAAAAATGTAAACATACAACATAGGTTTTTATCCATACTTGGAGAGAGAAGGAGAGAGGGGGAGAGAAGGAAAGGAAGAGGGATAGAATCTGAGAATTTGATCTTCCTTAATCATCAGTCAAATTACATAGCAGTGTATGCATATAGCAACATATGCATTAAGATTAAAAAAAACATCTTTTAGGAAATTATTTAAAACAAATAGAAAATAGATTTGGCATGCCACTCTTGTAGAATCCACTTAAGGGCCACACAAACAAGTGCGTGTGTACACAGAGTCAAATCATACACAAGTTCCTATAAAATTTTATCTTCCTCAAAAAAAAATCATTCAAATAACAAAGCAGTGCAAGCCTATAGTGGATATGCATTTGAATTCTAACATATCATTTGTGGGAAAGAATTCAAGAGAAAGAAAGTGGAGGAAAGCAGAGGAAAAGAATGGATTTAAAATGCCATTCTTGCAGACACCAGAATCCACTTATGAGTGTGTGTGAGTGTATGTGAATTTGTACACACCTTTGTTTGTTTGTTTTGGTTGATTGGGTCTCTCTCTCTCTCTCACACACACACACACACACACACACACACAAAGGACACTCCAAATATACACAAGCTTCTAGGAATTTTTTTCTTCTTTAAAGATACATCAATCATCACATGGTAGTGTATGCTTATAGCAACATACACATTGAAACTAAAACTTATATGAATTTCAAATGAGACTCTTGCAGCTTCCACAAGAGAGAGAGAGAGAGAGAGAGAGAGAGCAGAACACTTCAAACATACTATAAGTATATTATCTAAAATGTGTATATGCCTTATATGAACCTCAGTTGACCAAAAGCAGGAGGCATTAAGACTAAAACATATTCAATTTTTAGTTTTTTGGAAACAATTTAATATCAAACTACCCTAGTCTTAACACAAAAATATAATTTTGTATGTTAAGAAAGGGTTGGTTATTAACAAATAATATTTACAAAAAATTCTTACCTGTAATAATTATGTACATGATTTTCTTTGTTAAGAAAGAATTGATTACTAAGTAATAGGATCCAAAAAAAATTACCTGCCGTAATAATGTTAGAAGATCCCCCCCCAACACAGTACTCGAGCACAAGCCACAGATGTGCAGAAGTCTCATACCTAAAAAGGTAAACCTATCAGATGCAAATATAGAGTATATTTGTGCACCATGTTACACTTATGCTCAAATTAAGTTTTAAAATATTTCCTTTTCTATATGAACAATCTGTATTTCCTTCACTTTAATTAATGTGGAAAAGAACATCTCAATCCATTACAAAACTCACTAATGACTTACAACATGGCAGAGCTGTCACATATGAAACAGTATAGGAATGAAAAGCAGGAGAAATTACTAGACTACAAAAGGACTAGAAATAATAAACACAACCTATCATCACTAACTCACCATGCATAAAACTTCAGAACATTACGATGGTGTAAGGAATGAAGAGTCCACACCTGCAAATAGGCTAAATCTTTTAGAAATAGACTTTAAAATCAAGATGGTATACATCTGCACAAACTGGTGCAACACAACTTCAACTTCAAGTCCATATAAATTAAAGGAATATAAACATCCACTAAGTAAAAAATAATTGATCATTCCCAATTTTCATGAACAATTCTCTCCTTGAAAAAAGGCATGTTTATGCATCTGTAATTAGCTTTATGTAAAAAATATAGTTATTCAGAACATTCATCTTCATTTCATTAATCGCTATAGCCTATTTGTCTTGTTCTGCAGAAAAGCCTAGATACTTTTTCAATAGTTGACTTTAAAGCCAAGTTGCTAGTTTTGGTTTAGATCCTGGTTTGGTTTGGTTCAGGGGTGGATTTGAGGATCCAGCAAAACCAAGTTGAGTTCAGGTCTATCTATACTAAAAAACTATGAAAATCTAAGAAAATAAATATCAACCTAAAAATAGGAATTAGATATAGAAAATTATATATAAATTTAATTATAACATAAATAACTGTGTTACATTGTAAATATATTACAGTTAAAGTAAGCTTTTGGTATCATTGGTACCGTTATTGCTAACATAGAGTTAATAGACTATAACAAAAATAGGAGGGTACATTGCTAATATTACCCTTCCCACCTATGAACTGTAGAAGTCCATGCCATCACCTCTGCATATTGGCAAAAGGGGTTTATCCAACCCAAATGGTTGCTAGCTGAATGGAAATATAGTAATCAATGGGCTTTTGACAACCCTAGAAGGATTCTCAAAGCAAAGATATCACCATAGCAAGGAGCTTTGCAACAACATGAAGCTTCCTGTGCTCTCCAATAGAAGCCTCCACAACCTTATGTTACTCAATAACCATTTTATATCGATAGATCTCCACTGTACCACAATAGTAGACTACATTGTAGTAGAACAAAGAACACTGGGCACAGACAGACCTTACAAACTACCAAAAAATGCATAAACTGCCACAAGTTTGCTGCAAAATTCATCAAATGCCATTGGATTCAGCATTGGTTTGTGTGTATTTGTCACAAATTCCCAAGTCAATCAGGAAAGGGTACATTACAACCAAGAACCTTAGAGTAGTCACAGGGTATTAGAGTACTATCAGATACAAATCTTCAAAAGACTTCGAAAAGTATAAATTTGACAAAATAGAGAAATATTTAGTATCTTATTGAGCTTCACTTTGTTTCGAGAATAGTTTAATATTCTCTACTAAATAGGGCCAACCACATGAAGGTGGAAGCTCATTTGGCCCCACCCCCCTCCCCCTAACATCACTCTACATTCCCCGTTAACATCTAACATTCCTTCATTCTTTCAACCATTAATAAAATGTAACATTCAATCAATATCACATGATAACATTCAATCAATATCACACGATAACATTCATTAACACATTAGATTCGTTAACATGCAACATTCATCAATATTCTACATTAACACATAATTAATGAGCATTCATTAGCGCATAATTAAATTCATTGAGACATAAAATTCAGTCATTATCAATTAAGGTATGTAGATGACAATCATTTCTTTTTTTGCTTTCTAATTTTTTTTTCTATGTAAGCTCTAAGAGGAGCATTAGTTTTATCATCAATTCCCCCTTCATCAATTGTTTTGTTCTTTGTTCTTGATGATCTCAAATTCCTATGCTACTGCAAAGGGGGGTCCTCTGCAATAACAAATAAAAGAGTTAAATTAAAAATATTTTATTATAATTGTTACAAGTATTTAATTATTTTAAAGAACATAACTGTGGCACTCTTTACCTGATCTGGCCACATCATTTTGTTTGGACTCAACCTCAACATGCTCATGAACACCGACCCCTCGATCCTCTACAGCTACTATACAAAATGTTACATTAATCCAAACACCAATTGCAATTACATATAAAAATTTTAATAGCAAATGTATACCTCCACCACTAGGATGCACATCATGCGAACCTTCATCATGCACAGATTCTGTAGAAGGATTGTCAAGCTGCATTCCAATATCCTACGCATTGTTATCATTGCTTGCTTAAAATAGATATACTCACTTTATATTGGAACTTAACATCAAATAGACTAATTGGTAAAGTATTCAATTTGAAATAAATTTCATTTAGCTTATTTACCTGTGGCTCAGATGCATCATTATTAGAACCTTGCGCACTGATTTCAGCTTGTAGCCATTTAGCCACGGCTCTATAGCCTTATTGGAAGCCAATTCTCTTGTCCTCTTTTGTGAAACATCTATTGAACTCTGAGCCTTGCATTTTTGCTTGGTATGGTGAATTTTACTTGCATTGTTTCATCCAAAAAAAATTCCTTGCAATATATAAAAAATTTGATACAATTTTTCATTTACTAATACTTACAATTCGTGCTTGAAGTTTGGAAAAACCACCAGAGCCAAGCTTGTGTGTCCCGTGCTTTTCTAGTCTTGCCTTTGTTGCCTTTGATGTGTTAGGCATTCTATAAAAACTTTGAAATATGTTAGATCGTATAAATATAGAGGTTAATTAGTACATAATTACATTCTCAAAAGTATCACATACCTTGCTCTACTCTCTACTGGTGTAATTCCTTTTTTCATGTCAGCTTTATACTTTCCATCCAAAATCAGAGCCTGCCACTCAACCTCAAGAATGCACAACGGACGCTCGTGCCTGGGGTTAACCTATAAATTTTTCCTGTACTGGTCCCTAATATACTTCAAACATAAACTAGTTTTTTCAAGGAGCTTGTTTCTCTCGAATGCACGAGGTCTAAAAAGCTAGGTCATACTCTCTACAAGATCATCCTTCAACTTTTTATCTTGGTTATTCCACCTTTTAAGTAAAAAAAAACATGTTAGACTCATAAATGAAGTGAAGCTACCTTTAATATAGTTCAAGAAATGGATGAAAAGGAAAACTATTCTAGCAATGATATGAAATCAAAATAGTGGTTTGGGGTTTTAGTTAGGATATGATGTTCCACCATGTATGTAGGGTGGGCCCAAATATCTGCAAACACTCATCACCAAGTTTTCGCCAAAAAACATCATTCCCTACAAAACAATCATGGGATCATTAGTCGATGAAGAGTGATCAAAAACTAAATTACAATTATATCACTATAGAATAATAATAACTTTAAAGTACCTGGAACTTTGGCTACTTTTAAGGGAATGCCTTCATCGTCGCTGACGATCAATATGAAATCCTTCACCGTTCCCGTACTAGGAACACGGGAACATCTAAGAAATGATGCTGCATCGGGACTTGTTGCATCTCCTATTGCAAAAAATGAAAACCATTATCAAATGCCTCCAAGAAATAATACTTCAAGGGAAATAAATTGGTGCAGAGCACCCATGGCACAAACACAATCAAGGGATCTACATCGTAAACACATAACAAAAGAGAGAAAAAGAGGGATTTGTGTACCAGTAGATGGTGCAATAGTTGATGCCTGTAGGCTGCATGTTGCTGACATAGCAGTCAGAAAGACATTTTTGGTTGTCCTAGATGGAGGCAGCATTGTCATAGCATCATGGAAAGGAGCTGAAGAATAAAATTGTTAGAGCATGCATAAATATAGAACACGTGGACTAGCATGGACAAGATTGTTAGAGCATTAAAAAAAAGGATTGTTCGACCATGTATTGTCAATGATTATGATCATTCCTATATATATTCAGTGGAAAACACAAGTGGGGAATGGAACATGTGATCTACCTAAACCACCTGTAGTACCCTCATCATGGGAATGGGGTTCAAAATTACGCAAATAACTCTGTAAAGACAACACATCCATATTTTAATTAATGCCATAAAAGAGCATAACATAAAAACCATTATTGAACTCTTGTAATAATTAAAAATTTCATTAATACTTACTTTAAAGTTTTCTGAAGTGTGCAACAACTCAGCTTCCCTATCTTTTATTTCCTGAGTCTGAGGATGTATGGATACCAAACGTAAAAGTTCTTTCCCAATTCTCTTTAGCATCTTTTTAATGGAACCGATCGGGTCATCGGTCTCTGCTAAATCAATAAAAAAAGGGTCCTCAAGGGGGGATTCCTGAGGGACTGTAGGTTTCTTTCCCTCTCTCTGACCACTAGCCCTTTGTGACAACAATAGTATTAGTATTATCAAAATTACTCCAAAACAATGAAGAAAACAACATTAAAAAAATAACATTTTGCTTCTATCTAGTTTGCACAATTACAATGAGTTTTACTTGCTCATGTGTAGATACACTGGGAATATCATCACCATCACCTCCAGGCGGTTGCTCCATATTGTGCCCCTGTGTCAAAGATCAAGTATAAAAATGTTAGCCAGAAATTTAATAACTAAATGGTATGTTGGAGTCATTGATTAGAAGTTGGTTTAATAGTATGTACCACCCCCATGATAGTAGCCTTGTTTGTATCTATGCGGTTCAAATTGTAATCAATAAGTAGCTCTTCCCCTACACGTATTGATTTTATCACACAGATGAATACATGATTTCCCTCGCGCGCCTCAAATATGCAATTGGGTTGCTTTATAGTTGACCCAGGTTGTGTACTATTTATAAAACCCACAATATTCCCTGTTGCTTTTGGCCTTCCATCAATGTATATAGCCACACTTTTACTTTGATTATTGTCTTGTTATTGTATATAATTTGTCGAGAGTGCATACCTGCGCATACTTTTTTTATATTGAACAATATGCATCCAACTTTTGTAATCATAACATGGTCCAACATACTCCATCAATTCAGAAACTTTGTTGTAAGACACCTTTATGCCGTCCATTGAAAATAGGCCCAAACCATGTAATGATGATGGTGCTATGTGATATATCCTCTTGTTAACACAAAAATTAGTGTTTATTGGAGGAAGTTCCTTGGGTACCCAATGTTTCTGTAGATGTTGGTACCTCAAGGGCACCTCGATGTCTCCTTTTGTCTCATCATCATAAGAACATGACCCCCCTTGAGCAAGGAAAAATTTCATGCGTTTATTGAATTTCCTTCTAGTCCTTTGACCTCTAGTTAATCTCCATGTTCTAGATAAACTGCATGTCTCACTTTCCTCTTCTATTCCTATATTTCCCTCACTCGAGGAAGACACTTCTGACAAATACCTATTCGATGGTACCTGCAAATGGGAGAGATCTTAGAAGACATCAATCTTACTATTGATAAGTGTATTAAATAGACTATCTATAAGGTGTATTGACTTATACCTGTCGATCCATGAGACTATGCAAGATGCTCTTGAAAGGGGTTCAGTTTCCTACAAATGTAATTCAATTATCATGAGCATAATCACATCATAATCATAATCACATCCATCATAAGCATCACATAAAAATTAAAAACATTAAAAGGTACACATTATAACACTTAAATCAGGCTCACATTGAGAAAAGGAGGTTCCCTACCAGTGGTGACATGATGTTTTATATGATGTTGAATCCATATTGTATTTGAAGGATAGACCATTGAAGGGTACCATTGATTGTCATCTCTAGGACAGTAAGAATGAATTAATTTTGTGTTTCTTATTAATCCATCAACTCACCTTGGAGTATGTGTTTGGAAATCAAGCAATTGCAGAGTATTTGGTGTCTTGAAGGTGTTCCTAGCCTAAGTACCCATCTCTTGTTCATGTCAAGGGTGCCATACCTAATGAGGCTGTTAGGTTTATGAAGCTTGTGTCGAGTTGGAGGTGCAGGATTGGGTTGGAGACAAACTCATGTTAGTAACCATTGAAGGTTGAATGTATCTTTCCTAGGGTGTTTTTTGGATGAACTAAAATAATTTGTTGTTTACTCATTTGCAAATTACAGAGCAGCAACAATTGTTTGGGTTTAGGCCTAGTGGAGGGCTAAAACTGGGTTTTTGTATCAGCTGATGAGTTGAGGGCTTAGTAACCTTGGGGACATGCTATTTGAAGTTGTTTGATGTGTGTGGAGGTGGAGAAAACACCTAGTTAAGGTGAAGTCAAGTTTGGAGCACAAATTGGGTAAGCACTTATATTATGTTTTCCCTATAAATTTTATTCTAGGTACAACTCCCTTTTATAGATATTTAATGAATTTCCTTTTCTAAACTAAACACTTAAAAATGCTTTTGACCTGAAAGAAAATAAGGCTCAATACATTCATGCATCAATATGTGTTTTAATTAGTTTTATTTAATTAATTTAGATTAATAGTTAATTTAGATTAGCAGTATTCTATTTGTAGTTGAAACTTGTAGCTTTTAAATAGATAATGAATAAACTATGTAACCATATAAGACAAATATATTTCTATCAAGAAATGAATATTAAATAGATTAAGGATTGATGGCATACCTCTAAATTTCATCATCATCATCCTCATCGTCATCATCATCATCATCCTCATCATCATCATCATCATCATCATCATCATCATCATCATCATCATCATCCTCATCATCATCATCATCATCATCATCATCCTCATCATCATCATCGTCATCGTCATTGTCATCATCGTCGTCATTGTCATCATTGTCATCATCATCAACATCAACATCATCTTCATCATCATCATCAGTAGTAGCATCATCGTCATCATCTTCTTCTTCTTCTTCATGAAAATTTGTGTCAGGAACATCATCCAATAACTATCGATCATGATCATCATCTACATCATCTTCTACTTCTTCGGTATCTTCTTCTTACATCGCATTATACTTTATCAGCCTTCCTCTCGGTTCATGTCTAACAACAAATGACCAACCTGATTTATGTGGAACCTCTGAGTAAAATACCTGCTTGCATTGGCTTGGAAGAACATAGGGCTCATCCCCAACTGGCTCAAACGACCTTGTATTAACCATTGTAAATCCATTATCATGTTCAATAACAGTTCTATCAGGATCATTTGGATTAACTCGTAGCCTGTACCATTTGACAATGAAGAGTACTAATTTGAAGGAACTAAAGTTACACTCAAGTATATCATCCAAAATGCCATAGTATCAATTTTCAGACTCTCAAGGATGTAAGTCATTTCTATATGAAATATTAGTCACTTGAAAGACTGCAGTTATTCCAGAATCACAAGTTTTCTTCATATCATCCAACACTTTGACGCAAAATTTCTGGCCATTACAGAACATACCCTTGTGGTGTTTAACCTGTAATAATATGTGAAACATGTCAAAATTATTGTATCATGAGTTGATAAACATACGGGTGATTAATAAATTTGTATGTACCTGGAAATATCTTAAACCATATGCTAAATCTATTTCCCTTTGCGTCACATTGGAATCTCCATTATGATGAGCTTCTTTAACCAATGAAGATACACCTTCCCATGTTAATGTGCGACCAGAATGTTGACATCGTTCAATCCATACCATCATCCAATCAAGATTGTTTGCAATATACAAATGTAGTGCATCCCACTCTCAAGCAACTGTACAAAAAAAAATAGACGACTTACAACTGATTTATTTTGAAGATTAAGAAATAATTTATTACAATAACATCTTATAATTTATTACGTCTCACTTTCCTCAATCTACCTTTCCCCATCAAGTACTCCCCTTCAAAATTTTTAAAAGTGTCAAGATCCCAAATGCAATCTACATGGATATTTGATGCAAACTTGGGAAGATATTCAGTAATGTACACCATAGTCTGGTATACCATATATCTCTCTACCATAGAACCCTTAGGATGTTCTCTTTGTCAAACCAAAGCCTTCAAAGATTTCAAGTGCCTCTCAACCATCCACATTGACCTAGTGTGTACAGGTCCACACAATTCAATCTCCTCAACTTGGTGTATGAGGTAGTGTTCTTGTGCATTGAAAAATATTGGAGGTAGACACTTTTGCATTTCACACAGTAAATGAGGAATTCTTCTCTTCCAATAGTTTATATCTTTTTTATGGATTTCTTTAGATGACAACCACCTACATTAAGAGATTCAAGTCACAAAAAATATATAAATACAAGACTTTACAAAATAATATACAATAGATTACATAGCAAGAAAAACAAATCTCGAATATAATAAATATATACAACAAATTGAACAGATATTAATACTTACCTCATGTATTTTCCAAGATCATATATCACTTGTTTGATGTTATTGTTGAAGTGCTCTGGGAGAGATAGAGGTAGCACGTACTGCAGTAATTATAAACCAATCATTTCATTGTTTTCTAACATAACATAATGAACAGTACACGTAGTTTATGAATATATTGTAAATACAGAAGAACATAACTTACCTTGATGAAAGTATGCCAATCATGTGTTTTGAGCCCTGGCCCAAATTCACTTTTCTTTGATATGAGATTGCTTATGTTCGCAAAAAATCCTGTGGGAAATCAAATTTTTCGTATGACTTCTTTTATGGCATCACTTTGCTGCTCCGTTAATAACCAAGGAAGGGCACTTATATTAATCTGATCTCTATTGCTATTTGAGTGAATGAAATTCTTCAGTGCATGATTGGATTCATGAATGTCATTACAAATTTTGACAATTTTTTCTTTGTCACGCCTTCCATCCAATATTTTCTACAATGTCTCTGTTATATTCTTTCCAATATGCATAGTATCAAACAAATGTGCAATTTGTAGGTGCTCGTAGTAGGGCAACCTACTAAATTGTCTAGGATAGCTTTTTAGTCCCTTTGGAAGGTTGTCAATAGTGCCTTGACGACCTTCACAATCATCAATTACATAATTAGTAAACAAAAATCACAATAGAAATATATAAATTACAAACATAAACCATTAGGTCGAATGGCATTACCTCGACGATTAATTCTATTATATTCCAACTTCCATAGGTGAGGTGTCATTATTTGTGGCTTTGATGTAGTCTCCTCTTTCCCATTGAAAAGATGTTTTTCCGTACTTTAATACTTATGATTCCTGTGGAGGAAGTGTCTACACTCATCAAACACCTACTTTCCTAAACTTTTTGAATGACGAGATTCAATCTTTGGACCACAAACTGGACATGCAAATTTTCCCTTTGTTTGAAGACCTATAAGATAATGATATAATTGGATTATTAAATATGTTGATTTTTATAATAAGAATTATCATGCGCAACTTGATTTCACTATAACATACCACAAAAATGTGTTAGCCCTGGGGTATCATGTATTGTCCATGCAAGTATTGCATGGAATTGAAATTGGCTTTGTCTTATTGGTCTAGACACGTCATACATAGTGACACCGTTCCATAACAATAACTATCAAATGATAAAATACCTGGAACAATCATTGCCAACATAATGTGCTCCCTCTTTATTGACATCCACAGAGGAATGTTATTGTTGATAACAAAAATAGGCCACACCAAGTAAACAGATCTCATCTCTCCAAATGGATTGACACCGTCCACTGCCAATGAAAGTCTAAGATTACGAGGTTCTTCTTTGAAGTGTTGCCACTTTTCCTCTATGTGCATAAATGCCGAACCATCCGCAGGGATTCGAATAATGTCATCTTGACTTCTATTGCGTGCATGGTAATCCATAAATTGTGCCAAGCTACTACACCTGAATAATTGTCGCATCCATGGAATAATGGGGATGTAACGAAGAACCTTGTGAGGCACCTTTTTTGTTATTCGATCTATTCGATATCTACTCGTATGACATATAGGGCATTGTGTTGCAAATTCATGTTCTTTATAATATATAATATGATCATTGGGACAAGCATGTATTGCATGATACTCCATTCCAATATCTTTCATAACAATAGATAATTCTAGATATGAGCGAGGTAGAATATTTTATGGTGGTAACAAAAACTCGCCTATCAATCTATAGCAAAAAATATAAGTTGTTAATATAAACAATATTAGTGGTACATTATTCACCCTTTGTTAACTATAAAGACATATATGACATACCTTAACATACGTGACATTGTTATGTTGGATAAACCATTCATAACCTTCAAGTTCAACAACAACAATATAGCAGAGAGAAGAGTTGTTTGGGAGTCTTTGTATAGGGGCTTGTATGCCTTCTCAAGTAGAGGTACATCGAGGCTATCATCATCATCATGATCAGATACGCTTGGACTAAATGTGTCATGGATCAATGTATTTATACCATCATCTTCAATTGTGTTTTATGGCGCATGATCGTCATCTTCCATGGGATCATTATCTTCACCTTGGATATTCGCACCTCCATGTTCCTCCACTTTGAAAACCATATTCTTTGGATTGTTGTGGTTCATATCATGTACTTCCCTGGGGAGATCAACCTATATAAAATTGATTAACATAAATAAACCATGATCATCAACTCATCATCAAGTGATTTCATATGTATATAAATTGTTAAAATGATATAATGAACAACTTACCAATGGATGATAGTCATGCCCCCCTTCAATGTGACCATTCTCCCTACAATGTCTCTTAACTATTTTGATTAGCAGTCTTCTACGGTTTAAGCCCTTACAAATTTTGCAGGGACAATAACATTTTCCATCACCTTTTCTTTTCAAGTTAGACCACAATCTAGCGATTGTCTCCCTATTTTGTTCTTCACTTATATTATCTGACATTATCGTTCTTCGCAGGAAGCAAAAATCAGGCTATGAAAACTTCGGTCTATAACTTGTGCAATGGTCTTCTTGCTTAGCTCTAGAAGCTCTCCAGCAATCAAAACATATAAGCTACAAGGCCTAACAGTAATTTCAAAACATATAAGCTACAAGGCAAGACATATTACATGACATGGAAAAAGGAACAAAATTTACAAGCTTTAGCAAGACATATTAAATGACATCATAGTGCTAGAGAGATCACAATTATATGAGTCAAACATAGTCATATAGATTTCATATAGGATTTTGAAGATGATAGTGTTCTAGTTAAAATATACATTAGATTAAAAAATATACAATTTTCATAACAAATTTCAAGTCTCAAGGACTATAATTCAAGCTCCCATATTGAAAGTATTTTTACTTGCATTTGATATCTTCAAACTTGCAATTGTCCAACTTGTATTTAAGTTCCTAAGAATTGAATTGTGCACTCTTTAGTAATTTGAGGTTTGAAGGATCTCATTGCAAGTTTCTATTACAACATAAAAATTGCAAGCATGTTCCCAAACCTGCAATATGCCTTCCAAAACCCAAAATGCATCCTTGTGGTGCATATTTTACACTTACAATGCTAAATATTCTTCCCTCCACTTGCAATTGACCTTTGAAAATGCAAATATAGCCCAAAATGCACTTGAAAACACTTGAAATTATGTCTCTGAGACCCGATTACAAGTGTACATTCACATATTTACCATGTATGTGTGAAGTGTGATAATTTTTTTTTCCATTTCCAAGTTAAATGTTTATGTGTTTAAAACTTGTAACATTCTTTACAAGGTTCAAATTTCACCTATGACCTCATTTTAAAGTCATTTTTTATCCCACATTTCCTTTTCTCATGATAAACCCAAGTATTGCTTTTATTTTGCAACCCTCTCATCTTGAAGAGAGTTCCATAGCTTCCCCTATAGCACAAGATGATGCTCTAATGCTATGGACTTTTCTTTACAGCCTTTTATGTTCCTTTTTATGTCAGAAGAACCATCATTTGCTTCAGAAAAATTATAAAGTATTAGTATGATAGATAACAAAATGTAATTCCACCTACTCAACTGACCTCTCCTCTTTATGAGATCAAAGATATTGAGTTCAGACATGCTAATATGTCAAATTTCCTTGAGATGACTATGAAGAATGTAGTGGAATTATTTCATTTGCTATGATTCAGTTACACTTCTTTTTCTATGACTTGCACTAAAATTTATTAATGCTCATCCTATCTATTCCAGGGTGCATGTTATTTTTTCCAAGTAGTTGTGAAAGATTTAGCAAGTTGTAAAATTTTTATTTATTTTTGATGTTTCAGATCATATTTAACGATCTATCATCAAGAAAACGGGAGTGATCCAAAAACATATATAGTTGATTTTCAGTAGCAGTCTTTTAAGAGTGAAACACTCATACCAACTACTGAGCTTCTTGTGGGATTCTTTATTTTTCTTTGATGCAAAATTCAATGCCATCTCCTTCAACAACTAGTAATTTCATTCCTTTCAAGATCAAGATCAAGAATAGGCTGACTGTTCAAGTTCTACCAGCTCACTGCTCACTGGTAAAAACACAGGCATATCCATAACAGAACTAAAATGCCATGAAAGAAAATGATTTACCTGCATCTACTTTCTCTTGCATTTAGTGCGGCCATTAAGCAGCCTTACAACATATTCCAGAGCACCCATTTCAATCAGAGAAATTAAATGACAAAAAAGATCTTTTTTCTCCCAAACACAATACAACCCTCAGGGGTTGATAGAATTTGTAGGAGAGCAAGGTACAGCTTTGTACTCACAAGAAAGTCACATAAACAAGCATTAAATTTCAAAATTCTGAACTAGGTACGTAAAAAAGCTAATCAACTGCACGATAGAAGATGTGAAACACATAAGTGGTGGTGAACCACAAGAAGTTACACCTATGGGAAGAAAAAGTAGGTATACCAAATATGTACCTGCACTAAAACCTACAACTAAGGATAGGCAAGTTTTAATTATAGCCGATACGGAGACTATTCTAATCAATGATGTACATGTGCCTTACGCTACAGGCTTTTTAGTGGTTAAGTCAGGTGAAGATGTTGGTGCCAAGCCGGATTATGCCTTTGAAACATATTTCAGTGAAGATCACATATTTATACCCGAATTTGAAAAGAGGAGTAATCGAATGTTGTTCGACTTTATAGAGCATTTAGCAGTGGTTGCTGCTCAACATAAGATTTGATTTGTTTACTTCCATAACTTCTCACAATTCAATGGTATTATCTTAATGAAATATTATGCTACTCAAGGTGATAAGTATACCATCAAACCTATGATGAGAAACCTTAAGCTTTACAAATTAGCAGTGTATCGTGGAAAGGATAATAAAATGAAAAAGTTGTACAGTCTAAAGGATTCATACACTCTGCTCCCTAGTAGTCTAGATACATTGGCTAAGACTTTATGTAAGCAATTAGGTCCTAAAGGATCCATCCCATATCCTATAATGATGTAATGTTTGAACACATTTATAATGTCCTCAAAGGACTGAATTTCATACTTGTAATGTCCTCAAGGGACTATTAGTTGTTTATGATGGACTAAATGTTGTCCAAGCTTCTTTAATGTTTTAAGAAGTCTAGAATGGGTCAAGGGATAGGTTTAAGGAAATAGGAACCTTATAGAAAAGAGTTTAATGTTTAATAAAATCATTGTATGGTTTTTCAAATTCAAACATTTGAATACAATTGGCTAGTTTAGGTTGTGGAGGGAAGTTAGAGTTTAGTTGTAGTTTTTTTTTTTTAATGAATTATCCTCAACTCAATGACAGGTTGGTTGAGATAGTTTCATAACTTATTTAATCTTGTGGAATCTCTGTTATGCGACAGTGAATGAGACTGGTGTGGGGGTTTTGTAACAGTGGTGAATAAAAACTCATCAATATACTATTCTTTCATTTTGAAAGATTGTATCAATTGAGATTCATATGAATTAATAGAGTCCCTTTATCTGTTTCAATTGCTATTTGATGAATCACATTGTGTTAAAGTTGCTGTTGCGCTGGTGTGTAAACTGGTGAAGAATAAAACAACTCTGTTATCTGCTACCTGACTCATTGCTATGTTTTGAATTTGATTGATTTGGATTTCCTAATGCATTGATAGGGGTTTAGTAACCATCTACATTTCTAATTGATGTTTTTGAAATTGTGTTAAAGCCACTGTCACGCTAGTTGTAGACCAGTGATCTTTTGTTTTAATTATTTTGTTACTGCAGTAGGTTTTTTAAGGAAATGAGAACCATTCCATGAGTATGGAGGCCTGATATTCATGGAATGTTAACCTTTTAACATGTATGATATGTTGTTGACACTGCATATGTAGAACCAAGGGGGATAAGAGTGATTACAGCCCGAATAGAGAGGAAAAACCAGTGGAAACGGTGGCTAAGGTGTAGCAGTGAGCCATCTACCCAACAAAGGAGATATTTGGTGTTTGGGAACATCATGTGATGTTCATAGGATGGTGAATCCATCTCTAATTTGTTGCAAGAGTGTGGAGAACTATGGGAATGAGGAAGCCCTAGATATCAAGGGGTTTGAAGTCACAATTTAGGGGTTTTGATGTTACAGAGCACCGGGGTCTAATTCCTTTGGGAATTGAGAAATTGGAGGCATAAGTAAATACTGTCCAAGAGTTGAGGTCGATAGGACATCTTTGATTGATACTTCCTTTGGAAAACTAGTCAATTTGTGTGCCTTAAAACAGGGCAACTATCATATTTTGGGTTACTGGTCCAAAGTAATAGTATACAAGCTTTTGGTATGTTGTAGAGTTTTGAAAAGGGTATTTGAAAACATTATCATATTGTCTAGTGTTTTCAGAAAACATAAAGTTATTTCCCTTCCAAGTCTGCTGCAGGAATTTTACTAGGCTTTTGAAATAGTTTGAGTGCATTTTGAGAATTAGGAGTAGTGGGGTTGATTTTGAACTTTGGAGTTCCTTGCATCTAAGTTATTACTAGCATACAACACCAAAAGTATCATCTAGGAGTATTGAGAAAAGCCTTGTCAAGTCAGGTTCCTGAAGAAATTGAGGTGATTGATAAGCCCAAGTGCCTACACCTCCGAAATTATCAAACTTTCATTGTGTTTTGAAGACCACCACCCTTCCCTCTGCATCAAGTGTTGGTTTAATTGAAACTCACCAAGTAACCAATGTAACTTACTTCACAAATTTCAATAATTGTTCTTTCAACTCTGTTTCGTTTCAGACTTATAAACAGATCTTCACCTTTTTTCAAATAAACACACCTTTCAAATAAACTTATTCAACTTACCAAAATAGTACCAATTATGCTGCTTGTTATGCTAACTGTACCCTTTTGAATTTACTACAACCTTTCCCTCCAATTTTTAATACACAAAGAAAATAAAATAGAGTATTGTTTCTTTGCACTGTGGAAATTCCTCTGTTCTAATTCTCACAACCTACTCCAGCATCTGCAAACATTACCGAGACACAGGCTAATTGATCAAGTTAGTAGAGATCAATTGGCAGGCTCTAAAGATGGGTTCTTCAGTGGAGAACCAAACTTGGTTGGAAGATTCTGGAAGCACTTCTTTCAAACTGTTGAGGGCATGGTTATAACTTCTACTAGGGCACGACTGCAAGTATTCCTTTGTTTCCTTGACTGAATACGCTGTGCATATTCAACCATGGATTTTTGTCCTTGAAGCACACTTAACATCTTTTACAATTCTGAGTATTTAATAGAAGAACATACATTACCCTAATTTTTTTTCAACTAACGGCATAGAATGTCCGCGGTGAATTCCCAAATTAGGGCCTACGGTTTCATCACGAAATTGACACAATGATGCAAGTTCAATCCGTGTGAGTATCCATAGTTTATTTTTAGATTGAATGTGATAAAACTCAACTGAAATTCACATAAACTGAAACCCCTTTACATTGCACAAATTAATTCCACATTCGGCTATACCGAGTTGACTTGGTTTGGAATGATAAATTTCTAGTATCGTTAATACATCTAACTACAACTTATAACTGTAGAGACCAAAAAGAAATCACTATATCATCATGAAACAACTATAGACTTATCCATGAATTAAAAGAATACTAATGACAGTTGCTTGCGGAATCTTAACACAGTAGGACTCAAGTATCTACCTGCGTAAACTTCATTCATCAAAAGTGAGATTAGGGAACCCTGTCCTTGAAGTGCCCTCTGTTCGGTGTGTAAAAAATAGAGTGATTTTTTTGAGGAGACTTTGGAACATTTGAGTCTTTATGTCAAGACCGGAGACCCAAACCAGAGAAATGAGGGTGATCGACAACGGTTGCAAATGACAATGGCGCTATTGAAAATACAAATGACAATGTTTTCTTTTTTTTTTGCCTTATATCCTAACAATGTCACAATTGCGACGTTGTCGAGTTATAATTGAAAAAAAAAGGCAAAAACACATAACATCTACCCGCTGTCACAAATTGTCGTCACAATTTCACCCCAAATGTATTAGTGTCAAGCCCAAATGTAAACATAAGTTATATAGAGAAGAACATAAGGAAGTTAAATGATGAAATCAAAATGTTAGCAGAGGAGAAGAACAAGAAGATGCTCAGGATTAACATCTTGAGAGAGCACATCTCAATCAAGATCTCAATTGTTGAAGACCAAATTGAGCAGTGTCTTTCAGCAAAGACATCTTTTCAGAAGTTTAGCTTCAATTCCCTACAAGCTTGTCAGATAGCAACATATGGATTGAGTACTCTACTCAATGTTGTTGAATCCATCAGGAAGATATGGGAGAAAGATTTTGAATCATGGAAGTCAGAGTTTGGTGACTGTGTTGCAAGCCTACCGGCTTTGCAATAGCTGTTAACAAGGTATAAAGTTTTTTTAAAATTTTTGTACACCCTATCTTTGTCATTGTTGTCAAAGGGGGAGAGATAGCAGAAAAATGAATATATGTTGAGGAAGGATACTCATAGGGGGAGCTATTCTATGGAGTACAATATTGTATATGTGTTGTATAACTTTTGGCCACAATTTTGTAAATACTTTGAAGTTTTGTTTGCACACTTAGCCAATTTTCCCATATGTTGCCACCAATGACAAAGGGGGAGATTGTTGGCAATTTGGCTAATGTGGATGCATAGATGTTGTCATTATGGAAACATATGATCTCTATTGAGAGCGCAGAATCTGGAATGCAAGGATGGCAAGTTGAAGGAAGAAATTGTCTAAGTATGGATATAGTGATCCTGATAGAGCACCTGATGAAGATTTAGTTGGTGAAATCCACTGGAGCAATATTTTTTTTGTGTAGTTAACTAAAGCTTCTATAGAGTATGAGGATACCCCATCTCAGTGCACATAAATTTTGGAGTAGTACAGAAAAATTTATTCAAAGTTTACCGAAGACAGTTTTTGCAGACAGAACATTTTTGGAGACAGTATTAGTGAAAGAGTTAAGGGATTATTTTTGCTTGTCAAAATAATGACTTAACATTATGAAGGGATGACATCCTAGATGTTTACTCTTGGATAAAGATTTTGGAAGCTGACCATGTAAAGTTATTAGCTTTAATAACTCATATACTAGGCATACTTGAAATGTAATGAAAAAGTAGTGTGATATGTAAAAAGAAAGAAAAGATAACTTGTGATAGTTGTATATTATGATAGCAGAAAAGGCTATTGATGTGAAGTTGTAAGTAGTACCACATTATAGTCAGAAACATTTTTTATTACCTATTTGGGCAATGAGCTCAGCTGGTGATCAGGTTTTGTAATCTAACTCCTAACAGGGTTAAGGCTTCTAACAAGGCCCAAAGTCCTTTAACCAGGAAAGATCTACTATATATTGTAAATTGACTCCTAAAAGGGTCCAATATCCCTAACAAGATACTTTTGATTAGTGATCTTTGTGGGTACCATCCCCACTGGGGTTTTCCCTTGGCCAGGGTTTCCTCGAGAACATATCATGTGTTATGAGTTCTTTCTATTTACTGCTATGTTTTTTAATTAGCTTGATAATCTTTGTATGCACTAAAGTAATCTATTATATCCATAAGTGGGAAAAAGAAAAAGTTTGTGAAATGCTGATTCACCCCCCCCCCCTCTCAGTATTTCCTATTTCTATCAATATCATCTCAGCCATAATAGGTGCTTAGCATACATTGATAACTCGGTCAAGACACTGACACTCGGCATTAAAAATAATTAAATTTTCTATTTCACTTAGATATGTCCTAATGCATCTTTATCTATGCAGATTGGACTTCTACTCAATCTTTATGTTAGGAACTGATGTAAAATAAAGCTTTGTAATATTCAGTTCCAAACATACCTTCTATGCTTAGTTAGAAGAAGTATGATCACCTGATCCATCTGATTGGGTGACCTCAGATGTGCTAGCTTCACTAGTGCTTCCTTCTTCCTTCTTTTTCCATGTCTTGTCCATCTGATTTTTCAATGTTTCCTGGATATCTTCATTCATATTCTAATCATTTCTTGGCATAGGTGATCTAAAATCTTTCTTAAGATGACTTATCTTATTACATTTGTAACATACCATGCTTCCATTCATCCATCTTTTAGATCTACCTCTGAAATGAGTCTTCATACAATTTTCCCCAATGTGTCCATATTTTCCACAGTAATGACAACTGTACCAAGTTTTATAATCCTAATTGTATGAGTTGTTCTTCACAGGAGACTTAGTCTAATCATTTGATGACCATCTTGGTTTAGATCTACATTCAAATGCTCTATGTCCATACTTTTGATAGTTGAAACAATTGCCTTGAAACTTAGGTGAGGTAGGTGGATTACTGACCTTAGACCTACATTCATGTGCCTGATGTCCATGTTTCTTATAGTTAAAGCAATGTCCATTGAACTTAGGTTTAGAGTCAAACTTACCATGTTTTCTTCTGCATATGTTGGCTGTATGTCCTGGATTTCCATAGTGATGGCATGTGGGCTTGTTGTTCTTAGGTTTAGCATTCTTCTGTTCTCCATTCTTTGATGATTCTCCTTCAGTAGATGAAGCATGTTCATTGAGTCCAAGTCTAGATCTATCATCAGATCTTCTAGGTGACCTTAACAGTTCTTCAAAATATTTTAGAGCTTCATTGGGTTTGTTCATCCTTTCATTGATTTCCTTTTCAAATCTTAGTTCATTCCTCAATTGATCATTCTTAGACCTCAGTTAGTTGATTTCCATGTCTTTCCTACCCAACTCTTGATTAACTAGCAATAGTTGATTTACCATGTCCAGTTGATTATTAGTCAACCTTTGCATGTCACTTGTCCTTTCATCTAATCTCATTGCAATTTGTCTTTTGTCTTCTTCAGCCATTGTCTTACCATCTTCAACTTTGTTTTTCTATTCAACTACTTCACAAAGTTTGACAGATTGAATTTCCTATTCTCTCTTTAGATTCCTAATGTCATCATTCAGTATAGTATTCTTCTCCAGTAGCTCTTTTATGGCTTTTCCACTTTCTGTAGAGTTTCCATTATCAAATAATCTAGTGGTATCTTCTTCTTGATACTGTGATTTATTTTGTTGAATAGAAATTTCTCTACTTTTTCTCAAGGATTTCTTTAGTTCACTTCTGGCTACTTCCAGTTGTTGTAATGCCAGATGTACATCAATTTTTTGATTCTCTACGACCTTTCCCAACTTATAGACTTCCATCTCAAGATCTTTTTCTTCAAGTGGTTAGACATTCTATGAGAAACCTTAGAGCTCTGATACCAATTGTTGGAAATATAATTGGGAAATGTGATACTGAGAGGGGGGGGGTGAATCAAATATCACCTACTAAACCATTTTTATATGAATAAAAATTTTGCATAGCATCAACAATACTTGATCATAACTAAATAACTAATATACTAAACAACATCTATGAAAGCAATCATAACACAATGATTTTGGTTACCCAAAAACCCTTGAAAGTTAAAACTGGGGTGGGGATGACACCCACAAATCTTCACTACTACAGTAATAAATTTTTCCTATTAGGGCTTACAAAATTTGATCAAAACTTGACCTACCCTGTGAGGGATCTGCCCTGTTAAGAGCTAAAGACTTATACAGTCTACCTTGCTAAAGGGTTTGAAACTTACAACAAAGTAAGCACGTGGTTAAGAGATTACAAAAATTCTATTAGGACTACTCGGTTAAGAGATTTACCCTGATACACTAGTTAGAATGTCTCAAAACCTAATCTTTCAGTTTGCACTGTATGTAGATTATAGATCTTCTCTTTAATGTATTATGTTGATCTCTCTTATCAAATTTATCTCTATTTTGTCCTTTCACTGCTTTGCTCGATCACTGAACTCTGTCTGAATACTTTACTTCACTAAATATGTCTTTCTACTCATTCTGTTCACATTCTCTATCCCTCGCTACTATGGTTTAGGGTTTAGATCACATCCTTTTATAATCATCAAAACATCTTCGTGATTCAAGATCTATGGTTCAAATTAATTCCTTTTGCCGCTTAAGCCTTACTAATTTCTAATTGGCTCTAGGTATTGCATAGGGATTAATGATTGCTAAGTAGATGTGTAATTACCTCTATAATTATCTCAACAAAAAAAATACAAAACATGAATGTCAAGCAAAATGGTTTACCTCAATCACTGTGCCAAATAAAACTCTTATGTGATTCCTGTCTAACTCGGCAAATGCAGTTCTTGATACATGACATTCACTGTACTTGGTATATGTTGATATCTCTAGCGCTCGGTAAAAATAGACTTGGTATACTACAAAAATACATAGTGACCATAAGTTTACTTGAAAGTACTACTACTCGGTAAGTAAACATTACATAACTTGATCTTTACATAATGACTCAGTTGCAATGATGACCGACCATCATTGCCTAGATAAATGACTAAGTTTGGGTCACTAATAGTCAAAAAAACCATAGAGATCTACATAATACTCATGCCCCATTTATCAAATGGTGTGACAACCACTTGTGGATGTAGAGGAATTTCATCTGATTTTGTAGGACAAACCATTATTTGGCATTTATCACATCTCCTGGTATAATTGGCTGCATCTTTGTGAAGTGTGGGCCAATACTAAATTATTGTCAATATTTTCATAGCTGTCCTTTTAGCTGCAAAGTTTCCTCAACATGTCTCATCATGACAAGCATGGAGGATGTCATAAGTTTCAACTTCACATACACACCATGTCATGACTTGGTCTGGACCAATATAGAACAATGTATTGTCAATCCAAGAAAATTGAAAACTTTTCTCAATGAGTAGTTTTCTTTCCTTAGGAGAGAAATATCTTATAAACTACAAGGTAATTGGCTATGTCATCATACCATACGTTCTTGAAAGTAATATGGAAAAAATGTTCATTAGGGATTTTATCATCTATCATACAGGTATCAATGTCTTCATTATGGAGTCTTGATAAATAACTAGCCACATCATTTTCTTTACCTGGATTGTCAATTATTTTTAGATCAAATTCCTGTTAGAGAAATAACCATCTTGCTAACCTACCTGAGATGGAAGATTTATTCATAAGATAGTTTATGACTGCATGGTTAGTATGAACAAAGACTGGATATCCTGTTACATAATGACAAAATTTATTCAAAGCATAGACAATTACCAGTAATTCTTTTTCTATGACTATATAATTTAGCTCTGGCCCATGTAAACTTTTTCTGATATAATAAATAACATTTTCAAGGTTATTGGATTTCTGACCTAAGATAGCTCCTATTGCATAATCAGAAGCATCAGTATGTATATGTAAGGGTAAAGACCAATTGGGCCCTCTAAGTACTGGTGTTGTTATAAGAAGGGGCTTGAGCTATATGAAAGATTCCTCACAAGCATGTGTCCATGTGGACTCAACCTCTTTTGTTAGAAAGGTGTATAGTGGATTGGCTATTTGACTAAAAACTTTAATGAAACGTCTATAATAATCAACATGTCCTAAAAAGGATCTAACATCTTTTTTCTTAATAGGTGTAGGAAACGTAAGAATTGCCTCAATTTTTGCAGGGTCCACTTGTATTCCAGCTTCCAATATGAAATTTCCTAGCACAACTCCTTCTTGCACCATCATGAAACATTTTTCACTATTCAAGGACAGATTGTGTTCTTTACATCCGATCAACACCTTATCCAAGTTTTCCAAATCTTGTTCAAAAGTAACACCAAATGTGGTGAAATCATCCATATAAATTTCCATGCAATCATGTGAGATATCAACAAAAATGTTGATTACAACCCTTTGAAAAGTTTTTGGACCATTACATGGACCAAAAGGTAACACAAAATATGCATATTTTCTCTAAGGACATGTGAATGTTGTCTTTTCTTGATCCTCTGGAACAATTCTAATCTGATTATATTCGCTATATCCATTAAGAAAAGAGAAATAATTTTTACTGGCTGAGGTATCTAGAACCTGATCAATGAATGACAACAGAAAATGATCTCTCTTTGTTGCATTATAAATTTCTCTATAATCTACACATATTCTCCATTTACCCCTCTTTTTAGGGACTATTACCAAAGGTGAAACCGATTTACTACCTGAGATTGGATAAATAAAACTAGCATTCAGTAGTTTTTGCAGCTCAGTCTTTACAATTTCTCTTAAGGATGGGTTAATTCTTCTCTGAGGTTGGTGGAGTGGTAGACTACCTTCATTGATGTAAATTCTGTGTGTACAAATTTTTGGGTTCAATCCTTTCATTTCTCCATAGTCCCAAGAAAAATCTTTTTCATGTTTACAAAGGAGTTGGTTAACAATGTTAATTGTTGTGGCAGTTTATTGTTAACATGAATATTGTGGCCAGGTGAGAGATCCACATTAGTTGTTAGTTCAAGCATTGATACCTCAGATATAGGGCCTATATATATCTCACAGGTTAGTAATTGATGGATAATATCATGTTCCACTAGAAGAACACTATTTTCATAGGTAGACAACTATAGAACAAAGCTTTTAGAGATATCTTTTACTCTGACACAGTCATTAGTAAGGATGCTTTGAATCACATCATCATCTACTTGCAGTTTAAGGAAGTATTTTCTGTGTAACATCATTAGTTGAGAAACAAAGTTTAGGTCTTCTTCCTCATCTCCCAAATCTATCCAAATAGGAGTATTTAAATATGGTTGTGGTTAGGCTGGAGGATATAATTCTATCTTCTTAATTGTTTGGACATCTGAGATTGTCATGGTACCTGATCTACAATTGATATTATCATCAACTATGGCTAACCAAGGTCATCCAAGGATAATTGGATAGCCAACAAGAGTTACCTTGGGTGATAATATCATGAAGTCAGCAGGATATTCCTAGGAATCCAATGTAACTACTATATCTTCTATTATGCCATCTACGATGACAATGGAACTATTTGCCAGTTGTAAGACTGTTGGAATGGTCCTTAATCCCTTTATACTCAACCTATGCATAGTATCCATGGTCATAACATTAATAGAAACTCCCAGATCTATTAGAGAATTCTTCATAGACTGACCATTAATTATAATATTAACAACTGGGCTTCTAGGATCAGAGTACTTTGGGATTGCAAACTTTCCCAACATAATATCTGCAATTTTACCTATAACATGTACTATTTGGGGATCCTTTTTCTTACATTTAGGCTTCTTGAGACATGATTCTTTAATGGCTTTCCCATAGAGAGAAACATATTTAATGGTCTGAAACATTCGAATCTAGATATGCATGTTTTTCAGTTGGTCAAGGATATAAAATGGTGCTTCTTCCTGGGGTATAGGTTTGTACATCCTAAGCCTTTGAGGAAAAGGAGGATTACCTGAGGTATGAACATTAGTTTAAATTGATATATTAGTTAGTGGTACTATATTTGGAAAAGTATTTTTTGGAAGTGGTGCTAATGTTGTAAGAAGGTTTTGAACTTCCATTACAATAGGAGGTTCTGGTGCAAGTAAAGTAGTGCCATATATTAAGTAAATATCCATTATTTCTAATGCATAGGAAGGGTATTGTTTAGCATCATTAGCATACATTGGTTGTTGTTGTTCCTTATTGTTAGTATTGGGTTTTGGCTAAGTAGGTAATTGTGTTGGCCTTGGAGGAGGACTTGTGGTTGCAGGAGGTGGCATAAGTGTCGATTGAGACACTGGAGGTGGTAATGATTGATAACTAGGATTTTGATTAATCCATTATTGGGGCCTTTTCCAATGGTTATATGGTTTCCAATTCCCTTGTGGTGGATGTCGTAGATATTTAGGTTGTGATCATTGTGTTTTCTATGAGTTAAACCACCGGTTCTGCTAAGTATTAGGCGAGGTGTTGTTCCAAGAAGGATGGGAATACTAAGAAGGGTATTGAAAAGTTTGGTTCTTTTGTTAGTTATTATAAGGATTAAAATATTATCAAGGGTCCTAAGGCATACCTTGTCTTGGGGCTCATGTCCGACATTGAGCAACAAAGAATACTTTCTCATCCTCTTGTTCTATTTTCCTACAATCAATAGGAAGGTGTTGGGTCTCCAAATTCATGACCATCTTTCACTGACAATCCTTCTTTTGCTTCTGAAAGTGGTATTACTTATCTAGATTTTCTTCAAAATCTTCAAACTTCTCTTTGGCTTGCATTGTGTCTAGGTGTGTAGCAACATCGTTGATAATGTCTTGTTTGAAATCTGACAATAGGTTTGAGATTTCCATCTTAGAGATGTCGAAGCTATTCCCTTTAGCAAGTGTGGGTCAGAATCACGTGCCCTTGTTTATTGTTGATCTTGAATAGTTAAGGTAGATTTTCTTAATCTCATCCCAAGAATATTGAGACATGTCTCCTCCGGCCATAAGGTCTAGTGCTCCAAGACAGTTGTCATTTACTCCCCTCAAGAAAATGAGATTTTGTGAATCCTCCCACAACACATATTGAGGATTCTTCTGTATATTGTTCAAGAAGCATGAGATGTAATCTTCTAGAGTCTCATCTTCCTTCTATGACATCTAGAAAATATCATCTCCTCTCAAGTCACCCCCTTTACAATACTCTTTATACTTTTGTATAAATAAAGTTTACATCTCATTCTAATCAGTTATTGCATTGGCACCTAATCTCATAAACCATCTTATGGCTGACTCCTTTAAGGTCGCTGGAAACAACTTGAGTTTGTGACTATCAATGTTGTAGTCAAAACTTTGACAAACAATGTCAAACTCAAATAGAAAGGTGTCAGGGTATTTATTTATTAGGCCATAGAACTTTGGAAGTGAAGCAGTGGGCATGCTTTTGAGATTAGCATTATTGATAATGCTAGGAAGAGGAAATAGAAAGGTAGGTTGTGCCATTACTCCAAGTACTTGGGAGTGAAGTTGTGGCTGGAAAATGACAATAGCCAAAGGATTATTGGCAACTAGTGCACTTCGGGTAGAACTATCAAGAAAACTGGCCAAAATTTTAGCAAAAGGTCGAAGGTCGGATGGATCAAAGGGGTCTTCTACAGATGAAGATGCTAAAGGAAATTCTAGACTTACATCAATAAAAGGTAATGCAAATTCTCCAGATTCTTTGTTTAGATTAATAGGCTCTCTTGGAAGGAATCTATCATAGATATCTCATCTTCTTCCTCTTCAATGCATGCAAGTAATTGGATAAACTTTTGAAGCAAGTTTAGTTCTACAAACTACTATTTAGAAAATAGGGAACTATCTAAAATGACTCAATAAGGTCCTCAACTTGACACCATTCCTGATAATGGTGCCAAAAATGAACAGCCCCATAATAGGTAATAATAATCATGCCAAATCTTGTCCTAGGAATAGTGTATTCAAACTAAGTATTATTTTCCATATTATGAAGTGCATTTATATTGTCAACCCAGTGATGTATACTTGAAATGGGACAGTATGGTTTGCGCACTAAGTCTCTCATAGAATCATTTTACTTAAGCTGCAGGAAGGAAAATACATGAAAGGAACTACACTATTTCTGGAGGAAAGTAGACACGCACAATACTAAATGAAAATGATGCTGACAACTATAAGTTCAACTTTAACCTATTCTACCAACTCAAAGCATTCACTATGATTATCTCTGCAGGTGCTGTAGGAACATACACTGGTTATAATGCTACATGAGTTAACAATGAATTCTACTTGAAATGCTGAAAATTCTTAAACTACATACTCTATTCTACTCTAATTCACCTCCCAAGTGGGCCCCCTTGGTCGGCTTCTGCTAACTATCAACACAGGATATAACTCAAAATCACTCTTTCATTGTATTTCTAGAAAAAAACTGATTACATCATCATAAAAAAATACACATAACTAAAAGAGTAACTTTGATTCTAGTTATAACAAAAATAAAATCATCTGAGTAACTTGATTTATGACTATCATATCCCTTTATATAGAGGATTGATATTTATTTGAACATAAAGATAAGGTTTGACTGATTCATGCCATAAAGAAAGGAGAATGTAACAACCCATGGCATAATATCATAAATATTGAACAACAGCTTCAACAAAATATTGATCGCAGAGGAAATATAGCATAATCATGCCCTATATTCCCTAACATGATCATTCCTTCAATTCATCAGGCAAGTTTTGTGGTGTCATAATGGATCTCCTCATCATGATTGAGACTTCTTCATTTCTTCATAAATGTTGTCGATCCACTCTCCATCCACTCCTCTTTTCCTAGCAGGTTAGTAGTACATGCATATATATTCAAGTATTCAACAACTCAACTTAATCCAAATGTTAGGACATAAATTCAAATAATTATATGAAATACTGCAGCATATATATAATGTTTAGCAAGGTATGTCAACTACTATCTACCCATAGGTTTTGTGGATTTGACTGCACTTATAGTATGCACATAAGTTCAAGTACTTAAAAGTCACAACAAGTGTTTTGGAAATGTCTTATAACAGAGCATAAAATAGTATAAAACAAAGACAAATTATTGCCCCATCTAGCACCCTCCTTGGTTTTGCAAAGCCAAAAGTGCAAAGGGTAGTCTTGTCCCTATAGTTGGTCTAATCATCCCATATATTCATACTTGGAACTGACCATTCCCGACAATCTATCTATGGATGTATTGGTTTCTTTCATAAGCATAAAGTCCATTTTGAAGAACCAACAACCTCCATCATATTTATCAAGTTTCAAAAACTTAGTTTTATCATTACTCCTAGTCATATGATTTGAACATCCACTATCAATCAACCATTCATTTTTATTCCTTATAAAAAATAATGTAGTCTCATTGTTATCATCAAGTTTTGGGCAAATGTTAGAGATATTAAATCTAGACATTTTTATTGTTCTGCAAAAAATAAGAAATCCTCTTGACCTAATTCATCATCTGAAATGCTAGCATTTTCATGAACATAATACACCAAGTCTTATTGAGCTTGTTAAACTTCTTCCATGTTCTTTTTTTAGATACCTAGCTACTAAATGACCAATCTTTCAACATATAAAATATTTAAGAGGTAATATAAATTTGTATTTTTTAGTACCTTTCTTTAGCTTCCTTGTAAAGTTCACTTCCAACTAATCTGAACTATCATCATCTAGATCATCCTCTGTCTTTGTGTCTTTAAAGATTATTTCAGATATGCTCCTTTCTTATGAATTTTCTCAACTCAAACACAATTAGGGTTCCAAACAACTATTCTCTAATAAACTTCTCCAGATCATAAAATTCCTCAATAGCTAAAATATTATCACTATAGCTCTCTAGTAGGATCATTAGAATATTCTCCTTAACATCTTCATCAGTCAAATTTCTAACTTGATTTTTGACTTCATTCACAACTCTGTCAACCCTCTAAAATAGCTTGCAATATCTTCACCTTCTTCCATTTTAAAATTCTCATATTGGTTCTTAGCTGTTAACTTCTTTCATAACTTGAATCCATCATTTCCTTCATATATTTCTTTCAACTTTTTCAAAACTTCATAAGTTGTATTCAATGAAATAACCTTTGTTAACTCAATCTTTTATAAAGCACTAAAAATTGCATACCTTTCTTTCTCATTCTCCTCATAGGGTGAAATCTCACCTGCAATAGTAGGGCCATTCATCAGTGCAACATATTTCATATCAACAACACTCTAAGTAGTACAACTTATAGAAGTCATGTAACCTCTCATATGCACTTTCCAGAAACTATATTTAGATCCATCTAACATAGGAATTGTTACTTTATGCACCATTAGATCTACCTCAAGCAGTTAATCTCTTTTCAAGTAATCAAAGCTATGATACTTCAAGTAATCTATCTATCATTTTTGATAATTAAGGTCTTATGAAGGTATTTTACATACACAAAAATGGTGCCCACCATGGGGCCCAAGCCTCATGCTAACATTTTTACATGATTTTGAGTATTTTTTATGGAAGGTTTGACATTTGCAGGTTCAGGCTATACAAAATAGAATCTAAGTTTCAAAGTTCAGTGCCTAAGTCATAAAGATAAACTCCTAAGCACTAAATTTTAGTGTTTGTCAAGAAAATTTCATTTGATCTAAAATGTAGCACTTATACATTATTGTGTCACCTATGCACTGAACTTAATCACTCATTATTATACTTCTAACGCCTATTCTTCTATTTCTATCACTTTTCTTGCTAAATATTTGTGGTTATTATTATACCACATGTTTATTAATTATCAATGCCTTTAATCTAGCTAGTGGCATGCAGTATCTGAAGTTTAGCACCTAAAATTTGAAGATCAACGTCTGTCAGAATTAAAATAGCACCTTTAAATCTGCATTTAAATTTTTAAAATCTTAATGGTAATTTGATTTGAAATTTTTTGCAAATGGAAAATTTGAGGAAAGTAAAAAATCCTAGATTTAGAATTCCAGACTATTACAAAGACAAAGAGGCTAAAATACAAAATAAAAGGTGGAAAAAGATACAATCCATCATCGAACCTAAAAATTTAGTGGAGGAAAGAGAAGCTTGAAATAGGTATTGGATAATTATAGATCTTTATCAAGCCTTTTATAATACTTCATTTATTCATTTATATTCATATCAACGGTAACTCAACTTCAAATGCATTGCCACTATCAAACCTCTTCAATAACTTACAAGGTCCAAATTCATCATCCTTAATTTGTTGTATGTTCTGACAGTAAAGCTTCCTTTCTTCAAATGAACCATTACTTCATTACCAACTTCAAAGGTTTTGTATCTTCTACACCTATCTATTATATCCTTATAATTATGATTGGTCTTCTCCAAATTATGTTTCACTTTGTCATGCAAAGTCTTCATGCAATCTACATATTCTTCTTCTTCAACACTTCTTTTCTCTTCTAAACCAAGCATCCTCAAATCTGATATACCCTTAGGATGCATGCTTGTAACAGTCTGAAAAGGTTTTTACCTATGCTCCTACTTACTTAATTATTGTATGCAAACTCTTCTTGTGCTAATACAAAGTCCCAATTTCTAGCTTTGTCTCTAATTAAGCATCTCAATGAATTTCCCAAACTTCTATTCACAACCTCTATTTTTCCATCTTTTTGTGGGTGAAAGGTAGAAATAAACTTCAAATTTGTACCCAAATTCTTCCAAAGTGTTCTCCAAAAGTATCCAAAAGATTTTCTATCCCACTCAAAGATAATAATCCTAGGTAACCCATGCAATCTCACAATTTCCTTAAAAAAAAGATCTGCTACATGAACTACATTTGATGTCTTCTTATAGGGGATAAAGTGTGACATTTATGAAAATCTATCAACCACAAAAAATATATAATCATTACCTCTTTGGGTCTTAGATAAGCCAAGAAAAAAATCCATGTTGATGTCTTCCCAAGGTCTATTAGGAAGAGGTAATGGCATATATAATATAGTATTATAACTTACTCCTTTTTCAACTTGACAAATTCTACAACTATTTACAAGTTTTTGAGAATCCTTATACAACTGAGGCCAAAAGTATTTCTCCTTTAAAAAACTCAATATCTTATCAAATGCCAAAGTGTCCTACTAATCCATCGCTATTTTTCTCTTTTATCAAATTGTCCCTCATTGAACCTCTCGGTATACATAGTTGAACTCCCTTCAATAACATACCTTCTTGAATGAAGAGATCATCTCACTTGCTTTGTTGATCAGTGATAGGTATCTTAGTATCTTACATGCTCTCCAAGCCCTTGCAAAATTAGAGTCAGTTTCATACACATTCTTCAAATCATCAAAACCAAGAACCTCAACTCTTATCTTAGTCAACAAAGATCTTCTTCTCAATGTATCTACAATTCTATTTGATAATCTTTTTGTATGCTTCAGCACAAATGTAAATTTATGTAGTACTCAACCCACTTCATATGTCTCTGATTCAATTAATTTTGACTTACCAAATATTACATTTTTTTATGATCAATATACGACACAAATTCCTTAGGTAACAAATAGTGTCTCCACTTCTTCAAAGCTTGAACAATAACATACAACTCTTGATCATAAACATGATATTTCCTCTTAGAATCATTTAACTTTTTACTAAATAAAGTAACTGGTCTACCATCTTGACTCAACACAACTCCTATTGCACTACCACTTGCATCACAATCAACTTGAAATACCTTAGAGAAATCAGGCAAAGTTGGAATAGGCAATTCTACTACATTTTGCTTCAATGTCTCAAAAAAAAATTTATCTCCACGCATCCACTTGAAATTATTTTTGTTTCCTCTCATTTTCTCATTCATAACATTACAAATAGAATGGAAATCCCTAATGAAATTTTAGTAGAAATTAGCAAAACTATGAAAAGATCTTTACCCCTCCAACAGTCTTAGGTGTAGGCCACTCCAATATTGCTTCAACCTTTTTAGGATCCATCTTCAAACCATAAGTTGAGATCACAAATCCCAAATAAAATATCTCCTCTTTAATTTAAAGAACATTTCTTCAAGTTGATCAATAACCTCTCCTCTTTCAACCTCTATGATACCTATCTCAGATGCAAAAAATGATCTTCCCTACTCTTACTAAATATCAAAATGTCATCCAAATATATAATCGCAAATTTTCCAAGAATTTATTCAAAAATTCATTCATTAGCCTCATAAAAGTTCTAGGTGCTTTAGTTAAATCAAAAGGCATAACCAACCACTAATACAAACTTTCTATTGTCTTGAAATTAGTCTTATATTCATCTCCTTCTCTGATTCTGATATGGTGATAATTGTATGCACCCTAAAATGGTCGCCTAGACTTTGGGCCCCCATTCATCAATTTATCAATTTCCTCAATCAATGCTTTACAATATTTTCAATTTAAATCAATTGCCTTGATCAAATCGTAATTAATTTAATTATTTTAATATTTCCTAAGGTTTGATCATTTTATCCTAAGCCTCATTTAATTAAAAGAAAAACCTCCCATTTAATTAAATAAAATCACCTTATTAAAATAAAATTCCTCTTTTAATAAAATCCCCACTTAAATCTCTCTTTGTGTTGAAAAAGGAAATAAAATAAATAAAAAATAAATAAAAATCTCTTTTTCTCTCCACTTTGAATGCACATACTTTTAAGTGGTGGGCCTTTTTCATCTTTTTGCCTCTTAAAGAATCTTGAGCACATGGATCAACCAAGATTTAATCTTCACCATTGCTCATTTCTTTTTGCCTCTTAATCTTGACCGTCCATTATCCTTTATAAGGAGCCCTCTCCTTCTCTTTTACATGATAGCAGATTTATGTATTGTTATGCTGTAGGTTTGGAGAGAAACTTTGGAGAAGATTCTTGAGCACTTGAGCTTGGATATTGCAACTTCTCTTTTCATGTCTTCTTCTCTCATGCCCCATGACAATCCATTTAGATTAATCTTGCATTTTCATATTAGATTAGATTCATATTTTCTTTCATAGAATAATCTTGCATAAGCATTTCCTTTCATAGAGTAGTTTTCTTTCATGCATTTTTATCATATAGAATAGCTTCCATTTTCATTTGCATGCATACTTGATGATCATGGAGACTAGCATTCTTTCTTTTCCTCTTTGAATCTCTCATTTTATGGTGTACTTTCATGGGCACAAACTAGGTCTAATCTGAGGGCCTTCATAATAAACCCTTGCACTCCATGAATAGAGCTATGAGTCACCATTTGAGACCTCATTCTTGAGCAATCTTAGATATAATGAATCATAGAAGTGTGACAATATTTTAGCACATATTTTTGGCATCCACCGTGGGGCAGAAAATTCCATTTCTTGCCTCATATTATTTTATTTTATTTTTCTGATGATTTTTGTGCATTGTCCGTACTTTTGTGCATCTCTGTTACGGATCCTCTTGCAAAGTTTCTCATTGTATCGCATGAAGTTTTGCTGGTATTAGTATTTTTGCACGCGACAAAGGCTTTTTCTTGCATGGGCTTGTGTAATTTCTTGCACGGGCCTGTGTACTTCCTTGCGCAGCACTGTGTACTATCTCACATGACATTCTAATAGCAACGACCTAAATTTCTAGATTTTTTTATTTTTCTTGCTATTTTATGACACTTAATGCTTTCTGTGAATGTTTCCCTGATTCTGATTGCTGAGGCATCATAGCATTGGATTGCAGATCTTTGGACCTAAGGTGAGTTGCTATAATCTCTATAATATTTGGATTTTGGGCATAAAATTAGTCTCTCATGTGTCTAGCTTGAGTGTTTATTTCTTTCGTAGATCACACTTCAATTTTGGTCTCTAAAAAAGGACATAGATTCACTTTCTTGCATAGGTGTTTCACATAGTAATTAAGCCCTATGAACACTATTTGTGGTGTGCTTGAGAGAGTGGGTTTCTTGCAAAGCTCTTCTTGATGATAGAACCCCTTGTAGGTAGGGAGGATATTGTTACTATCTCATGGTCTTACTTGGTTTAGTCTTCAACATTGATCGGTACGTTCTCTCTAGGTCCCACTTAGAGAGCTCGTTAGACATTGTTGTTGACATCATGAACCTTGGTGAGGTGATTTCAATCTTAGCATGTCATTGAACTTGCTTTCTATGTTTGGGTGAAGTGAAGAGGCTAGAGGATTATGCTCTACTCCCTTTTTGGGTAGTACTAGAAACCTAGATCCTTGAATCTAAACCAAGTCCTCATGTGGTCCTTTTTTTGAGTCACCTTTTTAGAGAGGGTTAACCATAGTGGACATTCCCTTTATTGGGTCAACAACATGGATGGAACCTCAAACAGTAATAGCCATTTTCGCTGTGGTAGAAACAACCGCTATACAAATGTCCTTGTGGAAGAAATCTCCATAGGTGTAGTTTCTTGTTGGGCTGTCAAATCTCCTCAACATCTCTGATTAATTAAATTCTCAAAATGTGTCAAAACTCCGGTGCACCTAGATTGGAGTTTGCCCTCTTAAGATTGCAAAAGTTGCAGAGTCAAACCATTACTAAGAACCATAGTGCAACCAAATTTTTCTTTCTAGGACTATGTGCATGGTTGGAAAACATTTAAAGAACATACACAAGTAGAATCTTTAAGGAGTAGCATACTAAGTCACTATTCTTATTCATATGCAAGGTTGCTTTGTCCCTAGCCCATCATTTGAAGACATTTTTTTCTTGAGCTCCTTGATTGCTTTTTTACATTCTTGATCAATGATAAAAATATGTTGATGTATTTATGTGATCTTTTAAAACAAAAAAAAAATGAGTTCCTAAGTTTACAACTTGTTGTTAGGCGGTCTGATCCTATTTCATCGCTTGGTCTTGTGTACTTTTTCATGCGAGCTTTCATTTTCTCACATGAACCCTGCATTCTCTGGTGTGGGATTTCATATCCTCGCATGATGTTTTGCTATAGTCTTGTTATAAATTTTTGCCAGTCATTTTAGCCTAATTTGTTGTTTCTTCGTGTGAGCCTGGCATTTTCTTGCACAGACCCTGGCACCTCTTTGGGCAGGACTGCATTTCCTTGTGCAGACCTATCCTATAGTCTATCAAACAATGAGTTGATTCCTATCATTTCCAGTCATCCTTGGTCGATCTGGATCATACTAAGTCACTTACCTTGCAGTTGGAAGCCTATTTGCACCTTGGGTTCCTATGGCTTGACCTTTTGGATCAATATTATTTGATTTCATAAGTGACCTTGTTTGGAATTGGTAGCTTATAAATCATCCTTGTTGAGAAAGTAAACCTTTAGATTCTTTGATAACACGCTTGGAGAGTTTTAGTAATCTCTTGTCCAATTCACTTCCATCCAAAATCAAATTCAATCAAATATAATTTGGGTAAATCATCCTCCTAATCCATATGTGTTATGATACTTATCCATTCATTTGGAACCTCTATGGAAGTGTTGGTTTATGCCTCTTGCAAAATTCTATCTTATCATCTCTCTTTTGGACAATTGAATGCTTTTACTATCCTAGTTTGGTACCAATGCTTCTTAGGGTCATCTTATCACCTAGGATATTTTCTTTCATGTTGGTTACAACAAGATATCAAGTAAATCAAGGAAAATGACCTCAAGTAGTCTTTCACCAATTACCCTTAGTTCAAACTCACCAAAAATGTAAGGGAAAAGAGACCGTCTTTAATCAATCTCCTAGGAATACCTCAAAAGTTTGGTTTGATCCCAAGAGTAATCTTAGCGAGTTGATCACACCCTTAACACCTTCTCATTTAGATATGGATATGAGTTACACAATGTCTCAAAGGGAGAGGGAAGAAAGGGATAAAAATTTTGACAACATATTTGAAAGGCATAGAGACACCATTCTTTTTGGTAGTTCCTCTAATGAAAACCAACCAGTTTCACCCCTTATCTCAACCAAATATTTGGATGCTCACCAAAGGACTAAAAGGGAAATGAAAAAATCCTATCAAGAAGAGAAATCACAACATGATATTCAAGACAATGAACCTTATGATACTCATGTGAATGCAACATATACCAATGACTTATTTAAACATTCAAGACCAAGTTCACCACTACAAACAACTTCAATATACACAAGTGAAAGACTCAAAAGGATTGAGCATGAAAAGAAAGCCTTCCTAGATGAACAAGATGAAAAGGAAGAGAAGTTTAGACTCCTAAAGTCAGAAATACAAGCCTTATTGGAAATAGAAAGGAGAGACGCACAAGAAGAGAAAGACAGACTCTTGGCTCAACAACTCAATGATCAATACAACAACATGTGTGTTGGTGGTGGAAATAACTCTCTTCCATCCAATCCTCCTAAAACCCGATGAAGTAGAAGGTATTCAAGATCACCTTCACAATCTCCTAGCCCTAGAGGAAGAAGGGCTCCACATTATGATCATTATAGGAGACAAACACCTCCTAGGAACTCAAAACATCCTTCTCAACATGCTCACCATGGTTCACAATATGGGGGAAGTAGCTCAAGTCTTGACCTCAACTCCCAAGATTTCATGAAGATACAAAAAGAACCACTCTTCCAACAGTATGTGGAGATATACTTGGAGCAAAACAAAGACAAGTTCCTAGAGATTTTAATCAACAAAGGTTCTAAAGTCCCTTACAACTTTGATGTGGATAGAAGGATCAAGAAGCAAGGTCCATCTCAAGATGAGAAGATCAAAAAACTTCAGAGTATGATGGAAAAGATGTTGGCACCTAAGAGCTCATTTAATCTTGATTCAATTTGTCCCAATCCTTTTGACAAGAGTGTGAGTATGAAAGATTTTCCTAGAAAGGTTGAGATCCCTCCATATGACAAGTATGATGGTAATGGAGATCCACATCATCATGTATATCAGTTTTATATTATGAGTTTTGAGTTCCATCAAGATGACTCACACCTCATGAGATTGTTCCCAAGGAGTCTTAAGGGTCAAGCAATGGAATGGTTCACCAACATAACTCCCCTCGTTAGGAATTTCAAAGAGCTAGTCCATAGATGTGTCCAACATTTTTCTTACAACCTTTCAAGTCCTATCACCATGTTGGACTTATGAAACTTAAAGCAACATCAAGGGGAATCCTTTGTCACTTTCTTGCAAAGGTGGAGACAACAATTCTCTCACTACTCTAGGACCATTCGTGAAGATGAGAAGATTGATATCCTTATTAGCAACTTGGTTCCTGAGATGCAGTATGAAATTAGGAAAATGGTCTTTGATTCCTTTGACACCATGGTTGAAACCACATGTAGGCTTGAGGATGTTTTGAAAGAACAAGGAATTTTGGCCAACAACAAAAACAACAAAAATGGTCAAAATAACAAAATAACAACTCCAATAAGGATAAAGGAAAGAACTCACATTGGGATAGAAACAAACAAATGGTCAATGATGGAGTTGTGGACTCTTCTCAACCCAAAGATCAAGTTGTTCTTCACTTGTCTAGTGTTGTTCAACCTATGAAGCTCAAATCATCTAACCAACAAGAGTACATGTTAGGAATGAATGTTGAATGTTTGGCAGTCATTCTGTAGTAGTTGTTGTTGCATTCATGACTATGATTGTCATTGATGTCAACACAATGATCTTCTAGAGACTTGCAAAGGAGCAGATAGAGTTTGAATTAGCACATGTGGTTTATTGCAGTTGGAGCTATGTGATGTTGAGGATATACTCTTTGATATGTTATATGTCTATGGTTAAGAGTGCAAATAGTAATTCACATATTCATGGAAGTTATGAGCATTTTGGTGGAAGCAGTATTTAGGCAGTGTTCTTGAGTAGTGGTTTGTGGAAATCAGATGATATCTCCTAATAGGGATGGAATCTAGTTTTCCACAGTTAAAGGGAAGTTGATGATACATTGATAGTGATGTGGATGATAGTGCAAACTTTGAGGTCACACGAATGGAGAATTATTGTAGTTGGAAGCCGACAGTTTTGTGTAATTTTGATGTAGCTTGTAGAAACTTTTATTTTGTAATTGTATGCCAACTCATTGGTAATTATTTGAGTGTAGTATAAAGGAAGGAATGTGTTTCCTTGTTGTAAGAGAGAAGAGGATATAGTGGATAGATATAAAGTGAAGAAAAGAGCTAAATGTGAAAGCGAATTTGTGAAGGAAGACATGCGAAGTATAGAGATCTGAAATTGAGATCTACTGTAATAGTGAGTGTGGTTTGGCACAGTCAGAGAAGAGGTAACATATTATTCTATTGAGTAACACAAAGATTATTTGGACAGTGCATTCAGTGATCTTACCCTGAAGCTATTTGGGTAGTGGGTCCTTCTATCTTCCATAACTCTTAACAGGGTTAGAATCTTTTAATAGGGATTTAAAATCTCCTAACAGGGATTCATATGTACTAAATGTATTTCATAAGACTCCTAATAGAGTCCATCCTCTCACAAGGAATATTCATATTAGTGCATCTTTTGTGGGCATCATTCCCACCGGGGTTTACTCTTTGATCAAGAGGTTCCCTAGTCAACATATCTTGTGTCATTGTGTCATTGTGTATGAATATCTTTTTATGGTTGGTAATTTTATTGCTTACATGGTTTAATGTTGTTGAAGTTGATAGAAGTTATAATTATTTGATAACTGATTCACCCCCCCCCCCCCCTCTCAGTTATCTTGGTGGACTTTACTTTCTAACAGTACAAGCCAAGATATCAAGATAAGCCTAAGAAAGAGAGGCGACAATTTTCAAAACTTGGTGATTCATATGAGGATGTCTTCAAAACACTCATTTCCAACAACCTTGTGCATCCTCAAGATCCCACAAAGCATCATATACCTAATGTTAAGCCATATTGGTGGGATGAGAAAGCCTTCTACAAATTTCATAATAGTGTTGGACATAATATTGAAAACTGTTGGAAACTTAAGCATATCATCCAAGATCTCATTGAGAATGGAAAACTTCAAATAGATGGGTTGAACACCAATGCTAATCATAAGGCTTTCAAAGATCCTTTTCCCAAGTATGAAAAGGGGGAAACCTCTAAACCTAAGAATGGAAAGGCTGAGATCAATTACACTTACCCAGCTGCGGAGAATGTTGTCAACATGCTTGAAGTTGTAGAAGAAAATGTCAATATGATGAGAAATAAAGATCCCTATGGTTATGATCTAGAATGGACTCTCCTCCTATCTTTGATGAAGAACCTATTGTGGTACTAAGGGGTCCTAACTCTAGAATGTCATCCCAATCTCTTAATGTTGTCACACAAAGTCAAGGTCTTGTTGTCATTAGAGGACCTAGTTCAAGTCAACCAAGTAAACCAAAGCAAGTGGCATCCAAGAATATCACCTCAAAACTAGCAATTAATCCTAAAACGAGTTATAATCTTGTTGATTAGTTGTAGAGAACCCCAGCTCATATTTTGATCTTTGAGCTCTTAGAGTTGTCCCCAAGGCATAATCAAGTCCTTAAGGATGCCTTGCGCGCAGTGAATGTCCCTAACAACTTATATATTGATCAATTCCAAAACACGGTTAACCATCTTTCTAGCCCTCATTACCTTACCTTTTCAGAGAATGATGATAAAGCTCTGAGTCACCCACACAATCTCGCCCTTCATATTGAAGTCATGATCCACAAAACCCATTTCAGGCGTGTGTTGATAGATGGGGGTGTTGGGCTTAATATTTGTTCCTTGAGTCTTTTAAAGACATTAAGTTATTCTAAACAAGTCATAGATATCAAAAATAATTAGATCACAATAAAAGCATATGATGATGCGAAAAGAAGTTCCAAAGGGTTGGCCGTCCTTCCTGTTAGGATTGGCCCTGTTGAGAAGGATATTTTGTTTCAAATTGTTGATGCTGGTCCTCTGGCATACAATATATTACTTGGTAGACCATGGATCCATGATATGCAAGCAGTACCATCTACCTACCATCAATGTGTTAAGTTCCCCTAAAATGGAGTAGAAATTTGTATACCTGGGGATAGCACATTATCTGTAAACTCAATTTCAGCAAGTACTCATGCTCCTCTCATTAGAGAAGTAGAAGATTTCAATGTGATCTTAATAGAATGCAAAGACAAGTTCAAGTCGGTAGACCTTGGTGTAGGGGGCTATCAACTTAACTCTTTTACAAAGCTTCCAGTTTCACCTAGGTCTTATGGAAAGCCTTCACGGGAAGTGAGACCTTCCTCTTCATCTATGACTTTATTTGGTACATTTGTAGAGTCCTCAGTGCCTATTCAAGATGAGAAAGAAGAGGTGGTTTTTAAAGAATAGATTTATAAAGAAGAGAAATACATGCACAATGAGAACTTCTCTCCCTCTCCTAAGGCTTATGGAAGAGGGTATACTTTTCTCAAGCAGATGGGTTATCTTGGACATGGCCCTCTTAGTCAAAGATTGGATGCTAGAGCTGAACCTCTTGATCATCCTCTTTTTGGATGTAGGTCTAAGAAGACAATTGGCCTAGGATTTGTGAATCATAACAAGAACATTGCTCCTATCCTTGATCGGATAGTGAAGATGAACCAAAACAAATGCCTAATTTGATAAATTAGAAAGATACATGTGAAGATTGGGTCCCTTCTACTAATATCCTTTGGGGATATTTAGATAATCTAGTTGCTCATGTGACAGTTGCGACCTTAGAACAAGAACAATCAGATGTAGAAGATCCTATTAGAGAACATCAATGAAAGAATGTTATTCATTTGATAGAGAGAGATGTTACCCTTGATGACATTAGAGCTTCCACATCAAGATGTCCCAAACCTTCATGGTGTAAACATCCTAGTTGGGATTCAAAAATAGATTCACATGAGTATGAATGGGACTCTCTCTTTGATTCTTCCACAATTGACATGAATATTGATGTCATCCACACTTATAGTTCTCAACTCAAGGTAGCTGATGAGTCACGTGTAGGATTAGAAGATTTGAACCCACATGTTGCCTTAGTGGATGATTCTTCACTTGTTAGGATAAATCCTAATTTGGGTAGCTTAGAAGGATACTTGACATGTTCCAACTCTTCAATCACTAGAGATGATATCATTTGTATTCATAACCTTGAACTAATCATTGACTTACCTCTTGCTCATCCTAACCTCATTGATTTGTCCCAACACTATCAAGAACCTGAGCTCTTAACATTCCAAAATGACTATGAGATAACATGTTACTTGAATGTCATTAAATCCATAGTCTCTTCCACTAGTGAACTGACTATCAGCATGACAAAGCCGGACATCAAGTACCTTAGTCACAAAATAAAAAGAAAAGAAAAAAAGAATAAGAGTTCTAATGGTGAAAACCACTGTGTGGCGGTGTCAGAACCAAAAAAAGTAAAAATAAATGACATATCCAAGGGTGATTACCTCTCTAAGGTGCTTAAGGATGAGGTACTTGATCATCTCCCTAACTAATTTCAAGACAGATCTTCAGTTCTTGTGGAGCCAACACAAATAGTCAACTTGGGTACAGATGAGGCTCCACAGATAGTACACTTGGCTCAGTCTTTTTCACCACAAGAAAAAGAAGCTTACACTAAGTTTTTACAGAAAAAGAAGATCAATTTTGCATAGAATTATTCAGATATGCTAGGGTTGGACACTAATCTTATCATGCATCACTTGTCCATAGCTCCGGGTGTCAAACCGGTCAAACAAAAATTGAGAAAGATGCATCCTCACATAGATCTTCTAGTCAAAGAAGAATTAGAGTAAACTCCTTGGTGCAAGATTCATAAGAGCTATTGACTATGCTGAATGGATATCAAACATTGTACCAGTTTCCAAACCTAAAAAATCCATTTGAATTTGCAGATATTTTAGAGATGTCAGTAGAGCATGCCCAAAGGATGATTTTCCACTTCCCAACATAGATATGATAGTGGACATGACTGCGAGTTATGAGATTTATTCTTTGATGGATGGTTTTTCTGGATATAATCAAGTTAAGATAGCTCCTAAAGATCAAGAAAATATTGCATTTACTTGTGCATGGGGTACCTATTGTTGGAATGTTATGCCTTTTTGATTAAAAAATGTAGGAGCCACCTATCAACAAGCTATGACAACCATTTTTCATGACATGATGCATAAAAACATGGAAGATTATGTGGATGACACCTTGGCCAGGTCTAAGAAAAGAGACACACACTTAGATGATTTAGAAGTCATTCTAGATCGCATGGAAAAATTTCAACTAAGGTTAAATCTTAAAAAGTGTGCATTTGGTGTCACCTCTAGAAAACTATTAGGATTCATCATTTCAGCAAAAGGAAGAGAGGTAGACCCTAAAAAAGTCCAAGCAATTATAGATATGCCACCTCCTAAAAATATTAGTCAAATGAGGAGTCTTCAAGGGCACCTTCAATCCATAAGGAGGTTCATTTCACAGTTGGCAAATAGAGCTCAACCTTTCAACAAGAACTTACACAAAGGAGTCAAATGTGTTTGGAATGAGGATTGTCAAAAGAGCATAGATCAAATCAAGAAATACTTGGAAAATCCTTCAATTTTAATGGCTCCTATCCCAGGGAAACCACTTATTCTATATGTTTCAGTGACATAATCTTCCTTGGGGGCATTACTATCTCAACTTGATGAACATGGGAAAGAAAGAGCAATATACTACATTAGTCATACTCTTGTTTCATATGAGGTTAACTACACTAGCATTGAGAAAGTTTTCCTCATAGTTGTGTTTTCTTCTCAAAAGTTGCAACATTACATGCTTGCACACACAATACACCTCGTAGCAAAAATTGATCCACTCAAGTATTTACTCAATAAGGCTGCCCTCACAGGTAGACTTGCTAAATGGATGATGATCCTTTCTAAGTTTGACATAGAGTACATTGAACATAAAGCAATCAAAGGACAAGCCATAGCAGATCAACTGGCTTATTTCCCAATTCAAGATAGTGCACATATTCAAGTTGACTTTCTAGATGAGCACCTCATGTATATGACTGAAAGAACATGGAAGATGCTCTTTGATGGATCTTTTCTGCAAAATGGTTCAGGAGCTGGTGTGTTGTTTATTTCTCCTCATGGGTACACAATTCCTAAGTCTTACAAGCTATTGTTCCCATGTACAAACAACATTGTTGAATATGAAGCTTTAACAAATGGACTTAAGATGGCCATAGAATGGAGAATCACTGAGTTACACATCTATGGGGATTCATAGCTGATAATCAACCAAAGTCAATGAACAATATCAAACAAAAGATGAGAAACTGGTACCTTACAAGAAAATGGTTGATTCCTTGAAATGATACTTCACATTTGTCACATTTCAACAAATCCCTAGAGAAGAAAACAAAGTAGCTGATGCTATGGCTACACTTGCTTCACTCCTTCAGTTAGAGAAACATGCATATAGATTTAAATTCTTGGTGGAAGATCTACATCACCCTATCTATGACTCCCAAGAAAGCCATGCTATTTTTACCCTTGTTGGTCGTGAACCATCCCATTATGGTGCCATTTACTCATACCTTTGTGATGGCATTATTCCTGAAACCTTTAACCGATCAGAATGCAGACACCTTACCTGAAATGCCTCTCACCATGCCCTTATCTCTGGTGATTTGTAGAGGAGGGGTTTAGATGGAACACTTCTTAGATGCTTAGAAAAGGAAGAATCTGACCAAGCATTAGTTGACATCCATGAGGGCATCTATGGGGGACATTCCAATGGTCTTTCCATGGCCTGAAGGTTGCTTAAGGTGGGGTACTATTGGCCTATGATGTAGACTGATGTAGTAGCTTTTGCGAAGTCATGTGAAAAGTGTCAAAAACATGGTAACCTGATACATGCTCCAGGTAGGGAGCTCATTCCTTCTATATCTCATTGGCCATTTCAATGCTTGGCCTTTGATCTTGTTGGGTAGATTCATCCCAACTCATCAGGTGGACACAAGTTTATTATCACTACTACTGATTACTTCACTAAATGGGTAGAAGTTGTCCCACTTTCTATTGCCTTGGGCAAGACAGTCTCTCTATTCATTCTAAACCATATTATCTATTGATATGGAGTTCCTTTTGAGATTATCACTAACAATGGAGGTCAGTTCAAAAATAAGGACCTTAAACAACTCTGCAAGAAATTCAAGATTAAACAACATTGGTCCTCCATTTACTTCCCGCAAGGAAATGGTCAATTAGAGGCATCAAACAAAACCATTCTCAAAATCCTACATAGAACAGTTCATAAGAATGGTAGAGATTGGCATTTACAGATAAATCCAGCTTTATGGGCCTATAGAACGAGTATTTGTACTCCTACTGGGGCTACTCCTTTTGCCCTTACATATGGTGTTGAAGCAATGTTACCTTTAGAGGTTGAGATTCCTTCACTTATAGTTTCCCTCAAAGGTCTAGTTATAGATGAAGAATACCGTGCCATGAGACTTCAAGAGTTAGAAATTCTAGATGAGAAACATCAAGCATCATTTGACCATATGAGGGTTTATCAAAAGCGCATGTCCAAAGCCTTCAACAAAAAAGGTTCACCCTAGAGAATTCCAAGTGGGAGATCTTGTCCTGTGTGAAAATCCTAAGAATCAACAGCATAGAGATCAAAAGGGAAAATTTGAACCTAATTCACTTGGACCTTACATCATTACAATAGCTTTTAGGACATGTGCTTTATTATCTAATGAAGAGGGAGATCAGCTCCCTGATCCTATCAATGTCTTGCACCTAAAGAAGTTCTATCCATGATTCCCATTCTGTCTAGGGGCATCCTTTATACATACTTATTGATCTTGAAAAAATCCAAAAAATGGTATATTGCCAAAAATTCTAAAAATTGGAAAATGTCCTGAAAAAATGATCATCTTAGCGAAAACCTAGAAATAGGCACTTTGATGTATCTCCAAAAAAATTATATATTCCAAAAATACCAAAAAAATCAAAAAATTCAAAAATTCAAAAAAAAATAGAAAAAGTGCCTTGGTGAAAACCTAGAAAGAGGCGCCTTGGTAGCAAAAATACAAAAAAATTATAAAAAGTCTTGAAAAAAAAATTAAAAAATTGCAATAAAATTCAAGTGGTGAAACCCTGGAAATGGGCACTACTTGAGGCCTTTGCACCCCTATTTCTTAGCATGCGTCCTCGACACTTAGCCTTTCTCCATCATGCCTTGTCCTTGTTGCCTTGGTTTGGAATTGGTCTTTTTGTTTGTCTAGGGGGCATAACCATGTTAGCTTTGGTCTCTTGGATGCATTAGTCTTTAGGACACCTCGCAAATGGTGTTTTTCAACAACACCCCAATTGTGTTTTTCAACACAACCCTTGACGTCGAGTGTTTTTCAAAACTTCTCGGTTTGGTCTTACCCAATTTTTTCATGTGATCTTACCTATTTGCAAGCATTTGATCCTTATCCTTGGAACTCAATATCAGTTAACACACTTAAATTTTTAAACAAAACACTTAATTCTTGAGCTATGTCATGATATTTTCTTTGTGTGCTGACTGCTATTGATTTTCGTTGAGTGTCCTTATCTAATAAGTCTCAAAGGGATGCATATCCAGAGGACTTGGGGCATGGAGCATGTTTTTATTTTCTTTCTACTTGTGGGTGTGGTCTTGAAACTCTAGAGTGTCTCTTGTTGTTCCCTTGAAACACTTAGGAGATTTGAGGCATCCTCCTTGACTATTTTTGCACAACCATTCTTATGGTCATCCTGGCATCTATGCTTTGATGCGAGAATAGTTTTGCTACATTAAATTGGGTAAGTTAACATTGAAGTCATCTTGACCTTTATGTCTTTGATGCTTATGTTATAATCTTTCCACATTCCAATCCAATATAAATCACATTCATATCTTCATAGTTGCACTTGTGACTAGTGATGATTGTGTGATTTTTTTATGTTCATTAATAATGGCCCAATGATGAAAATAAGTTCCTTTACATTCTCTAATGAATGATGAGCACAAAATCCTATGTTAGAGTTTCTCTATTGCAAGTACACCTTTTCATTTTCATGTAGCTTGCATTGTTAGACTTCATGTTAAATTGCATTTTTAGGCTGCATTAGGAGTTTGAGAGGGTTTTCCTTCATCTTTCTTTTGGACTTTTAATCAACTATGGTCACGTTTTGATCTTCATTTCCTTATCTTCTTTCGTGATCTCAATCAAATTTTCCTATCTTAAATAGTTTATTGATTTTGAGGCATTCTCTTTCTTGAGGCAAATTCTCTTTCTTTTCTCCATTTCTTTTCACCTCTTCCAAATTTCGATCTTCCATTCGCTTTCACCCCACTTCTTTTCTTCTAATTCAACCTTGGGGCATAATCTTTCATGTTTGATGATCTAACTTGGTTCTATGATCCTTATATCTTTCATCTTACATCAAGAACCTTATCTTTAGTTCGATTTGATCAAATTTATCAATTTACTATTTCTCCTCTATCTCATTTCAATTTCGATCATGAGGGGATAGTACCTATCAAACTTCAATCCTTGATTCAGCTTTATCAAACCTATCAATTGCTTCTCTTGGGGAAACCTTTCTTGAGACTTGACAATTAACTATTTATAGGGGTGTTGGCCTTGTCTTTTTCAATCAGCTTATCTTTGTCCTGATGTGTTCCCATTCGTCGATCACACATCTGGGTTGTTTTGTGATCCCAAATTGATCTCACATTTCAACTTCATTCTTTGACTACATGTGTTCCCATGAAGATCATACATTAGTCAAAGAGGGGCAAATGTATGCACCCTAAAATGGTCACCTAGACTTTGGGCCCCCATTCATCAATTTATCAATTTCCTGAATCAATGCTTTGCAATATTTTTAATTTAAATCAACTTCCTTGATCAAATCGTAATTAATTTAATTATTTTAATATTTCCTAAAGTTTGATCATTTTATCCTAAGCCTCATTTAATTAAAAGAAAAACTTCTCTTTTAATTAAATAAAATCATCTTATTAAAATAAAATTCCTCTTTTAATAAAATCCCCACTTAAATCTCTCTTTGTATTGAAAAAGGAAATAAAATAAATAAAAAATAAATAAAAATCCCTTTTTCTCTCCACTTTGAGTGCACATACTTTTAAGTGGTGGGCCTTTTTCATCTTTTTGCATCTTAAAGAATCTTGAGCACATGGATCAACCAAGATTTAATCTCCACCATTACTCATTTCTTTTTCCCTCTTAATCTTGACTGTCCGCTATCCTTTATAAGGTGCCCTCTCCTTCTCTTTTACATGATAGAAGATTTTTGTATTGTTATGTTGCAGGTTTGGAGAGAAACTTTGGAGAAGATTCTTAAGCACTTGAGCTTGGATATTGCAACTTCTATTTTCTTGTCTTCTTCTCTCATGCCCCATGGCAATCCATTTAGATTAATCTTGCATTTTCATATTAGATTAGATTCATATTTCCTTTCATAGAATAATCTTTCATAAGCATTTCCTTTCATAGATTAGTTTTCTTTCATGAATTGTTATCATATAGAATAGCTTCCATTTTCATTTTCTTGCATGCATACTTGATGATCATGGAGACTAGCATTCTTGTTTTTCTTTTTTGAATCTCTCATTTTATGGTGTACTGGCATGGGCACAAACTAGGTCTAATCTGAGGGCCTTCATAATAAACCCTTGCGCTCCATGAATGGAGACCTATGAGTCTCCATTTGAGACCTCATTCTTGAGCAATCTTGGATATAATGACTCATAGAAGTGTGACAACATTTTAGCACACAATAACCACTCTTCAAACCAGTCTTGGTAAATTATTTTTCTCCACTCAAACAATCCATAATGTCATCCATCCTAGGCAATGAAAATTGATACTTCACTTTGATCTTATTTATAGCTCTAGAATTAGTACACATTCTCCATTCACCACTTTTCTTAGGTGCTAACATAGCTAGAACTGCACATGGACTCAAGATTTCTCTGATCAAACCTCTCTACAATAATTCTTGAACTCGTCTATTCAATTTCTTGTTTTATGTCAGTATTAATCAGTGAGGTGTTTTGTTAGGAAAACTAACTCCTGGAATCAGATCCATACAATGACTAATACTTCTAACTATTGGTAAACCATCTGGTACATTATCAAAAATAATCTCTTGATATGTTGTCATCAACCTCTTGAATTCAATAGGTTTTTTATCCTCTAATTTCTGAATGGGATTATTTGGAACTAAAGCATAAAAAACATCATTCTTTTTCAAATCTCTTATGAATTGTCTCCCTTTGATAAAAAAACTCTAATAAAATTAAAATTATCACCCTTAGATGATTAAATTAAGGTAACAATTTTTTTTTCATTCCATTAGCCACAATAGTATATCTATTTTGGAGATTTGCCAGCAAGCCAGTACTGACTGTGTGTTTGTCATTGATGAAAACATATGGAAAGTAGCATGCATGGAAGTCTTATGTAGTAATATTTCAATATATGAAGCATGGACATTATATCATTAGCGTAGAGGTTAACTATAAGTACATGCAGTTATATAGCAGCTAGTGTCAGCAGTGTTCCTGACAGAGTAACAAGTAGTGTTTTGTGTATGGTTGTCCATATAGTTATCATAGAGCCTTGTGCACTTGGATAAATGTTGAAGACATGTTAGTGATATTTTAGTCATGGACGCATAGTCTGATAATCAATAGAAGTGAATTTATGCAGTCACTATTCACCAGTAGCAGTTTCCTGTGTTTGTTCAGAAGAGCCGACAGAGATTTTATTGGTTATGGAGCTGCACCTATCCTATGGGTATGCGCCCTTGGATTTATGCTTAAAGGAGAGTTATTGAAGTTTGGTTAAGAGTGCATGAAGTAATTTAGCTTGAGGAAAAAGATACAGTTGTTTTGGTAGAGCCGATAGTGTGTAGTGTGCATCTACAATTATTTTATTGGACAGGTCCCAGAATGTTTTGCGTGCATAGTAGAGCCGACAAAATGTTTATCAAAGTTTGTTATGGTTTCTCTAATATGATTTCAAGGTGGTTCTAATAGGCTGACTTGATTATATCATTTAGAGGAAATATATTTATAGGCAGTCATTTGTGATTGATGGAGGGTGGTTCATAGTTGATTAAGTAGAGCAGAGAAGAGCATGCGAAGTGTTGAGCCATTAATAGAAGGTCTATTAATCAAAAGGTTGTAGCCTTCACCCCTTTGAGCAGTGTGCTCTCAGATAGTGTGTCGTCTCCCCTAATAGGAAAATTGTAAAAAACTCCTAATAGGGTCCAACCCTTGACCATGTCTACTATACTAAATATATTGTAAAGAAACTCCTAATAGGGTTAAGGATCTTCTAACAAGGATCATAATACACTAGTGTAGAATATTAGTGGGTGTCAATTCCCACCAGGGTTTTTACCTATTTGGGTTTCCCCATAACCAAAATATTGGTGTTGTGTTCATGTGTTCTTTCATTGTGTTTATGCTTTATGTTTAAGTATACTTAATTATATAAAGAATTGAATCTTGTAGACAACTGATTCAACCCCCCCCCCCCCCCCCTCTCAGTTATCTCTTGGGACTATTCCTAACAATTGGTATCAGAGCCAAGTACCTCGAAAAGAAAGTTTAACAACTTGAGGTTGATTAGATGGAATACTTTAGAAAAGAAAGTCCTAAGTCCAATGGAGAGAATTATCTTTATTGGAAGAACAAGATGGTGACTCATTTGTAGTGCATTGGTTTGAAGTTTTTGATGTAACTATCAAAGCAGCCAAGATCCCTACCCTAGAAGACCTTGAAAAGGATGATGCTACTGAAAGGAAAAAGGAATTGTTTCATTAGAATGCTATTTCTAAAGAAGCCCTTATTAGCACCCTATCTGATGGTGAATTTTCAGAAATAAAAAAGGTAGATACAACCCACAAAATATGGAAGCACTTAGAAGACATATCTGAAGGAGACAAACAAGAAAATGATGCATGCAAAAAGACATGGAAGAAAAGATACAATGCATTAGAGATGCTACCCAAGGAAAATATCAGAGCTTACAATTAGAGGATAAATGAAGCAGTTGCTGGAATCAGAAATAGTGGTGGAGAGATTTCAGAGGAGGACATTATGGACAAGTTAATGACTACTCTCACTCCTGAATATGAAAGCAAGATCAACATCCTTGATGAGACCATGCAGCTTACATCAAATTTCAAAAGAGAGACCTTGATCAGCAAAATCTCAGCTTTTGAGATTTCAAGATTGAAGACAGAACCAAAGAGTGAAACAGCCTTCAAAGCAATAGTTCATGGTAAGAAATTTGCAAACACTTCTAGTAATTTTGATGATGATGATGAAGAGAAAACTCTAGATGATCTCATTGCTATGATTTCCAAAAGAGAAAAGAAAAGAAAAGGAAATTATGAAGGTTAATTGCCATTTAAGTGCTTTTCATGTAATAAGATCGGTCACTTTGCATCTAAGTGTCCTACTAGAGCTAGAAAGTTCAAAAAGGATTACAAGCCTAAGTACTCTAAGGAATGCTACTATGCTAGAGATGGAGTTTCAGATGATGAATTAGCTGAAGAAGAAATTGGGTTCATTGCTATTGTAGAAAAAATGAATAATAAGACAAATCATAAAAATGAGAAAGAGAATCAAGAGCTAGCATTGATTTCACAAGCTAACATAAGAACATATTGGATTATAGATAGTGGTTGTTCACATCACATGACAGGTGATAAAGATAGATTTATTCATCTAGAAAAATACAATGGTGGTATGGTTAGATTTGGTGGCAACACTCCTAAACCCATAGTTGGTAGAGGAGCCATCACCTGGGACGGAAATAATAGTACTAATGATGTTCTTTATGTTGATGGGTTGAAACATAACCTTCTTAGTGTTTGATAGTTACTTGGAAAAGGTTATTAGTTGGAATTTAAAGATGACAAATGCATCATTAAAAATAAGGATGATGTTATGATTGCATTAGGCTCAAAGACTAGAGGTAATGTTTTTCAACTCAATTCAGAAGCAAGTTGTTTTGTTGCTAAAGTTGATGACAGTTGGTTGTGGCATAAAAGACTATGTCATATCAATTTTGATAACATAGTAAAGATAAGCAATGTAAAGGCAGTAAGAGATCTACCTAGCATAGAAAAGCTAGTTGATACTATATGCAGGGAATGTGTGATGGGGAAGCATGTGAGAAATTCATTCAGGAGCAAGAAAAATTCAGCAGAGAACAAGTTGGATCTTATTCATATAGACCTATGTGGTCCAACTCAAACAAGATCATACTATGGTGAAAGGTATTTCATTTTGTTTGTTGATGATTATACTAGGATGATGTGGGTTGCATTCTTAAAAGACAAGTCAGAAGCATTTGAGAAGTTTAAAATATTCAAAGCTAAGGTTGAGAATGAATCTGGACTAAAGATAAAATGTCTGAGATTGGATAGAGGAGGATAATTCACCTCTGACATATTCTATGAGTACTATGAAGAACATGGAATAAAGAGATAGTTAAGTGCACCTAGAACCCCTCAACAGAATGGAATTGTAGAGATAAGGAATAGGATCATCCTTGATACAACGCTCACCATCATGATTGAAGGAAAAGTTTCACACACCTATTGGAGAGATGCGGTCAATACAACAGTCTACACTATCAATAGAATTCAATTAAGGCTAGGTGTTGACAAAACACCATATGAGCTATGGTTTGGTAATGTTCCCATAGAAAAATACTTCAAAATATTTGGAAGCAAGTGCTACATCAAGAGGGATGAAGTAGTAGGCAAGTTTGATGCAAGAAGTGATGAAGGTATTTTTCTTGGTTACTCTACTAAAAGTAAAACTTATAGATGTTTCAATTTAAGATTGAAAAAGAACATTGAAAGTGCTCATGTTAAGATTGATGAAAAGTTTATGGTTCAAGAAAGATATCATGATTACTCGCCCATGATTGAAGAAGAACCCAAACCCTCCACTAGTGAGATAGTTATTGATAAAATGTTTGACAGTATTGATGTGTTATTCAATGACCCTGAGACAAGTGAAGGAGAAACTCCTGAGGCTAATAAGTCAGCATCACCTAGAGTTCCAAAGTTTACATATAGAAATCATTCCAAGATAAACATCATTGGAGATCAGAGTGGTAAAGTATTAACAAGATCACAAGCAAATATCTCAGCTAGCAGTGAAGTGGTATGTTTACTATCTCATATTGAACCTTTAAGTGTTGAACATGCATATAATGATTCAAATTGGCATGATGCTATGAAAGAAGAACTTGATCAGATTGTTAAGAATGACACTTGAGAACTGGTCCCAAGACTTAGTGATAATAATGTGATTGGAACAAAGTGGATATTCAGAAATAAGATGAATAAAGATGGTACAGTAGTAGGAAACAAAGAAAGGTTAGTATGTAAAGGGTATGCACAAAGAAAAGGCATTGATTATTCAAACACATTTGCACCTATGAGCAGATTAGAAGCTATTAAGTTGTTTCTAGCTTATGCTTGTGTGTGTGAATTTTGTACCTGATCTATAGACACAACACTTCCGTAAAACATTAGAGGTTAGCAAAAATGAAAGCTACAAGTAATTGAAAGCTAAACTAACCAGGTGATTTACTGCCTTCTAATAGGTGCGAGTATGATGTTCTCAGATTGTTATCGAGATCAATGACCTTGACGACACCTAAATGAAGGATTTGAATGCAAAATCTAGATATGAATTGGATGCAATTTAATCTATATTTTTTATATTTTCTATGCAATAAGAATGATGAAAACTGATATGAATCTAGAATCTAAGATGAAATTGATATGCAATGAATTGATCTAAGATGAATTCTAAATGATATGCAATACTCAAAAACAAGAATGATCTCACAATAGCTTGGATTCGCAAAGATGATTCTTCAGTCTCCAATTCGACAGCGTAAGGATGCAAAAATATGAGATGATTTGGGATGAGCTAAAGCCTTAATTTATAGAAATCCAGGGCTTTGGAGGTGCATGGGAAAAAAACCATAAATCACTCAAATAACTTAGGTTGATTTTTGAGTTATTTTTAAATAAAGGATATTTAACTCACAAAAATATGAAAAAGTAGAGTTTAACTCAAAATAGAGTTTAGATTTAATTGATAATTGATAGTTGTCTGCTTTTCTGATTGTGCATGATTTATTTATGAATTAATTTAATAATAAAGTGATTTATTTCCAACTTAACTGACTTTGAAAAATAAAACAATTGATTTATGGGTTAATCAATTATTTTTCAAACTTTTATTCCAAAATAATATCATTAAATATGACAACTTTCTTTAATTAATTAAATAAGAATTTAACCAATCATTCATAGGATTTTGGATTTATTGTCAAAATTAAATAATACAATTTAGGAATAAATAGAATTAACTTCAATTAAACAATTAAGTGGCAGAATTAAATCTAATTAATTAAATATTGAGAATATTCAATTAATCAAACTTTAGGATAAATAGGATTTATCGCCAAATAATCATTAAATTAAAGATAATTATGATAATTAGGAATATTACTAGGAATATTCCCCGATGCAGAATTTAAGATAATCAATTAGAATTCGATGATGTTCAGATGTGCCTTTGGTTAGGACGTTGATGTTGATTTTGTTCGATGTGTCGATATAGGAGGTTAATGAACTTATAGCCCATTTTTGGGGTATTACATTTTGCCCCTTCTTGAATCATTGTGCGAAGTGCAGTGGTTCAAGGATAGTCTATGTATGATATGGAAACTGATTGAAAAATTTGATATGAAGATAATAGGTGCTGAATGACCAAAGATAATGTTAACTATAATAGCGATGAACCAATGAAACAAAAGCATCAAAATGTCTGATTCTGAACCTTATGATTGCGAAGAAGTGAGTGACTGATTCTAGACTCGATTGTCCTTAGAAGAATCACATAGGTATCACTACTGAACCCTTCAATAACCTAAGAACCAAGGAAATAACACATTTGAACCGATAGTTGCAAAAACTGATACAATTTACAAGATTAGGAGAATACCAGATTGATATGGATCTCAATGAATCTAATATTCCCCAAGCGATGATAGATTTTCCCCGAGTGATGAAGACTTTTGATGAATCAACAACTAGACATGGTTGTTGTCTTGATTACTGAGGAAAGATATGATTTCAAATTTGATTACAGACTTTGAATGATATGCAATACCATGCCCCCTTCAGGATTAAAATTGAAATCTGACAAGAAAAGTCAATGTTGAATAGTTCAGAAGCATGTTAATTGATTTGAGAAATGGTTATACATGTTTGAAAATGCATTCTACATCATTTAGAGGTCCAGAAGACCAAGTTTGACTAGGTTTGACTAGGTTTGACTAGGTTTGACCATGAGTTGAATACTAGATTTTTGTGATGATTAAAGGTTGATTATGCATGTAGTGAATAATATAAATGATCTCAGATTTTGATTTTGATCCCGAAAAAGGATTCTACTTGTTGTTTCATTGGAGGAACCTTTGTGTGAGATTCGACTCTTGTTAGATTTGAAGATGTGATTTAAAGAACCATTTAAGCATTGAAGTTTAGCCAACCATTGTGAGATCATGCAAACATGCAAAATGAAATGCAACCTAGGACCTAGGACCTACTCACTGATCATATGTCGATTTGTTATCATCATTGAACTTTTAGGTAACCAGATAAATCAATACAATTCCCACTAGCTATGAAATCATAGACATATGAATATTGATTTGTATGCACAAGAATCAATACAACACCCACTTGTCAACAACCATGGATATATGAATATTGATTTTGTTTTCAGAATGTCAGATTAGATATAAGCACCAAGGCACAAGTGTCAGGATGACCTAAATATCATGTCCATTTTGATATAGCAATTTGTATAAGCATCAAAACACAAATTTTGTGATGACCAGAATACGCCTTACGTACAAACACATCAAATAGTCAAGAGATCATTCAAAATCCAATGTAAATTACCCGTAGTGACCCTTTATCATTCACATCCTTAGGTAAGATCGCATTTCACAATAGGAGAAAGAAATCACTCAAAAAAGATAATAGTTAGATCAAACTTCCTTGAATTTTCTGGGTATCAATGGTCAAGGTATGCATGGCCATCTAATTTGAGATAGAGGCTCTTATAGTCGAACACCATTTCAATCCAGAATTTCCAAAGTTGTTAGATTTTCACATACAAGTAGAAAACAAAGAAAAGATTATGCCCCCAGTCATCACTCTCTAAATCCTATAAAGGACATCATCGAAGAGCTCGAAGGGACACAATATGCAAAAATCTCAATGCGAATCAGTAAGCATACAAGGAGATAAAAGCATGTAAAAAGCATAGATTGTTTTTAGTTTGAGTTTGATGTTTGATTGTGTTGTTGTAGATGCAAAATCCTTTCTGGAGACAAGACAGACTAACTGACTCAAATGAAGCTTCAAAGGACTCTGACTGGATATGACACACCTAAGATACATTGGAGGCCATAGGATATGACATTGATTTCCCCCAAGTGTTAAGCATTGATAGGATACAGACACTTGAGCTGATTGGTGTACAGACTGACTTATTGAAAACAGGAATGCATAAACAAACTGGGAGATATGTACAAACTAAAGCAAGACTAAAAGATGGGAAAGACCAAGATTGTGCTGATAGATGGAGCATTTTGAAACAAGTGGCGCCCGTTTGCCGAGTTTTCACCATCTTGGCAAAGATTCTATTTTTACTACCAAGGCACCTGTTTCCAGGTTTTCACCAAGGCACTTTTTCTTTTTTCTCATTTTTTTTACATTTTTCATTTTTTCAATTTTTTTTTGTGAATCATCAAGGCGCCTATTGCTAGGTTTTAACCAAGATGTTCATTTTTTTAGGACTTTTTCCAATTTTAAAGATTTTTTTAGGATATTTTACCATACACTGAATGCCTTAGGCATAGAATTTCTTCAGATGTAGAATGTTGATTGGTTCTCAAAGCTATTCTCCTTTAGTCATTGAGAGTTGATAGGTACTAGAGCCAAAAGTAGATGTGATTACAAAGGGACCCAGCCAGTTGGGTTCAAACTTCCCCTTGCATTCTCGATGTGATTGATTTTTAGGATTTTCTCTCAAGACTAGATCACCAACCTGAAATTCTCTATGTTTGACTTTCTTGTTCTAGCCTCTAGACATTCTCTTTTGATATACTCTGAGATGATCATACGCTGCTTGTCTGCGCTCATCTAGTAGTTCAAGTTCTTGCAACCTAGACACTCTGTAGTCATCATTAATTACTAGACCATGCATTTTGATTCTTAGTGATGGGATTTCAACCTCAATAGGTAGTACCGCTTTAGACCCATAAATTAAAGCGAAAGGTGTAGCCCCAGTAGGCATTCTGATACTTGTTCTATAGGCCCAAAGAGCTAGTTTGATCATGAGATGCTAGTCTCTTCCTATTTTATTAACTGTACAATGCAAGATTTTCAATAGATTCTTATTAGAAGCTTCTGCTTGTCCATTCCCTTGAGGATAGTAGATAGAAGACCAATGTTGTGTGATCTTGAATTTGGCACATAGATCATCTAGGTCTTTGTTCTTGAATTTTCCACCATTGTCTATGATTATGGAATGAGGTATCCCATATCTGAATATGATATAGTTCAATATGAACATAGATATTTTCTTTCCATTTGCTTGTGTCAAAGGGACTACTACCCATTTTGTAAAATAATTTGTAGCTGTGATTATATGGGTATGTCCATTAGAAGAATGAGGATGTATAGCTCCTATAAGATCAAATGTCCATTGGTGAAAAGGCCATTGTGTATTAAAGGGAATTAGATCTCTCCCTGGAGCATGAATTAAGTTGCCATGCATTTGGCATTTTTGACAGTTCTTAGCAAACTTGATAGGCTCTTTCTCCATTTCAGGCCAATAGTACCTAGCCCTAATAATTTTTTGAGCTAGTGTTAAACCATTCGAGTGTGACCCACAAATACCATCATAGACTTTCTCTAACGCATGTTGAGACTCTTCCCATTCTAAACATCTAAGTAGTGTACCATCTAGACCTCATTTGTACAGATCGTGACCAATGATGACATATCGGGAGGCATTACAGATAAGGTATCTCTTTTCATGGTGGTTGAAGGTATCAAGAATGATTTGGTCTTGGAGATAGGAAAATAGGTTTTTGTATCTGGATGAATCATGACCAACAACAGTGAAAATCATGCGGGTTTCGGGGGAATCATATGCAGGATAAGATAGTGCTTCCACCAAGAACTCGTAGCATAGCTCATGTTCAGGCTGTTGTAATAAAGTAGATTATGTTGCCATTGCATCAACAGCCTTATTCTCCATTCTAGGAATTTACTCAAATGTCATAGATATGAAATACTTCTTTAAATCATCTACCATTCTCTTGTAAGGAAGGAGCTTTTCATCTTTAGTTTGGTACACATCATTGACTTGATGAATAACAAGTTGAGAGTCTCCATGAATGTGTAGCTCTATTACTCTCCATTCAATTTCTATTTTCATACCATTCAAAAGGGCTTCATATTCTGCAATATTGTTTGTGCAAGGAAACTTTAATCTGAATGCTTTTGGGATTGAGTATCCTTGAGGAGTTATGAACAATATGCTTACTCTTGATCCATTCTATGTATAGGAGCCATCAAAGAATAACTGCCATTCTCTAGAAGAAAGAGTCATGATAGAGGAATCTGGAAATTCCATTTGCATTGGTGTATTATCAATCATGGGTGCATCTGCTAATTGATCAGTGATAACCTGTCCTTTAATAGCTTTTCATTCCACATATTCAATGTCAAATTCACTTAAGAGCATGACCCATTTAGCTAATCTACCAGTGAGGGCAGCTTTTCTTAGAAGGTACTTGAGTGGATCAATCTTAGCTACCAAATGTGTGGTATGAGCTAACATGTAATGTCTCAGTTTCTATGATGCAAAGAACACAACTAGACAAGATTTCTCAATCATTGAATAGTTCTTCTCATATGCAACCAATGTTCTACTAATATAGTATATAGCTCTTTCCTTTTTGTTCTCATCATGTTGTGCTAGCAATGCCCCGAGTGATGTATCTGTAGTGGAGACATATAAGATCAATGGCTTCCCATGAATAGGAGGCATCAAAATAGGAGGATTGGATAGATACTTGATATGATTTAAGTTGTTATCACATTCTTCATTCCATGCAAAGGTCACACCTTTATGTAATGTTTTTGTAAAAGGTTGTGATATGTCTGCTAGCTATGATATAAATCTTCTGATAGATTGAACTCTTCCTTGTAATGTCCTCATTTGACTGATATTCTTGGGAGGTTGCATCTCTATTATAGCCTTGACTTTAGCTGGATCAACTTCAATGCCCTTCTTTGAAACTATGTATCCTAAGAGCTTTCCAGAAGTGACACCAAAAGCACACTTCTTAGGATTTAGTTGGAGACTAAAATTTTCCATTTTGTCTAGGATCATGCTCAAGTCCTTTAGATGTTCAGTTCTAATCATAGATTTTGCTAAAGTATCATCAACATAATCTTCCATAGTTTGATGCATCATGTCATGGAAAATAGATGTCATTGCTCTTTGATATGTAGCACCAGCATTTTTAAGCCCAAATAGCATGACATTCCAACAAAAGGTACCCCATGCACATGTGAAAGTAGTTTTCTCTTGATCCTCTAAAGCAATTTTTATTTGGTTATATCTAGAGAAACCATCCATTAAGGAATACATCTTGAAACCTGCAGTCATGTCCACTATCATATCAATGTTAGGTAGTGGAAAATCATCCTTAGGGCATGCTCTATTCACATCTCTAAAGTCTATGCACACCCTGATTGAACCATCTGGTTTAGAAATAGGTACAATATTAGAGATCCACTCTGCATAGTCAATAACTCAGATGAATCTGGCTTTCAGGAGCTTCTCTAATTTAGCTTTTACCAAGAGTGCAACATGAGGATGCATCTTTCTTTACTTTTGCTTAACAGGTTTGACATTTGGAGCTATAGATAATGATGCATTATAAGATTAGGATCCAACCCCAGCATATTTGAATATTTCCATGAAAAGTTGATCTTCTTCTCTGTTAGGAATGTTGTAAATTTTTGCTTCTCTTCTTTTGATAAATATTGTGCTACATGTACCAATTGTGGTTCCTCTGTTGTACCCAAATTGATAGATTGAGTGGGCTCAATTAGAACTGGAGATCTGTCTTGTAAATGACTTGGAAGGACATCAAATATCTCATCCTTAGGTGCCTCAGAGAGGTTTTCACCTTCGGATACATCTTTTATTTTTACTTTTGTAGGTTCTGAGACTGCCACAAAGTGGTCTTCACCCTCATAACTCTTTTTCTTTTCCTTTTTATTCTTATTCTTCTAACTAAGATATTTGATGTCTGACTCCATCATGCTAATGCTTAGTTCACTGATGGAAGTACTCATAGGCTCAACTACATTGAGGTAGCAAGCAAGGTCATAGTCATTTGGGAAGGTATAAATACCATGGCTTGGATTTGTGGAGGTTTGATCAATAAGTTCTGGATATTGGATAGTCAAAGTGGGGAAAGATTGGGAGATAGTGTTTACGGATATGGATCTATCATCATTGTTCCTAACCCGATGCTCAAGTTCAAAGGTGATATTACAACTTAAGACATTCAATTCATGAATAGGCTCAATGTCATCGTGGGAGTCCAATTCAACCATAGGTGGATCAGACTCGATAGGTTCATCATTTTGCTCTAGACTTACATTGGGATTAGGTGCATATTGGTGAATAACATCAACATGTTTCTCTGTAATAAGCTCATCTTCATCTGGTTCTGGAATGGCACCCCATTCATATTCATTTGATTCAACTTCTGATTCAGGATCTCTAGGAAATCTTAGAACATGAGTAAAGTCAGGGTAAATACCCCAAGAAGGGTTACCCTCAATTTCTAATTTGAATTCATACTCATGGGAATCAGTTTCAGAATAACTACCACCTTCTTCCTCTTGATTGTTTTTGAGATTAGCTAGTTCTTGTGTTGCAACTATCTCTTGATTGATAGTAGGTTCTTGTGTTTCTACTACATTAATTCTTTTGATTGGATCATCTTTGTCATCAAGAAGGTCTTTGATCTCTTTAGGCAATTTTTCATAGGGGATGAGTTATGGGCTGTCTGAATCACTATCTGATGGTTCTATTTCTTCTTTTTTAAGAAGACGTTCACCTAGTGTGATCTGCTCTATGACATGAGAACAATTACCTTTGAGGTGAAAGGGTTTCTTTTTAAATCCTAAGCCAACTTTATCTTTATTTTCTCTACCAGTATGTGAGAGAGTTACCTCAAGACCTTTTCCTCTGACTCCTAGAGGTCCTTTACTTGAATATCCCATCTTAGCTATTAATTTATCTCTTGGGCCATATGACTTAGAAGGATCTTTGGATACTGTAGAATCACAAGTTTGGACAACTGGGGATTCAAGTTCATCTTTGTATAGCCATGATAGCACAGCCTCATCCTCTTCAAACTCTTGCTTGGATACTTGTTCTGCTACAAAATTCTTTTTATATGCCTCAAGAGGTTCTTTAGATTCTGGTTTGGATTGTTTCAAAGATTGTCCATAAGACTTAGGTGAAATAGGGAGAGATGTCAAAGATAAGAGTGGCTCCATAGTATATTCTCCCATACTATTTTCTTTCATATTAACCTCTTTTGCAAGATCTTCCATTTTAGATGTGGATGCCTCTTTAGTTGATTCAATGGAAGATTCTTTGTTATTAGGCACAAGCTTATCTGCACTTTCCTTCAATGTATTGCAAGTTGTATTCAGATCTGCAGGGATAGTAACCTCTACTCCTTCATAAGGAAACTTCAAACATTGATGGTATGTAGAAGGAATAGCTTGCATTTCATGTATCCATGGTCTCCCTAGAAGGATGTTGTAAGCCAAAGGTAGATCAAGAACTTGACATATAGTATCTTTGATAACTGGACCTACTCTAATAGGTAAGACAATGGTGCCTTTAGAAGATCTTTCTTGTTCATCATAGGCTTTGATAGTTATTTTCTTTCTAGGATCAATAGCCAATTCTAAAAATCTCAATTGTGTGATCAAGTTGTAAGAACAAATGTTTAGGCTAGCGCCTCCATCTATCAACACACGTTTGACTCTACGGTTCTAGATCAAGACTTCTATATGCAAGGGTTGATTATGTGGGTGACTCAAGGAGTTGTCATCTTCCTCTGAAAAGGAGATATATTGCAAAGATGTAAGATGTCCAACCATAGTCTGGAACCTGTCTAAATCAAGGTCATCAGGAACATTGGAACCAAGCAAAGCTTTGTCTAGAATGGCTCTATGAGCTGGAGATATTCGAAGCAACTCAAACATGGAGATTTTTGCATTAGTGTGTTGGAGTTGTTGAACAATGCTATAAGATGTAGGCCTTGTATCCTTTGGATTGGAAGATTTGGAAGCGGACTTCTGTTTGGAAGCAGATGAAAGATTGAAGGGTATCTTAGGGACATTAGATGAATCTAGGATTTGTCCTTTCAGATGTGCCTGAGCTTGTGATCAAGTAACTACATTAGCTGGGGAATGATCTCTTTCTCTTCGTACAATTGTGATGACATTGCAACTTTCAGAGAGACATGGTTCAACCATATTGATGACAACATTATTTCCAGGGTAGGCATAGTTGACTTTTGCCCCCATATTAGGCTGAGAAGTTGAAACTCCTTGACCATGTTGCAGAAATGGTTTTGTAAATGTCATATGATCATTATTTCTCTTAGGATTGTCAACTATGATGTCTCCACTATCGATCAGATCTTGGATGGTGTGCTTCAACCGTAAGCAGTTATTAGTTTTGTGACCTTTACCTCGATGGAAATCACAAAATTCATTTTCTTTCCACCAATGTGGCTTAGGGCTTGGATCAGATTGTCAGATTGCTGGCAAAGAGATGATGTTATCAGCCAGTAGAGTTCTCATAGCTGATTCTAAAGATTCTCCAAGAGGAGTGAACTTTCACTTTTTATCCCAAGGTTTGTATTCTGGCTTCTTTTGGAATGGTTCAGATGACTTTTGTTCTGAAGCTTTAATGGCTTGGGAACCAAGAGTTAGGTTGTAGGCTAGTGCCTTTGATGGGGCATGCATAGTGTCAACAATTCCATTTGTGATGATGCCTTTATTCTTGTTCTAGTTTTTGTTCTTGTCTTTAGAACTGGATCCTGATTTGTACTTGTCTTTTTGACGTGTGATTTCTCCTTTTTTCACAAGCACTTTTTCAATTTTGATAGCATTGTCCACCATCTTATAAAAAGATGTATGATCTTGCATTTGTAGAGGATAATTGATTTCTAGAACAAGGTTATTGATGAAGATTTCCAATTTTTCTATTTTTGGAATAGGTCTGGCATATAGAGAGAACTTCTTCCTCCATCTCTTGAGAAGTGTCAAGAATGGTTCCCCTAGATATTGCTTGAGATTAAAGATATCAATCATGGTGACTGGATGTTGAATATTGTAGGAGTATTGTTGATAAAACAATTTGATCAACTCCTCAAAATTTTTGACAGTAGAAAGCAATCTAGAGAACTAGTGGATGGATGCTCCCCCTAAAGATTAAGGGAAGAGACACATCAGATAGGTTGGTTCATGCATGAACTCCATAGATTGTGTGCAGAATTCTCTGAAATGATCTTGAGGATTTGAGTGTCCATCATACTTATCATACTTAGGCATCTCCACTCTTTTTGGGAATGGTGGCATGTACAAGTCTTTGTCGAATGGAAAAGGACATAGGGCCTCCATGGAGAACTCCCTGAGTTCCTTTTCTTTTTCAAGGTTGTTAAGTTTGACTTGTAAAGCATGTATCTATTTCATCATGGCCATTATCAGAGTTTCTTCCTCATGTGTGATGATAGCTTCGACATTAAAATTAGGAGGAAGCTTAGCTCCTTGATGAGCTAATTGTAAAAAGTATGCCTCTCTATCTTCTTTCAAGAAATGCTTCATCATTCGTTTGAAGTTATCATCATTTTGATATTGAGAAATTTCTTCAGGTGTGGGTTCCTAATCTACACCATGTTGTGATTGAGCTCTTTGAGAGCCAAAGTTTGTCCCTGCTTGAGACATGGTAGGAGTTTGTGGACTCCCTGGAATAGATTGATGTGGGGTTTGTTGGGTACCTCTGTGAGTTGATGAAGGAGGAATGTAACCAGTTTTTAATCGAAGGTTGCCAACACCATCATCTTCATAAAGACCAGAATTGTGGAGTTGCTCAAAAGTTGGACCTATGTGGATCAAAGGTAAAGTATGAGATATTTCCCCAGATTTCTTGTGAGAGGAAGCTCTAGTTTCCACCATTAACCTTAGGTGAAGCAAAAGAATAAGATGAAGACAACTGAAGAATGAATTGAATCAAGATGATCAGATGACACAACCTTGTCAAGGTTTGATTGATTGAAGTATAGATATGACTTAGATGAGGGATACTATGCCCTAAATGTATGGGTAGATGCCCAAAAGATAGCGGACAAGATATCACAACACTTAGTCATTTTTTAAGATTGATTGAAGATTGATAGTTATGACAAGGTTTTGACACAAGATGAAAAGGACTCAAATCGATTAAATAGAAGGTAGAATCGGATTCAAAAGAAAACTTTAGGAAAATGATAGGATTCTCAATAACTACTGCTATGTTCCTGACACAGTGATTTGTTCGAAAGATTCTGGAAATAGGTTGAAAAAGCTAAGTATCTGGCAATTCTGACAATTTTCTAACAACTTTCAAAATTTTCCCAAATGACACTCTGCAGACTCGTATGATAGTGGGTATGTTATGAAATGATAGTTGAAAAGCTCGTACAACGGTTGTAAAACTCACACAACAGTTGCTAGCAGGATTTGATTTTTTGAATTTGACTGGCAGGAAGACTCATATGACACTAGGTTCCTTACCATACGACAGTTGGGCAGTAATGAAATGACATTTGATAGAAAATCGTATGACTTTCTGACTGACTGAGATGACTTTTGACTCCAGAAAGGAATTTCACTTCAAATTTTGCAAATTTAGGGTTTTCAGTTTCAGATTGTTTGCAAATTTCAATGTCCAGATTTGAAGATTGTAATAGATTTGTTCATTTTTAGTAACCAGATAGATAAACAAGCATGCAAAATAGCAAGCAAGTGATTTCAAGCATGTCTCAAAATAATGAACAAGGGAAAAAGCAACCTTGCGCATGAACAATCAAGTGACTTATTTGTGCTAATCCTTAGAAGTGCTAATTGTGTATGTTCCAAAAAGTTTTGTAGTAACACACATATTCCTAGAAAATGAAAAGTTGGCCTCACTAGGGTTTTTAGTAATGGTTTGACTCTACAACTTTTATGATCCAAAGGGGTGAACTCCAATCCCAATGCACCAGGGTTTTGACACAGTCTGAGAATTTAATCAATCAGGAGCTGCTAGGGAGATCTGACAACCCAACAATGAACCACACCTATGAAGATTTCTTCCACAAGGACATTTATATAGCAGTTGTCACTACCACGGTGAAAATGGCTATTACCGCTTGAGGTTCCATCAATGTGGTTGACCCAATTAAGGGAATGTCCACTATGGTTAACCCTCTCTAAAGGTGACTCACAAGATATACCACATGGAGACTAGTTCCAGATTCAAGGATTTGGGTTTCTGGTACTATCCAGAAAGGAAGTAGAGCATAATCCCCTAGCCTTTTCACTTTTAACCCAAACAAAGTAGATAGATTAATCTGACATTCTAAGAACAAGATTATCTCACAAAGATCTATGATGTCAACCCCTTATGATCTATCAACCTCTCCGAAGAGAGAATGCCTCGATCAAAAGTTGAAAACACACGGATCTAGTGGAACGTGAGACTCCCTCAGTATCCTTCCCACCTACAAGGGATCCTTCATTGAGAAGAGTTTCACTGGAAACCCACTCTCTCAAGATCCACAAATAGTGTTCATGGGGCCTAATTACTATGTGTAACAAAGATGCTGAAAGAAAACTATGCTCATTTTTATAGCCCAAATGAAGTCTGTGATAGGAAAGCAATAAAAGTCACTCAAGCTAGACACATGGGATGTTTGTTTTAGATCCAAAATTGAAGTCTTATCAGCTGAGAAGATTACCTAAATTCCTCACAACACGCTTAGTATATTTTTACCTATTTTTAGCAATTCTTGCACTTTTTCCAATCAAAACTAGTAGGAGTCAATCAAAAATAGAGAATTTCAATTGTTAAGATTAGCCGTTAGTCAAAATCTGAAAACCAAATATGACAAACTGGCCTGAAAAATGAAATGACAATGAAAACTTGGTGCCAAAACTCGTAAGACAGTGGGTCTATTACCAAACGATAATCTGAAACTTGTACGACAGTGGGTATGCTCCCAGACGACAGTCCAAAAACTCGTATGACACTGGGTCTTTTGTGAAATGATAGTTGAACTTTCAAATGATAGTGTGTATAGTACAGCATGATCCTCGATCTGATAGACTATCGTACGATAGTGGGTACAATGTGAAATGACTTTTGTTAGAAACTCGTACGAAGATTGTACAGATAGAAATTAAAAATCATAGTTTTGCATAGAAACCGAGGAGAAAAAGATAGAAATTGATAGAATTAAATTGAAAACCCATTTCAGGGCCCCACGGTGGTTGCCAGAAATGTGTGTTTGAATTTTGTACCTGATCTGTAGACACAACACTTCAGTAAAACATTAGAGGTTAGCAAAAATGAAAGCTGCAAGTAATTGAAAGCTAAACTAACCAGGTGATTTACTGCCTTCTAATAGGTGCGAGTATGATGTTCTCATATTGTTATTGAGATCAGTGACCTTGACGACACCTAAATGAAGGATTTGAATGCAAAATCTAGATATGAATTGGATGCAATTTAATCTATATTTTTTATATTTTCTATGCAATAAGAATGATGAAAACTGATATGAATCTAGAATCTAAGATGAAATTGATATGCAATGAATTGATCTAAGATGAATTCTAAATGATATGCAATACTCAAAAATAAGAATGATCTCACAATAGCTTGGATTCGCAAAGATGATTCTTCAGTCTCCAATTCAACAACATGAGGATGCAAAAATATGAGATGATTTGGGATGAGCTAAAGCCTTAATTTATAGAAATCCAGGGCTTTGGAGGTGCATGGGAAAAAACCATAAATCACTCAAATAACTCAGGTTGATTTTTGAGTTATTTTTAAATAAAGGATATTTAACTCACAAAAATATGCAAAAGCAGAGTTTAACTCAAAATAGAGTTTAGATTTAATTGATAATTGATAGTTGTCTGCTTTTCTGATTGTGCATGATTTATTTATGAATTAATTTAATAATAAAGTGATTTATTTCCAACTTAACTGACTTTGAAAAATAAAACAATTGATTTATGGGTTAATCAATTATTTTTCAAACTTTTATTCCAAAATAATATCATTAAATATGACAACTTGCTTTAATTAATTAAATAATAATTTAATCAATCATTCATAGGATTTTGGATTTATTGTCAAAATTAAATAATACAATTTAGGAATAAATAGAATTAACTTCAATTAAATAATTAAGTGGTAGAATTAAATCTAATTAATTAAATATTGAGAATATTCAATTAATCAAACTTTAAGATAAATAGGATTTATCGTCAAATAATCATTAAATTAAAGATAATTATGATAATTAGGAATATTACTAGGAATATTCCCCGATGTAGAATTTAAGATAATCAATTAGAATTCGATGATGATTAGATGTGCCTTTGGTTAGGACTTCGATGTTGATTTCGTTCGATGTGTTAATATAGGAGGTTAATGAACTTATAGCCCATTTTTGGGGTATTACAATGCTACAGTCAAAAACTTCAAAGTATATCAGATGGATGTCAAGTCAACATTCTTGAATGGAGATTTGAAAGAAGTATACATTGAGCAGCCATAAGGATTCACCTTATTAGAAATAGCTAATATGGTATGCAGATTGAAGAAGGCCCTCTATGGACTTAAGAAAGCCCCTAGAGAATAGTATGAGAGACTAGATGGATATCTAACAAAGATTGGATTCAAGAAAGGAGCAACAGATTGTAATCTATTCATTAGAGAGACATCTGAAGGTCTACTACTTGTAGCTATATTTTTTGATGACATTATCTTAGGAGGTAATGAAAAACTAAGTGTAGAATTTTCCAAAGAAATGCAGAATGAGTTTGAGATGAGTATGACTGGTCCTATCAAATACTTTTTGGGACTAAATGTACAATAGACAGAAAAAGGAATTTTTATTAATTAGTTCAAATATGTGAAAGAGATACTGAAGAAATTTAAGATGGATGATTGCAAGCCAGTAGGAACACCTATGATCATTGGATGCAAGCTTACAAAATAAGATGACTCACTAGTAGTTGATATAACATTGTACAAGTATATGATTGGAAAACTGATTTATCTTACTCAGACTAGACCTGATATTTCCAATGTAGTTGGCATAGTTAGAAGATTTGTAGCAGAGCCTAAACAAAGTCACCTCATGAAAGTAAAGAGAATATTTAGATACTTGCAGGGCACTATAGATTATGGTCTATAGTATCCTAATTTAGAAAATATTAAGCTTCATGTGTACATTGATCCTGATTGGGTAGGATGCGTAGATGATAGAAAGAGTACATCAGGTGGAGCAGTGTTTCTTGGTGAAAGACTTGTCACTTGGACAAGCAAGAAAAAAAATTGTATTTCTTAGTCAATAGTAGAATTGGAGTATGTTGCAGCAGCCTTAAGTTGTTCTAAAATTGTTTGGATCAAACAAATGATAAAGGATTTTGGAATTCAGATTGATTATCCTATTGTTATTTACTGTGATAACACTAGCACTATCAATATGTCAAAGAACCCTGTGATGTATGCAAAGACAAAGCACATTGAGATCTAGTATCACTTCCTAAGAGAAAAGTGGCAGAGAAAGAAGTCAAGTTGGACTATGTGAGTACTAAAGATTAATTGGCAGATATATTCACAAAGCCCTTTCCTAAGGATACTTTTGAGTATCTCAGGGAGAAGTTGGGAGTAATTCCCTTCCCTGATTCTACTTAGAAGTAAGAAAGAAAGGCATCAGTCCTTAGGGACTGATGGAAGGTTGACTACTCTACCTCAGGAGTAGTACCAGTGCTTAAAATGAATGGTGCCCTTTTCCATTGATGTCAAAGGGGGAGTAATATACAGAGTCATAAAAATAGAAGTAAAAAGGAGGACTAATATACTAAGGGGGAGCAACATTCAATTATGACAGCAGTTCAGTTGAGGAAATGGAGAATATTGGAAAATATTGCAGCAGATGGAGGATTCATCTTTGGGGGAGTTTTGAAGAGGAAATGGAGAATGTTATAAAAGAAATGTTCATTTGGGTTGGTGGTGGTTTTTCATTACACATGTTTCCATCAATGCCAAAGGGGGAGATTACAAGAGATTTGTCAGCAAGCCAGTACTGATTGTATGTTTGTCATTGATGACAACATATGGAAAGTAGCATGCGTGGAAGTCTTATGTAGTAAGATTTTAGTATATGAAGCATGGACATGATATCAACATGATATCAAGGGTGCAGAGGTTAACTGTAAGTACATACATTTATATAGCAGTTGGTGTCAACAGTGTTCCTCACAGAGTAACAGATAGTGTTCTGTGTACGGTTGTTCGTACAGTAATCATGGAGCCTTGCGCACTTGGATATATGTTGAAGACATGTTAGTGATGTTTCAGTCATGGATGCATAGTCTAATAATCAGTAGAAGTGAAGTTATGCAGTCGCTATTCACCAATAGCAGTTTCATGTGTTTGTTCAGAAGAGACGACAGAGATTTTATTGATTTTGGACTTGTGCCTATCTTGTGGGTATGCACCCTTGGATTTATGCTTAGAGGAGAGTTATTGATGTTCGGTTAAGAGTGCATGAAGTAATTCAGCTTGAGGAAAAAGATCCAGTTGTTTTGGTAGAGCCGACAGTGTGTAGCGTACGTCTACAATTATTTTATTGGACAGGTCCCAGAATGTGTTGCGTGCATAGTAGAGCTGACAGAATGTTTATCAAAGTTTATTATGGTTTCTCTAATATGATTTCAAGGTGGTTCTAATAGGCCGACTTGATTATATCATTTAGAGGAAAGATATTTATAGGCAGTCATTTGTGATTGCTAGAGGGTGGTTCATAATTGATTAAGCAGAGTAGAGCAGAGTGTGTGAAGTGTTGAGCCATCAGAGGAAGGTCTATGTGATCAAGTAAAGTATTTGTGCTATACATTTTAACTGATCTAAACAGTAGGTCAAAGCGCAGTTCACCAAGATCTAGATATAGTGTGTATTTGTTAATCAGAATGTTGTAGCCTTCACCCCTTTGAGCAGTGTGCTATCAGACAATGCATCCTCTCCCCTAACAAGGAAAATTGTAAAAGACTCCTAACAGGGTCCGACCCTTGACTAGGTCTACTATACTAAATATATTGTAAAGCAATTCCTAACAGGGTTAAGGATCTTCTAACAAGGATCATAATACACTACTGTAGAATATTAGTGGGTGTCAATTTCCACCAGAGTTTTTACCTATTTGGATTTCCCCGTAACCAAAATATTGGTGTTGTGTTCATGTGTTCTTTCATTGTGTTTATGCTTTATGTTTAAGTATACTTAATTGGATAAAGAATTGAATCTTGTAGATAACTTATTCACCCCCCCCCCCTCTCAGTTATCTCTTGGGACTATTCCTAACAATCTATTCAACATTCCATAATGTAAATCTTGTCTATCATATTGCCATGGTCTACCTAACACGATGTGACAACAATCCATAGTCATAATATTACAAAGAAATTCAAGATGGTAATTCCCAATTTTAAGTTTCACAAGACATTGTTCACTTACCAAAAGTTTCTACTCATCCTTGATCTATGAGATATGATAGGGTTTGGGTTAAAACTTTGTAACCAACTCCTCTAATGCTAAATTCTCCAAACTTTCACTATCAATAATCACTTTGTAACATTTTCCTACAACCTCACATCTGGTTTTGAACTAGTTTTTCCTCAAAGGATCTTCATCAGTACCTATGTTACATAATTCTCTTCTAATCATCATATTTTCCCCATCCTTAGGTTTGTCTATTGGATCTGATGAATCTTCCTTCACAAGTGCATTTCTACTACTGCTACCAATCTTCATGTTTCTATTGGTGCATTCAAATGCCCTATGTCTTTTTCTACACTTGAAACAAGTTCCCTTGAACCAATTATTTTCTTCTCTCCTCTGATCATTACCTCTAGGGTAAAGTTACCTCTTGAATAACTTCCTCTACCTCTGTATGAATTTTATGTTTTCCATTCTGATTTTCCTTTATCTTGATTTTCCTTATCCTAATTTGATCTTCTATTTTCTCCATAGGATATAATCTTCTCTAAGAAATCTTCCACCTCTACCTCTCTACCTTTGTTTATGCCTCTTGTTCAATTTCTCTTCTGCCTTCAATGCATATTGATTGACTTATTCAATAGTGTTCATTCTGACCAAACTAATTTTATCTTGGATAAAGGTTCTTAAAACATTCAGGTGCCTACAAATCCCTTCAATTTCATCATCCACATGTCTAGATATGATATATAAGCTATAAAACTCCTCAGTATATTCCTTCACAAAACTATCCTTTTGTTTCAAAGTTTGCATTCTCCTTAACAAGCTAATATGATAATCACCAGGTAGAAATTTACCTTTCAACTTATTAATCATCTTTTTCCATACCTTGATTTTATCCTTGCCTCTCCTTTGCCAATCAGTCTACAAATGCTCCCACTAGAAGGATGCATGTCTCTTCAACTTAGTGCATGCAATCTTCACCTTATTTTCTGCTGGTATGTTTCCATAATCAAAATACTTCTCCATCTCATATATTTAGTCCATCAACTCATCTGAATCCAATTTTCCTCTATACTCAGGAGGATTGAAGTGAGGTTTGGAATTAATTCTTGTCAAATATCTCAAGAATCTTTCTTCTCCTTGTTCCAAAATAGGTGTTGGTGCTAGTCCTTCCTCTTGAACTTCTTTAGCCTCATCTTCACTATCATCCTCAATAGGTCTTCCTCTTCTTTGGGATGTCTCAACAACTTCAAGTATTGCATAAATTTGGCTTAACATATCCATAACAACATTATCTACATCTCTCCTTCTACAAACCATCTTCACAACCCTCTGCAATTGTAGGTCATATCACAACTTGCCACCCTACAACCAAATAAAATAAGGTTTTCAAAAGAGGAAATTTTATCTGATACCACCAGATGTAGTATTGAAGTGGAGTATGGCAAGATGAGATGTCCAACCTCACAACTAAACACACACAAAAGAAATGACGCAATATATATATATATATATATATATAGAGAGAGAGAGAGAGAGAGAGCATGATCCTTCATTTATTCAAATATATACATCATACATGTGTCAAGTTGTAAGGCCTTTCCGGTTTAGGCCTTATACAAAATGAATTCCAATTTGAAAGCTTAGTGCTTCACAATCAGTCAAACTATCACCCCTCCAAGTCCCCCCTTTTTTTTATAGAATTACATCAACATAAGTACATAAACCCAATTGCACAACTTGGGTCAGCTAAGAATTACATGCCTACAAACAAAAATGAGTCACCCCCAAAATACATCAAACGATCTCCAAGAAGAACAAAATAAGGAGCGAAACCATATTTAGGTCCACATGTGATTCAACAATCACTCACCATGATCACACATGTTAACAATCGATGAGAAATGATTGCACACACAATCTTCAAGGTCATCCCATGAAGGAAGGAAAATGCTACTTGAAGAAACCAAAAGAATCCAAATATGAAGGTCCTTGATCCAAACACAATGCAATCAAATGGAAAGGTTCCCAGATAGGTCTACATTAAGAATTCATGACCACAACTGAAGAAACATACAAACACATAACCACAAACGAGATCACCACGAGCTAAGCATGAACCAAAAAGAAAGGGAAACTTCAATAACTCAAATAGTACTAATCCAAATGAGGTGCGATCTGAAAGATAAACATTACAGAGAGTCCTTAACAAGATTCCAAGATTGCAACCAAAATATTTCAAAGATAAATGACCATTGCATCACTCTCTCAAACTAGAAAATGAGAACAGAATGAAACTAAATTTTTTTGGGTGATGCAAGATTGTCAATAACCCAAGATGTTCTTGCATCATGGCCTCATTTCTTTATCCTCTAATATGATATGTTTATCTCAAGTAGACAAGTGCACCTACAAAATGAAATAAAGTATGGACAAATTGACATAACTTGAGCGAGGATACTAGAAAATTATGGTTGCAAGAATGAGGACAAGAGGATCAGTTTATAGACTTTTAAAATTTGAGTCAAAAGACAAGATTAAGGACAAATAGATGGTCATGATCGAGTTTAAGATCTCAAAATTGGCAAATAATAAGCTTTATGACAAATTGGTTTGTACATCTAGAATATAGAAATTATTGGGAATAAATCAAAATAAGTAAGGAAAGTTAGGGGAAATGAATAAGGGAAGGTGTAAGGAGAAAGAAGTGGAATGAAGGCTAAATTAATGGTAATGGAAGCTAAATTAGTGGTGATATGCCATCAATTAGAAATGAGGATATTTTAATGATTAGGAATTATTAATTCCCCACATTTGGTAAATTAGACAATTAATTAATTGTAGGAAAAGGAGACAAAGAGGGTAAATAAACATAATTTATTTGTAACAATAACATGGGACATTAGGATAACGGGCCAAATTAATGGTTATTTTCCCTGAAAGGACTAATAAATCTTAGATAAGACATGATGCAAATTAAAGGAAGAACATTAGTAATTAATTAGATAATGTTCACTATTTAATTAATAGAAGAATGACACAATGTTGATGAATAATAAAAATCAAACATACGATATAGAGGACATGTAAAAAAAGGGAACCATAGACATTGACTGTTTTTTAGTGTCTACAACTATGACTTGAGAATCCATCAACCATTCTATGAAGAGATGTTCTACTCAACACAACTAGCCATAGCACTATTGCATAAATTGTATCTCCATTTGTAATGTTCACACATTAAATTGCAAATATTTTCATAGGCATTTCTTTATTGATCGCTTCTATCTTCTCTGGTAACACATGAAGGTTGTATAAGTGATAACACTAAAAGTAGTGAATGCATTGATATTCATTCCAAGAAACGGAAGTGAATAAATACAAGGAGAAAGGCGAACAATTGCATAACAATTACATAGACCGGTCACAAACAGACCAAACCATCAACTGAATAATAAATAAATAATGTAAGACTATGGTAATAAAAATTTGGTAACAGTTGCTTGGTTGGAAAGCTTGTAGTTATATAATGTTATAAATTTTGAAAAATAGGAATTCAACTCACTCAATTTTTTACATAAAACTCATTTGATCACTAATCATTAACTAATTTATTTTGTGATTTCTTAATTTATTTTTCTAGGGGATTTGATCATTTTTTTTGTTGCTACCATTTCAAATCAAGCTCTATGATTCATCTTCAATGAATGAGAGAAATTCTCTCTTCTCTTGTGCCATAATGATGGTCCATGGAGTTTGATTCAAAATGTTGGCAACAAAAAATCTACATGATCGAATCAAGATAAATATGAATTAATCACAATGAGCTATGGAAATTTCATTATTTTGACTACAGTTTCTTATTTTGGTTGATCTCAATACTTTTATTTTACTCAATTTCATAGCTCCATTAACATGCTATCAGAGAAAAAAAATGTTGAGAATGAAGTACATTTTGGTTGTATATAAGTTGCAAGAATTTTCAACATGAAGATTATAATTTAATTGCGTGTTCTGCAAAACTTTCATTGATTTCAACCTATTTCAAAACTGGAATCTCAAAAAACTTCAGGGGAAGGTTAAGAATAAAGATATGGTGACAATCTCATTTAAAAGGGGCAGCAGAGAATTCTAGAAAATAAAAAGCCAAAGACGAAGAGCAGGCAAAGCTTGGTTTTTTTAATCCAAGCAAGGTATCAACATTAATTGTCACGTTATGTGATGATTGTAGATTTTATTTGTTATTCTTAGATCTTTATAGAAAGAAATATGAACAATTTCACAAGAATTTAAATACTTTGCGAGAGTTTTGTTCGAAGGAAAATATATATGTAGAGAATTCATAAAAAAGTGAAGGCTTTTCCATGAAGATAAGCATGTACTTTTGTCCAAAGAGCAAAATGATAGGGACGAAAAATTCCACGATGGCCATCCTAATAGAGATGGGATATTTTCTTAGTTACGAGTTGAATAGTGTGTTTTACATAGTGAATTGTTATTTTCATATATCAAGGTGTTCTTTGGATGATATCTCAATTTAAAGTTGGATAACATTGTATTGATATAGAAAATGTTTTGATATTTATATTAAGATTTAATTGTGTAGTTTTTGTGTCAATTTCATTGATCCATGTTTCATAAGTAGTGGTTCACAAGAACCTATCTTTAATAACAATGATTGAAACACTTAGCATTCATTGCATTTAGGTGATGCTCATGAAGGTGGAGCCTCTGTACTTCCCAGGAGGTCTCCCATCCTAGTACTACTCTAGCTCAAGTGTGCTTAACCACGAAATTTCTTGCAAGGTTAAGCCCACTTTGCTTGCAACCCCATTTACAAAACCTTAAGAAAGTGTTGCACCATATGAACCATTCATTAGAAAGCCCCTTAATCTCATCAATCTATAAGTAGGAGCCATTTTCTACAAAATAGTCAAATTGTGATATTACTATCAAGATTCAACTATGTAGTTTTTGAGTTAAATCCATTGACCCATGTTTTAGGAGTAGTGGTTCGCAAGAACCCATCTCTCATGAAAATGAATAAAACACCACTCACTGCATCTAGGTGATGCTTACAAAGATGAAGCACTGAGACTTCCTGAGAGGTCACCCGTCTTAGTACACTAGTCCAACTCAATTGCACTTAACTAGAAAGTTAGGCCCACTTTTCTTGCAACCCCATTATTAAAACCTTTAGCAATTGTTTTTCCCTATGAACCATTCATTATAAATCCCCTTAAGCTGATCAATTGATAAGTAAGAGATATTTTCCACAATAAGGAAAATTGTGATATATTTCTATCAAGATTCAACTATGTAGTTTTTGAGTCAAACTCATTGACCTATGTTTCATGAGTAGTAGTTGACAAGAACCTATATCACATGAGAATCAATGGAACACTTAGCACTCATGGCAACTAGGTGATTCTCATAGAGATGAAGTACTGAGACTTCCTATGAGGACACCCATCCTTGTACTATTCCATCTCAAGCACACCTAACCATAGAGATTTTCTTCCAAGGTTAAGCCCACTTTCCTTGCAACCCCATTTGAAAAAAATTCAACAAATATTTTTCCCTATGAACCATTCATTAGAAATCCCCATAAGCTCAACAATTACCTTGCAAATTCCTAGGCATTTTCATACCACACAAAAATGATACAATGACTTATAAACAATCATATATGGTAAGTTTTCAACACCATTGATTGGTGCCACTAAAATAATAGATCTTAAGCTTCAAATAACCACCCCTACAAAATCTCTAATTCTAAAACCCTTCATGAAAAGAAAGAAATATCTGCAACTTAAACAATATCCCATAACTTCTGTTTCAAGGAAACAAAGAAAATAGAAGAAGAAAAAATCCATTTCACACCCATTGGAACCTAATTTAAGAAATGCCTTCTTGAGGGTTTTTCTTAAAGAGACAACCAAGGCATTCTCAATGTTTATAGAATAGACACCAATATTCCTAGTGCCATAATTGTTAGAAAAAATTATGCGTTTGAAGAAGAGAGAAGTCAAGAAATACAAATTTCTTACTAGAATGATAGAGAAATTTAAAAAATATGAAGAGGTTTTGCAAATTTGAAAAGTCTGGTTGCAAATGCAAAACTACAATTACGAATATATTTTGCAAGGATCTTCAATGCCTTGGCTTTATTATGAGAAACTTAAATCTTCTTAACTCTATGTTTCACTATTGCAGAATAGAGACACCATGACAATGGCAATAGATAGAAAATTGGTAAAAGAAATAACAAAGAATGATCCAAAAGTTGTCTATTAATGCACATTTAATTGCAAAAGCAATTTCGATTTCAAAAATTGATTTTTCTCGTTGGCTTTTTTTGTGAGAGCCAATAAAAGGTCAATAAATAGTTTTTTTTTTCTAATTTTAAAAATATATAAAATAAACAAAATATATAATAGACTTTAAAAATGAATAAATTCTAAAATTCTATTGGTTAAGAGTAATTGAATTTTAGCACCTAACTGATGCGTAATTATTCTTATTCTTGCCCTCGATAGGAACTAATAATAAAGAAAAGAACATTATCATATACCTATGATTCCATAAGAAAATATTTTTAAATAATACAAACTGTTATTCATTACTCAAAGGAAAAGAGTTATTTTAATTTAAAATTATATGAAAAAAAATCTCCATTAATTTAATTACAAAAAATAATATTTTTATTTTTTCAATCATTCCCATTCAGGGCGCTCTAGTTCTTGGAACACACATTTCAGTTCCAATACAAAGCTTTGTTTCCCATGAGAAGGCAGTTGACAAGGCACAATACGATCCCAAATCTGTCAACAAGGTATCAACTTTGATTGTCACTTTTTGTGATGATAGTTTGATTTAGATTTTTCTTTTACATTTATTAAGATTTGAGAAGAATATTAAAACGTTGAGAGAGGTCTGCTTGAATTTAAAGATATAAGTAGTGAATTGAAAATAAAAGTAGAGGCAAACATCCTACAAATTTGAACTCCATTTATCCAATCTTAGCCACAACTTTAAAAATCATTCCCGCATTTCCACAAAATAACTAAGATAAATAAATAAACATTTTTGAACATCCTGTGTTTGGGTAGCTCGATATGAAATGGCAGTGATATCTTCAAAAGACAATGTGGATTCATGTAGTGAGAAATGATAGAATTCATTCTAGGTGGTTTAACCTCACAAGAAGATCACTGCAAATCTTTATGTAATATAAAAAAGTTTTGAACTGTATGTATTTGTGGGAATGGCTCAAGAATTATTACATACAATATGAACTCAAAGTAATTTAGAGTACAAATTTTGTATAGTTGAATAATAACAATAGGGCATGTACAAATTAATTTATTTTCAATGGTTTTATGGAAATTTTATATTGTGTGGAATATATCAATTTTTCATATAGGGTTTGGAACATTAAAAAAATGGTTGTCTAATGGTCTATAAAAAATTTCATCCATCTATGATGTTCTTTAAGAAAATCTTATTCATATGGACGATACGAAGACAAATATTAAGACTTTTCTTCTGTTTACTTCTATAATGATCATTTTTTTTCTAGGATATTCTAATGATCTTTTTAAATACAATCGTTCATGTCTAGATACACCTTCATAAGATGCAAGTCTTATCAAACATCTCATTTATGTTTATTGCATTTCACCCTCGAGGTTTAGATGACACTACCTAAAACCTAGTTTTACTCTCCCATTACAACTCTCTTGAGGGTTTATACCTTCTCTACATATAATGAGTGCAAATAAACCTTTCCTATCTCTCTTTATTGCAAACTTTAACAACCATCATTATTGCAAATTTCAACAACCATCAAATTTGGGCTCACATTTGATCTTGGGGTCAATTTCGATAAGGGTATGCCCAAGACATCCACAGATTCAAAGTGTGATATTGGGATAATATACACAATACATGCATGATAAAATAGGGCATATGTATACAAGTGGTGATTAAATGGATAAAATAATTAAATGGGCACACTTGTAATTAAGGTCCCTCATACAAATTAAATTAAGGAAGGACTCATATTTAAATTTTATTAATTAATTGCTCAGAAAAATCCTATGATGCATGGAAGAATGAACAGGCACTCAAATGAGTGCAAAGTAAGTGTGTAATTGGACACCTTAGCCAAGTAATAAAATTTATCATTCTACAATTAGCCCTCAATTTAGCAAGAGTATGAGTCTACACACATACTCAAAGTAAAGTAGAAGAAATAAATATATAATGGAGAGACACATGATCATTCTGAAAGATTGCAAAGAGGTATGACATCACTATGTTCAAGGGAAAAAGTCTCCAAACAAGGGATATTAACTCATATAATCACACACTAAGACATGCAAAAATAAAATATAAAAAATAAACGAAGACGAAAATAAAGAAAAAAATAAGAGATACACAACAAAAGGACTAGTACAAAAACATGGCTCCAAATAAAGTAACTCAAGATGATGAAGGGTGCTCCCCTTAATACCACAAACACATAACAGAAAAAGAGAAACAACAACAATATGCAAGAACAGAAAATTGGCTTCTTATTATCTCCACAAATGTGGAATTACAAACTTTCAGAATCACAATATGCAAAGCCACATGGGCATTCCCTTACAATATTATGTAGGACAAAGCCTCGAACTATTACCCAGATCTACTACCCCAGAACTATTCTGAACTACCTAAGACAATAATACAGCCTTCCTTATATAGGCAATTTTCCACCGCCTGGGAAGGTTCCAGAATTTTAGCCAATAAGGCCGACCAAACTTAGAATTATTTTATTTTACATTTTATTACATCATAGTCGGCTCAAGATAACCTTTGAAACCCGAACAAAAATTTTGAAGAAAATTATTTTCTGCCATTTCAGGTGGTCCAACTTCCGAAGACCATAAGTCATCACCAGTTGACCCGATCGGCTATTATAACCCCATTTCAGAAACGCCACGAAGCGCTCTACAGGCTTGACCCGCGCAAGCGCCCGTCACCCAAATTTTTGACCTCATCCGGGGCCTCTAAAGCCTTCAAAACTGAGTTCAAAGTTTCTGTACCCTGCTGCCAAAACCGAAAATCTTCAATATCTTCCAATATACACTTGATCTGGCAATGAAACTTTACTGGCAGACTTATATGACCAAAATCAACCTCCAAGAAAGAAATCAGATCATTCTGAGCACATACAAAAATTACCAAAAATAGTAACTTTCCATAAATAGCAGCTCTGCACAAAATAGCCCTTATTGAAAATAAAAACAGAAATATTTTTTTTTGGGTGATGCAAGATTGCTCTTACACCCAGGATGCTCCTGCATCAGACACCCGGGGTAATTTGAGAAGTGACCCTGTCACGACTCAGGTGTGCAGAGGAAAACCAAGATGGTTAACCTCCTCCTTTGTCAACCATGATGAATCTTCAACAGGTCGTCCTTTCCACTTGACCAGATATTCTTCATATGTCCTGTTCCTTGTGCTTCTGCCAACACGATTGTCCAGTATATCTTCGATCTCCTTAGTGTCTGAACTAGTTGCTGGAATACTCCACTGTGCTGCTGTGATCTCATCTTCAACACCTCCTTCATGATACTCTGTCAGATCTGAAATGTTAAACACTGGCGAAATATTTAGCTCAGTAGGTAATTCTACCTCATATGCGTTTCCTGAATCATGTTTCTTCAGTATCTTACATGGTCCAAACTTCTTCATTTTTAGCTTGTTATATGTACCAACTGGAAACCGCCCCTTCCACAAATGAACCATGACTTCATCACCAACCTGAAATTCCTTATACCTCCTTTTCTCATCTGCCTTAGCCTTATACTATGCGTTCATCTTGGTAATATGCTTCCTCACCTCTTCATGGATGTTCTTCAAGTGTTCTGCAAAATCCTCAGCTTCAGCACTACTTATTTCTCCTTTAGCTATCTTTCTTAATTCAGATGCATTTCTTGGACTACTTCCATATACAATTTGGAATGGTGATTTACCAGTGCTCCTATTGACAGAATTATTGTATGCAAATTTCGCTTGTGGTAAAATCAAATCCCATCCTGTTGGCTTATCTCCAACCAAACATCTCAGCAAATTTTCCAAACTCCTATTCACCACCTCTGTCTGTCCATCAGTCTGTGGATGATGTGATGAACTGAACTTCAAATCTGTCTTCAACTTCTTCCACAATGTACGCCAGAAATATCCAACAAACTTAGTGTCCCGATCTGAAACTATGGTCTTTGGCAAACCATGAAGTCTCACTACTTCTCTGAAAAACAATTCTGCTACATGAACAGCATCATTAGTCTTCTTGCAGGGAATAAAATGTGCCATCTTTGAAAATCTGTCAACTACCACAAAAATTGAATCATGTCCCCGCTGAGTCCTCGGTAAACCAAGAACAAAGTCCATGCTAATATCCTCCCAAGGCTTCTCTGGTACAGGTAATGGCTGATACAACCCTGTATTCTGTGTCACTCCTTTCGCCATCTGACATACTCTGCAACTCTGTACAAACTTCTTCACATCTTGCTGCAATTGTGGCCAATAATAATTCTCACTAACCAAACCAAAGGTTTTGTCACGACCAAATGTCCAGCCAATCCTCCGCTATGCTTCTCCTTGATGAGATTCTCCCTCATAGAACTTCATGGAATGCACAACTGACTCCCTCTGAATAGCATATCATCCTGGATGATGAAATCCAACCATTTCATCCTGTCTAGAGTAACAGGTTCTGTACAAGCTTTCCAAGCTTCACTAAAATCAGGATCTTCTGGATACAAATTCTTGAGTTCCTTGAACCCAACCACTTCAATCTGCATTTCTGTCAGCAATAGTTGCCTTCTGCTAAGAGCATCTGCAACCCTATTAGACTTTCCACTCCTGTGTTTCAAAACAAATGTATAACTCTGCAAAAACTCAACCCATTTCAAATGCCTTTGATTCAATTTTCCTTGACTATTCAAATATTGCAAAGCTTGATGATCAGTATACAAAACAAACTCCTTAGCAAGCAGATAATGTCTCCACTTCTTTAATGCCTGAACTATAGCATAAAATTCTTGATCATAAACAGAATATTTCCTCTTGGCATCATTTAACTTCTCACTGAAATAAGCAATAGGTTTACCTTCTTGGCTCATAACAGCTCCTATTGCAGTACCACTAGCATCACAATCTACTTGAAACACCTTATTAAAATCTGGAAGTGCTAAAATAGGTTGTTCTGTAACTTTTTGTTTCAACAATTGAAAACTCTTTTCTGCCCCATTAGTCCACTTAAACTCTTTTCTATCCCCTCTCATTGTTTCAGTCAAGGGTCCACAAATACTGCTAAAATTTCTGATAAACTTTCTGTAAAAGCTAGCCAAACCATGAAAAGATCTTACCTCAGTAGCACTCCTTGGAGTAGGCCATTCAAGGATAGCCTGTACCTTCTCTGGGTCCATTTTTAGACCTTCTCCTGAAACTACAAACCCCAAATACACTAACTCTTTCTTCACAAAACTGCACTTCTTCAAATTAATCAACAATTTCTCTTCTCTCAACTTCTCAAATACCATACGAATATGCATCATATGCTCATCCAATGTCTTACTAAAGATCAAAATATCATCTAGGTAAACAATGACAAACTTACCCAGAAATTCTTTCAGAACCTCGTTCATGAGCCGCATGAAAGTGCTCGGTGCATTGGTTAGCCCAAAAGGCATGACTAACCACTCATACAGTCCTTCCTTTGTCTTGAAGGCAGTCTTCCATTCATCTCCTTCTCTGATCCGAATCTGATGATATCCACTCTTCAGATCTATCTTTGAGAAATACACAGCTCCACTCAAACAGTCCATAATATCATCCATTCGTGGTAATGGAAACCTGTACTTGATTGTGATCTTGTTTATTGCCCTAGAATCTGTACACATCCTCCACTCTCCATTCTTCTTTGGTGCTAATACCGCTAGTACTGCACAGGGACTCAGACTCTCTCGAATCAATCCTTTCTGTAACAACTCATGTACTTGTCTGTTCAACTCCTCACTTTCTACAGGTGTCATTCTGTGTGCTGCCTTATTTGGCAAACTCGCTCCTGGGATCAAGTCCATCTGATGACTGATCTTCCTGACTGGTGGTAATCCATCAGGCACGTTATCGGATACAATATCCTGAAACTCATTCAACAAATCTACAACTTCTACAGGAACATCTTCTACTTTCTCTTTACCAGCTTTTGGAATTAAAGCAAAACATACATGCTCATGCCTCATACCATCTAGAAAATTTCTTCCATCAACAAAAGTTATCCTTGCATTACCACATACCGTTTCTTCAGTCTCCTTCAATGGTTTTAGCTTATGCCTCACTCCATCCTTTGTCAGGGAATAGGTATTCGCACGACCATCATGTACAGCACATCTGTCAAACTTCCATGGTCTACCTAACAACATATGACATGCATCCATAGAGATGATATCACATAGTACCTCATCTTGGTACCCGTCGATCTTGAACTTTACCAGGCACTGTTCACTGACCATGACCTTGTGGTCATCCTGCACCCAGGCAATCTGATATGGATGTGGGTGTTTCTGTCTCTTAAGCTTCAACTTTGTCACCATCTCTTCTGACACCAAATTGCCAGTGCTTCCACTATCAATGATCACATCACAACATTTACCTTCACACTTGCACCTGGTGCGAAATAGGCTCCTCCTTTGCTCAAGTTCATTCTCACCACTCAACAGGACTCTTCTGTTAATCAACGTTTCTCCTCTTTCAGCATCTTCAGAATTTGATGATTTGGCATCTTCATCTACATGTGCAACTCTAGCCTGGCCTTCATTTCTCCTGTCTGTTCTACCTTGGCACTGAGGACATTCAAATGCCCTATGACCTTCTTCTCCACAGTGAAAACATGTTCCACGGAAGCCACCTCTTCCAGATCCTTGTCCTCTTTCTCTTCCTCTCTGATCTCTATTATTCTGATCCTAGAAGCGATTGAAATTATTTCCTCGCTGATTTTGACTACTACTGGCCTCATCCTTCTTTTTCGGATCTTCATTTCGGCCACCATATGACCGTCCACCAGATCGTCCACCGCGACCTCTTCCATTTTGTCTGCTCTCAAACTTCTTGTTCAGCTTTTCCTCTACTTTTAGGGCAAACTGGTATGCCTCTTCAATACTGTTCATTCGAACCAGATTCAGCTCCTCCTAGATGCTTGGCCTTAACCCATTAAGGTATCGGGCAACTTTCTCCTTATCAGCTTCTGCATGGCCTGTTCTGATGAGAAGTCGATAGAACTCCTCTGTATACTCCTGAACAGATCTTCCTGCTTGCTTCAAACTCTGCATTTTCTTTAGTAGGTCAAGCTCATAATCAATAGGAATGAACTGTCGCTTCAATTTATCCACCATCCGATCCCATCTCGTGATTTTATCTTTCCCTCTTCTATTTCACTCCAATTGAATTTCTTGCCACCAGATCTTCGCATGACCTTTCAGTCTGGCCTTCACAAATTTGACCCTATCAGGATCGTCAACATCTTCGTACTCAAAATATTCCTCACATTCATTGATCCAGTCAATCAATTCCTCTGGGTTAAGATTTCCAGAAAATGTAGGAACCTCAATCTTAGGTCTTTTCCCAATCTTGGAAATGGCCCGAAAAAGTCTTTCTTCCTCCTGGTTCACAATTTCGACTTCTCCTTCTTGATATTCTTCTTCAGCTTCATCCTCACTTTCATCTCTGACATTAAGATTCATTCCTCTACGAATCTCTTCTTGCAATGCTCGCACTTGTCTCTGCAGCTCTCTAACCTCAGGTGTTACAACACCAGCTCTTCCGCCACGTTCCCTTCGTGGAGGCATTTTCGTGATGCGCGCTGAAACCCTAGCCACGGTCCTGGTGCAAACTGCCTCACAGTCGGCGATCTATTTACACACTCAAGAACTCCTACTCTGATACCACTTGATGAAGGGTGCTCCCCTTAATACCACAAACACATAACAGAAAAAGAGAAACAACAACAATATGCAAGAACAGAAAATTGGCTTCTTATTATCTCCACAAATGTGGAATTACAAACTTTCAGAATCACAATATGCAAAGCCACATGGGCATTCCCTTACAATATTCTGTAGGACAAAGCCTCGAACTATTACCCAGATCTACTACCCCAGAACTATTCTGAACTGCCTAAGACAATAATACAGCCTTCCTTATATAGGCAATTTTCCACCGCCTGGGAAGGTTCCAGAATTTTAGCCAATAAGGCCGACCAAACTTAGAATTATTTTATTTTACATTTTATTACATCATAGTCGGCTCAAGATAACCTTTGAAACCCGAACATAAATTTTGAAGAAAATTATTTTCTGCCATTTCAGGTGGTCCAACTTCCGAAGACCATAAGTCATCACCAGTTGACCCGATCAGCTATTATAACCCCATTTCAGAAACGCCACGAAGCGCTCTACAGGCTTGACCCACACAAGCGCCCGTCACCCAAATTTTTGACCTCATCCGGGGCCTCTAAAGCCTTCAAAACTGAGTTCAAAGTTTCTGTACCCTGCTGCCAAAACCGAAAATCTTCAATATCTTCCAATATACACTTGATCTGGCAATGAAACTTTACTGGCAGACTTATATGACCAAAATCAACCTCCAAGAAAGAAATCAGATCATTCTGAGCACATACGAAAATTACCAAAAATAGTAACTTTCCATAAATAGCAGCTCTGCACAAAATAGCCCTTATTGAAAATAAAAATAGAAATAGTTTTTTTTGGGTGATGCAAGATTGCTCTTACACCCAGGATGCTCCTGCATCACAAGAGATCTCAATGAAAAATATATTTGAGCTACTAGCATCATGTTCAAAATGCTATTGCAAGAGCGCAGGTGGTCCCATAGGAAGAGAAAGAGAATGCATGAAAGACGAGACAAGACTCCATGATTAACCAACCAAAAAGGTATGTTATTATTATGGAATCATAGATGAGAGAGAAAGGAAATCATGAATGGCACTGTCTAGAGAAATATGTTATTCCAGGTGATCCATGCAAGGGAACAAATTCCATGGGACAGCAAGTTATGTTATGTTGTGTAATTTATTTGATAAAAAAGGAGGAAGAATGAAAAACAATCTATCAAGTTGTGTTATGCTAGTTCCACTTAGCCTAACAAAGAGGAGAATGAGTGCAAGGATGGAGTTGATGGTTTATCAAGCTAGGTCATGCTAGTCAACCCATCCCAAGGATAACTAAGAAAATCATGTTGTATGTAAGGAAATATTCCAAAAAGCATTTCCCAAAGAAAATAATGTTCTCCAAAGGAATCTGTACAAATGGTGAAAAAGGATTTCACCAAGAAAAGCATCCTCTCCTTAGGGATCTTTTGAAAAAAAGGTTATCAAGGATTGCCTGAAGAAAAGTATTGTTTCCTTAGGAATCCACTATATAATATAAAATGAAGCCACATATATTCTCCCTCCTTAACATGGCAACATGACTCTATGATGAAATCTTAAGAAAAAATAGAAAAAGGATACCCATTGTGTATACCAATGAGATATCCTCTAAAAACCAATGTACATACAACCTTGGAAAAGGAGACATACCTCTTTTGAGGCCAAGAGAGAAAAATGTGTAAAATACATCTTGAAACAAGTGTAAAGGGATCCTTGGGGGAAAGAGATCTTTATTCCAAGTCATCTACCTCTAGGTGGAGTTCTTGAACATAAATATCATTTTTGACAAAAATAGGGGAAGGAGAACAATAATTCACCTCCCCCCTCTATTGCAAGGTAAAAAGGGATTCTTGATGAAGGATGACACACTTTAATCCTCCATGTAAGGGATTTCTTTTATAATGGACATATAATTTCAAACAAGGAAGAGGTTGTTATCAAGGATAAACACCTACTGCATAAGAGAGAATCTCCGGTGAAACAAATAATTCCATGTAACAAAATATGTCACATGAGAGATAGTTTATAATAGACATACACTTAAAAGAAAGGAAGAGGTTGTAAATAAGAATGTTAATCTCTTGAAAAATAGAAAATCATCATGTAAAACAAAGAAGTCTATGCAAGGAAGGAACCATGATATAAAAGATGAAAGTCAACAAAGAGGTAATGGATCCTTGTGAAAGATTGGAAATCGAAGAGAATACCTCACCCTACAAGAATGAAGACAAGGTAAGGGAACTATTATTTTTCTCACAAATAAATGTTGAATATGAAAGCATATTACTATGCTAAAAAAAGAACCCCCAATAAGGTAATCCACTAAGATCACATGGGATAAAGAAACATAATATGGAAAGTGAATGTTGAGGAACTACACTTATAGTACCACCATCAATAATTTGTTTCATTTGTATTTAGAATTTTTTATATAACTAAGAAGGATAAGTGCTTGCATTATGCATAGGCAAGAAAAGAGTGATATAGTCTTGAAAAGGGTGGTGAACTATATTTTATGGAGTTGTAAATATTAAGCCATCTTTATTTCACTGTGAGGGAGGAGGATTTTTTTAATCTTTCCAAGATCTTGTCCACTATAGGATTTCTTGGAAATCATGTTATAACCAATTTCATGATTTATTTTTATTTTAGGAGATGAAAGGATTTCATCATATGGTTTATTGAAAGGTATTATGTAGGGATGGATAGTAGGAAGATTGATCTCTATAATAAGATGGTTAATCCTATCATCATTACAAGCATCCATTCAAGTATGGTGGGGAAAAGTGTTCTCATCTAAGTTTTTAACCTTTCTTAAAATTTATATTTTAGGATATAAATCATTAATGAAATTATTAACATCATATTTTATCAAATTATTTTGATGGTTGAAAAAAGATATAGGAGAATAAAGAGGATCTAGAGTGATGGGTTCACTAAGATTGACATGTGTGACTTGTTCCTCTTGACCTAAAATATCTTTGTGAGGATAAGATTCTTTACTAATATTTAATGTTGCATCTCTACTTGGGAGAACATTAATAGGAGTATGAATTTTTTGTGCTCACTGACAAAAGATACCCTAGGAGATGTACACATGTGATTTGAATCAATTATTCATCTATAGTAAATTTTTCATGTAGAAAAGGTAGAGTACCCTTAGGAGAGGTAAGATAATCCCCTTTCTTCCCAATATCCTTATGGGTAACATGATCATTAGGAGAGGGAGAAACATAACTCATTAAGGACTTGACTATATGGGGAATACCATTGAAATGCATAGAATTTACTATATAAATAGAAGAAATGGATATAGGAAATAAGGAAGAGAACAGTTGAGAGGAGAGGGGGTAAATCAATTGTTTCTAAACTTTAAAAAGTTAAAACATTTAAACATTAAAATCCTTATCTTTTATCGTAGTGAATTAAACTTGTATGCATGAATCATAAACACACCCATAACACATAACACATATTTTTATCCTAAAAACCCAAATGGGAAAAACCACAATGGGACTTGAGCCCACAATAAGTATATACCTTATTATAAGTATAAGCATATTACGAATGAATAATGCACATGCATTCAAGCACAATGTATAGAGCCAACTACTCAAAGTGCCTATGGATATAACCGAAAGGCTTACTACATTAAAAGAGCACTACAATAGTCAATTAGACTACAATATGAGATTTTGTAAATTGTATTATAGTTTTTACCTCATCCCTTGGTCAATTCCAATGAAGCACAATATACTCTTTGTTCAAATCCTCTTTGAATCTTTCAAATGATCAATTCAACTCTCAAAAGATCTACAAACTTTCTCTAAAATAAAACAAAATGCATCCACACTAATGATTTTGTGCTAAAATCATATGTAAATCTTCAACCTTAAAACATAAACAAGGTTGTCCAAACCCAAAATCAAATTTCAAATCAACGTGCCAAAACAATCACAATTCAAATCCATGTTGACTACCAAAACATAGCAAGAATAGTTATCAACAACCTTGAGCTCAAATATCATCTATAAATCATGCCTCAATCTTACAAAAATATTTTATTGATTAAGTCGACCAAGAACAAGAGAAAAATACTACCAAGTAAAACATCCTCCAAACTTGATCACCACAAATGACACAAACCAAAAAATCAACAAGAACATATCCCAATAACATCCATAGGCATTATGAAGAACACATGTTGAACAAACATTTGAAGCCACCCAAACCTTTGAATTCATCAATATCTCTCATATTGAAACCCAAGAATACTATCACCTTCAATTGTAACACGTAAGAAATTCCTTGTGGACCTTTGGTCCATGAACCCTTTGAATTGAGGACACATAAGTATGTTCTAAACATACTCCTCAATGTGAAAACAACAATATCAATGTGGAAGTATACACCAAACCAATCTCTGTCACCTTGTCGATACTTACAAATAGTGTATAGGCTAGTCACCATACTTGACCTCGTATATCATCCAAATCTTTACGCACACCTTTTTAAATTGAGAAATAAAAATTAAAAAGTCTCTAAAATATCTCTAGACATGTACAATCATTTCCCTTCAACAAATAAACCTAGAACGAAACCTCTGAGAATACAACACCATTGGCAAACTGATATGTTGATATCAATGATAACACATCCAACTTGCCAACAATCTCTCCCTTTGGAATTGATGGCATTATATGATGTGAAAAATATGAAACCAACAATCTCCCACTAAGATCAACACTCAAGAGTACTACCAACAATATCCATAATATTCATCATTATCTTTTAGAGTCTCTCTAATAATGCTTATCCCCCTTAGTTGAACCTCTTCTTAGTACTGTTCATGAATTTTTCATATACACTCTTATCCCCCTTTGATATCGATGGAAATAGAACATTCATGCTATGAACCATAGAAATCAAGAATCTAATCAGATATCTCACCTCACCAACTCACCAATCTGACTACTCCTCCTAAGTAGTAGCCTCCACACATTAATTCATATAAAAGATATCTCCATGAAGTACATTGTACTAATGAAATCCTCTACATCTTAGTTCTAATTAGGAGGGGAAATCACCCCCAAATTTCCTCTAAGATACACAAATGTACATCCTTAGAAAATGAATTTGTAAATATATCAGATATATGTTCCTTGGTATGAATATACTCCAGTCTCACCTCTTTATCATTCACTTCCTCTCTCAATAAGTGGTATTTGATTCATATGTGCTTTGTCCTTGAGTGTTGCACAAGATTCTCAGAGATATTCATAGCACTCAAATTATCACAATATATAAAAATAGGATCATCAAAGACAACTCATATATCTAATAACATTTTCTTCATCCAATTTATTTATGTATAATTGCTAGAAGTAGCAATGTACTTTTCTTTTGCAGTAGATAAGGGGATGGCATTCTGCTTCTTTCTCATCCAAGAGACCAACCCACTTCCTAAAATGAAAGTGTCACCACTTGTTCTTTTCCTATCATAAACCTCACCTTCCTAATCTACATCAGTATATGCACATAAGGTGAAGTCATTAACTTTAGGATACCACATCACAAATTCCACTGTCCCTTTCAGATATCTGAATATCCTCTTCACAACTACCTTTTGATTTTTTCTCAGATCTTCTTGAAATATTACCACAAGATACACTACATTCATGATATATGTTCTTGTATGAGTCAAATAAAGTAGGCCACTAGCCATTTTCCTGTAGATATCCTGATTGACTTTAGGAGACTCATCATCTCTTGATATCTTATATTTTGTCACCATACAAGTACCCACTGGTTTTTATTCATCCAATCCGAACTTCTTCAGTAGTTCCTTCACATACTTGTCTTGAGATATGAAAATCTCATCCTTTAACTAGGTAATTTGTAGTCCCTAAAATAATTTCATCTCACCTACCATGGACATCTCAAAATCACTTTGGATCTCCACTGCAAATTCTTTTCTCAACTTATCATTATCACCAAAGATAATGTCATTAAAAAAACTTCTACAATAAAAATGCCCTTAAGATCTAAATTTAAATGGAAATTACTATTTTTAGTACCTTTATTGAGTCCAAGATTAAGAAGACATTTTTCCAACCTATAATACCAAGCTCCAGGAGCTTGCTTCAACCCATATATTTCTTTCTTCAACTTTCACACCATGACTGGTTGATTAGTAAACTAAAAACCATCAAGTTTCTCTATGAATACCTCTTCTCCTAGATCTCCATTGAAAAACCATACTTCACATCAATTTGGTATGTAATTTGAAGTTCTTATGAGAAACATAGGCTAGAAATAATCTCACTTCTTCAAATCTTGTTACTAAAGAAAATGTTTTATCATAGTCAATCCCTTCCATCTAAGAATATCCTTTGCACACTAGCCTTTCTTTGTTCCTGAAAACTTCTCCTTAATTCAACTTGTTTCTAAACACACACTTGGTAAAAATAATATTCTTATCTTTGGGTAAGTGCACAAAGATGGGGGACCAAAAAGGGGGTATAAGATGCCACTTTTTCTTTTTTTTCTGAAATCAAAAAACTCCGAACTTCAACGAGAAATTGAAGATAGTTAGACTCAAAATTTTAAGATGTGACAAGAGAAAGAGTTGTAATACTCCAAATCTAGTTTCTAAACTACTAATTTTTTTTAAAATGGTACAGTTTAAGGCCCTTAAAAAGGGGGATCACAAAAAGTAGTTATGTTTTTTGTGAAAAGACATAACATAGTGTCTAGTGTACTCCCCCTAAAATGTTAACTTTTTTTTTGAATTTTTTTAATCACTTCAGTAAGAAGTTAGCTAACACCACATAGTTTATCCTAGATTTTTCTACTAATTTTTTTATGAATGTATAAATTTTTATGAATTTTCTAAGTGTACACATCCTGAAAACATGAAATTTTTGTGTGCTCCCCCTATAAATAATTGAAAATTAATCGAAAATCAAATTTTATTTTTTTTCAAAGTGTGTATAATGGAGCCTAGTTTCTTAAAAAGTAACTTGTTGCAAAATTTGATGAATGAAACAAAATCTATGCCCAAAATACTACACATTAGTTTTTGACAAAAATTGAACATACATACAAAAGAAATTAGAGATGAAAAGCTTAACATAATCAGAATACAAAATAAATTATATGGTTAGATAGCTAATAGAGAGATCTACAATATCATGTCGTGATTTTAATGTTATGAACCACGAGTAAACTTGATGAGGAGCACACAAATAAATATGTGAACTTTTGTATGTCTGCTGGAAAATATGTCTCAGGCCTATTTGAATCCTCCAATCCGTTGGGTTGGATCTCCATGGAAAATCCAAGCCTGAGGCTTGGTAGATTCTAATGTATTACAAAGTGCATACTCGCTATAGTGCGTATGCTCTATGCAAATTTATGACTTCAATAACGCATACGCAATATGCAATTCATAAATTTGCATAGCACGCACGCGCTATAGTGTGTACGTGCTATGAAAATTTATGACTTTCATAGCACGTACACACTATGCAACATCTAGAAAAGGAGTAAGGGAGTGAGAGAGAAAGAGTGAGCAGGTGTGGTGGGAGCTGAGAGGAAGAGAGAGAGTGAGAAGGTGAGAATGATAGAGAGAGAGAGAGAGAGAGAGAGGTGAGGAGAGGAGAGGGAGAGAGAGAGAGATACACACATACACACATAGAGGATATATCTTCCCCTCTTACCCTCTCTCCTCTATCTCTCTTTCACACATACATATATTCTCTCTCTCTCTCTCTCTCTCATCTTTGTAAAAGTTTACACTTCACTTTTTATAAGTTTACATAGCGTGTGTGTGCTATGGTTTTAATTTTCCAAGCTTGAGGCTTGGGCAACCCAAGCCATAGCATGCACGCACTTTAGTGTGTATGCACTATGATCATTGGGGGCCCAAAAAGGAATGTGGTACCTTTTTGGTCCCCCATCTTTGTACATATACCCCCTTACACATGGGAACAAGAATCCATGTGTTGTTCTTCTCAATCTATAACAACTCTTCCTCCATGAAATCTACCCTTTAATCATCCTTACAAGCCTCATTCATATCTTTCGGCTCAATCTCAGAGATGAAGTAGATCTAATATTGAGAAAGCCTTGTCCTAGTATGAACACCCTTGTTCCTATTAGAAACCATCTAATCTTTAGAATGATTTAGTATCACATACCTTGGTTTTTTTGCCTTACCGAATGTCTTTGTGCTTCACCTTCTCCACTTGTATCAACCTCATCATTTGCACCCATTGAAACACTTGGAGCTTAGGTCTAAACTTGATATTGTTGTCCCTTATTACCACTAGAATTTTTATTATGATGATCATATCCACAAGATTTGGATAGTTTCTCAAATATTTCATCCACTTTGACATTATTACTCTCTACTATCTTCTTCAACCTCTTATAGTAGCACCTATATGCCTTAATTTTTGTAGAATATTCAAGGAACATACCCTCATTACTTCTTGCATTAAATTTCCCTATATATCCTCATCTATTTTGATGTAGCACCTATTACCAAAAGTTTTGAAATAATTGACTGTAGGAACATTTCCATACAATAGCTCATAATGTGTCTTATTTGTATCTCCCTTGATTTGCACCTAGTTAAGTGTTTACACTACAGTACTAACTTCTTCTCTCCAAAAAATCTTTGGAATGTTTCCTTCAAGAATTTTGGTCTTATTAGTGTCACTAATGGACTTCTTCTTCCTCTTCATCACTCTATTTTGTCATAGAGTCCTCATTCAATCTGATAACTATCTCTTTATTGCACGATTCTTACAAAAGGAATAGAGCTCACCAAATGTGAATTCACCTCCTCTATCTAATTGTAGACACTTCAATTTTAGTCCTATCTTAGTTTCAACAATATTCTTATAGATCTTAAACTTCTCAACAGATTCAAACTTCTTTTTCAAGACATCCTAGAATAGTCATCAATGAAAAAAATAAAATACCTATCACCTTGTAAGATTTTTATATTAGGAGGACCACACAAATCAATATAAATAAGATCTAACAATCCATTAGATTTTTTGGTTTTAGAATGGAAAGTAACTCTTATTTTCTTACCCAATTGACATTCCTTGCAAATAGTGAACTAGCAATCTTCTTCACTCTAGGAATATGTCTAACATCATGAGCAAAACTTATTTCCATAATATTGTAAATGACAACCTTTTATGCCATAACCAACTTTCATCTATTTAACTAATCAAACAACTTCTCTAACCACTATTAAAATGAAATAAGTTACCTCTTGTATTTAATCCTATTTCAATCTCTATCCCAAAGTCATTGAAGATCTTGAATTTCTCATCCTTGAAAAAAAGGTCATAACTTTTTCCATCAACTACCCAACACTAAAACATTATGCTTCAAACCTTCCACATACAATACATCATCTATATTGTTCTTTCTATTTAGCAAAAGATAACCTCTACCTCAGATTACACCACTAGTATTATTTCCCTGTATTATAACACCACCATCAAAATTATCATAACTCAAAAATTTTCTCTTATTTCCATTCATATGGTGAGAGAATCATCGATCTATTACCCACTCATTATTCTTGATAACTTGAGTAGCTAGAGCTTTCTCTTTAACAACACAATTAGTATAACTAGTACGCATACGATCTACAAACTTAGGATCTTGTTCCTTGATAACAATAAATATAAATTATTCATCATGCTAATTGTCAGCATCATCATCAATAAATCCATCATCATCAATAGAAAAATAGTATCTCTTCACAAAAGTAGGTTTTTTCTTCCATTTAGCAATTGTTTATGGACATCTAGATGCAAAGTGCCATATCTTATCACATGAGAAAGATTTGAGAGGCATTGTTCCTTTGTACTTACCAAAACCTTTTGGTAACCTTTTATAAATTAGTTCTTCAAACTCTTGAAGTTCTCCCTCTTCTTCATCAAGCTCTCTCATCTCCTTCTCATATCTCATCTTAAACATGTTAAACCTGCTTCATTTTTTCTTTCAAGAAAGTCACCCACATTATCCTTGAGTAATCATCAACAAATAGTATAAAATATCTATCTCCATGATAACTTCTAGTAAAAAAATTTCTCATGAAATTAGATCTAGTCTACCTACCCATAAAGCATCCCTTACACATTTCATTATTAGGCTTTATCAACTTTGGTAGATTTCTTATAGCATTAGCATCACTTATCTTCACAATTTTATGAAAATTAACATGAAACAACCTCTTATGCCATAATCAACTATCATCAATATGAAAAATCAAACACTTTATTTTAGTACTATTCAAATGAAAGATTTAACCTTTTGATTTTGAACCTAATGTCCCCAAGATTTTTTGTTCAGCATTATTAAATTGTAAACTATATCCCTTATCAACTAGTTGACCAACACTCAAAAGATTATGTTTTAGTCCTTCAACATATAAAATAGCATTATTATTAGTCTTACCATCAAGAGTAATTAATCCTCTTCCATAGATCAGACAAGGAGTGTCATCACCAAATCTAAACACACCACCATCATACCTTTGTAGTTCCAAAAATTTTATTTTGTCTCTGGTCATACAATGTAAGAAATCAATGTCAATAACCCATTGACAACTTTCCTAAATATGTACTACCAAAGCTCTCTCCTTATTCATTGGACTTTGATTTTCTTCTTTTATAGAAATGAATCAAAATTACTCACCATCATCGGTAGCATAATAATATTTATTTCAATATTTAGATTAATTCTTAGGTTTTTCTTTAGAAACTCTCTTAGGAAATCTAGATTCAAAATTATCAATTTTATTGTAACAAAAACATTTCAAAGGTAGTTTTCCTTCATACTTACCATCTCTCTTGGATATGCTCCTATAATTCAATGCTTTAAGTTCTTCAAGCTTCCTTTCTTTTTCTTAGAGCTCTTCTATCTCCTTAGCATACTTTGATGTACTTGCTCCAAATTCATATCTCTACTTATTCTTACACATAGTCTCAACTTTAGGAGGAGAATCACCATATTTACTCAACTCAAATGTAATTATCTTATTGAGTAGGTAATCCTTTGTCACCTTAGTCACTATTATGATTTACTCTATAGAATAAATCTCATGTTTTTAAGGAGGTAAGGATCTCAAAACATTAGCCACAACTTTATCATCATTAGTTGATCCACCAGCACTTCTCATTCCATAAACAAGATATATTAAATTTTGCATGTAATATGAAAAATTCCCATCTTCACTCATCTTCAAATCTTTAAAATATCCTTTAAGAGACTAAAACTTCACCATCTTCACCTAAGGGTCTCCTTCATGTAGAATCCTTAATTTTTCCCAATCTAGTTTTCTGTCTCCATTCCATAATATTAGAATATTCTAAATCTGTCAAAGCACATAGAAAGACTTCAATGGCTCTAATATTGACATAGAATTCCTTCTTTTGATCAGGAGTGGCATTCTCAAGATCTAAAAGAGGATTGTAGTTTTTCTTGTTATCTTCCAATGGTCATTACCAAGGAACCTCAAATGTGTCTCCATCTTCTCTTTCTAGAATCCATAGTTTGTTGTATTGAATCTTAGACTTTCCTTTCTAAAAGATACCATCCTAGATCACTTGAAGTTGTTAAATATTTCAAAGAGGTACCCAATCTGATACCAATTGATAGAAATATAGCAACACTGCACAACTAATAGGGGGTGAATCAATTGTGTCCTAATCTCATTAACTTTAACCAGTTTTCATATTTTAAGTAATTATAAATAGATTGGAAAGATAAACATAAAAGTAGAGAATTACAACACCACATGAACATAATATCACCAGAGTTTTTGATGCAAGGTAGGGGTCAAAAGGGGCCAAAGGATGGCGCACCTTGATGAACCAAGCCTGCTCAAAACATGCAAAAGTAAACAAATAAAATAGTGAGAGAGAGAATGCAGAAACTTTCATATATTTTCATTAATTGAATCATACATGTTGGGCTGTAAGGCCTTCCCGGTTACGGCCTGATATTACAATGATACTCAGAAGTCCTCCAACATGTGAGGAACTATTACAAATATCCAATCTAATGTCTACTATCCTCTATCAAAACTGACTCCCCTATCTACAACCAAACAACTACATTTATACAAGAGGCTACCAAACTGAGTCGGCCTTCAGATCCATAATCAATGAAAGTAATAGTTAGATCTAGGACCACATGATTCCCAATGATGGATTCCAACATTAAATCTGTGATCTAATATAAATGGACAAGTCGACCATAACATAAATTAAAACTAAACCTGTCGGTAAGCAAGGATAACCGAGCAGCAAACAAGCAATGTCGAGCTCCAGTGAAATAACCAATTGCCTAGGAAATGACTAACCACACTTGGTAACCAAAGGAAACTGACCAACTATCAACCAACTCAGTCAAAGCAGGAACCGAGCAACACAGATAGACTCCAAAATATTTTTGGTGACACGGGATTGCCAAGGACCCGAGTTGCTCCTACATTAGACACCTGGGATTATTTTTAAATGATTCTCTAAATCATTTGGTAGTGTATACACTTAAAAATGGATTCATTAATTAATTAAATATTTATTATTTAATTGATATTGACTTGATAAATTAATTAAATATTTATTATTTAATTAATAGTTATTTCCTCTATTTATTAAATAAATTATTCAATTTATTTACTAAATTCACTATAGTCTATTCCTCTATCCTAAGTCTTCTAATTTGTCTTATTAAAGTGATTTAATTAAATATACAATCACCTAAATATGACTAAGTCCCCTAGTCCACCTCATCTACCCACTCACTTGACACATCACCTTAGCTAAAATAAATAATTATTATTAATTATTTATTTGTAATTATCCTCACCCACACATGTCCTATTTTTAAGGGCTATGTGGCCTTATAGGACTTAGTCTCATGACCACATGTCCTCTCAACAACCAAGTCAAGAGACATTTCCTATTCTTAAGGGGCTTCTCAATCCACCTCTAAGGGTCAAAGGTGACTCATGGGACACTTGTACAAAGAGTCCTCATGAGGAAAAGGTCTCTCCCTCTTTCTCTCGTTGGTCTTTGTGAGACACTTGACATGTGTCTTTCCCTTCCACCTTCTTCTCCTCCATGTCAATGTGAGAGGAACATCATCCCTATTCTCCCTCTCACATTCCAACTACATCCCCCTTTCTCTCAACTCCTTCAACCAAGTCAATCCCAGCCTTAGGATCTTCCACCTTTCATTCTCAACCGTAGGATTGTGCCATCTAGGCCTAGATCCTCCAAAACTCTATAAAAGGACCCTCATTTCCCCTTTGTGAGCTAATAGGTATTTTTGCAATAGGCATTCAAGCAATCAAGCATCCAAGCATCTAAGCATTCTAAGAGCAATCAATCCATATTATCATCATTTCATTTGCATTCCATCCATTAGATTGCATAAGCTATTGTGCACTCATTTCATAAAATCTCCACACTTTGGTAGCATCTTGGGAGAAGGCTTCATTTGGAAATCTGAGAGTTCAACCTCTTGAAGAAATCAAGGCTAGGAGGACAATGGAGACAAGTTGCATGGTAGGTGAAGGTAATTGATTTAGTTTCATCATTTTATAGTTACTTTGTATTCTTCATTGTGTTGCATTAGATTGATTTATTGGCTTTCAATAGTTAATTTATCATCTCTAGTTATTAGACATCTAATTTGCATATAGGTAGGTATGATTTGAGATGCATCCAACTGAGATTGTGAAATCCATGAACTATCTTCCATCATTCTATTCTTCCACCAGATATTCTATATACTATTTTCCTCTTGTGCTCTTGCCAATTCTTTGATTCAAAATTTGTTCAATCTCTTCATTTTGCTTCTTTGGATATTCTGTTGGTACTATCATTTCTTCATCAAGTTCATGATACTCATCAGCAATGTTGAAAATCGGTGATATGTCCATGTCATCAGGTAACTCAATCTCATATGCATTTCCACTGTCAAATTTCCTAAAAATCTTGCAAGGTCCAAACTTCTTCATCTTCATCTTTCCATATGTTCCAACATGAAATCGACCTTTCTTCAAATGAGCCATCACTTCATCACCAACATCAAAAGTTTTATATCTTCTTGATGTATCTACTCTGTCTTTGTATTTCTGATTACTGTCTTCATGTACTTAGCAAACTTTACTCCTTCAGCACTTCTCTTATTTTCATCCTTAATGTCTTTCAAATTAGATATACCTCTCAGTTGTATGCCATTCACAATCTCAAATGGTGTTTTTCCAATACTCCTATTCATTGAGTTGTTGTATGCAAACTCTACTTGTGATAACACAAAATCCCAATTACTCAGTGTGTCTCCAACTAAACATCTCAAAAGATTTCCCAAACTGTTGTTTACAACCTCAGTCTCTCCATCAGTTTGTGGGTGAAATGTAGAACTATATTTCAACTCAGTGCCAAATTTCTTCCAAAGGGTCTTCCAAAAGTATCCAACAAATTTATTGTCTCGGTCAGAGATAATACTCCTCGATATTCCATGTAATCTGACAATTTCTTTAAAGAAAAGATCTGCTATATGTACTGCATCTGATGTCTTTCTACAAGGTATAAAATGTGTCATCTTAGAAAATCTATCCACAACAACAAATATAGAATTATTACCTCTTACTATCTTCGGTAAGCCAAGAAGAAAGTCCATACTAATATGAATCCAAGGTTTCTCAGGTACAACAATCAGTACATACAAACTAGTATTCTGACTTACTCCTTTTGCAACTTGACAAATTCCACAACTTTTCACAAATTTCTGAACATCTTTATATAACTGCGGCCAAAAGTACTTCTCCTTAAGCAAGTTCCATGTTTTATCAATACCAAAATGTCCAGCCAAACCACTGCTATGTTTCTCTTTGATCAAATTAGTTCTCATTACTCCTCTTGGTATACACAACTGAATATTTTTTAACAACATACCTTCCTGAATAAAATATTCATCCCATTTAGTATCTTGTTGATCTTGAATAGGTGCTCTACAGTTTTACCATGGCTCAAAAAAATCAGGGTCATTTTCATACAAACCTTTCATCTCATCAAAACTAATAACTTCAATTTTCATCTCGGTCATCAAAGATCTTCTTCTACTCAATGCATCAGCAACTCGGCTAGTGACTCCACTCTTATGTTTTATCACAAATGTATAACTCTGCAAATACTCAACCCACTTCATATGTCTCTAATTCAACTTATTCTGACTACCCAAATAATGTAAAGCCTTATGATCAGTATACAACACAAATTCACTCAGTATCAAATAATGTCTCCATTTCTTCAGTGCTTGAACAATAGCATAGAATTCTTGATCATACACAGAATATTTCCTTCTAGCATCATTCCACTTTTCACTAAAGAAATCAATAGGTTTACCTTCTTGACTCAACACAGCTCCAATTGCACTTCCACTTGCATCACATTCTACTTGAAATACTTTACTGAAATTAGGTAATGCCAAAATAGGTAATTCAGCAACCTTATGCTTCAGATTCTCAAAAATTTTATCAACTCCATGTGTCCACTTGAATTCTCTTTTGTCTCCTCTCATAGTCTCAGTCATAGCATTACAAATTGAACTGAAATTCCTTATGAACTTTCGGTAAAAACTTGCCAAACCATGAAATGATCTTACCTCACCAGAATTCATAGGTGTAGGCTAATTCAAAATAGCTTCAACCTTTTCAAGATCCATCTTCAAACCATCAGCTAAAATCACAAATCCCAAATACACAATCTCCTCTTTCATAAATGAACACTTTTTCAAATTTATCAACAACTTTTCCTCTTTTAACCTCAACAAAACTTGTCTAGCATGCAATAGATGTTATTCTATGGTCTTACTAAATATCAAAATTTCATCAAGATATACAATCACAAATTTACCCAAGAATTTCTTCAAAACTTCATTCATCAACCTCATAAAAGTAATCGGTGCATTAGTTAAACCAAAAGACATAACCAACCACTCATACAAACCTTCCTTTGTCTTGAAAGCAGTCTTCCATTCATCACCTTCTCTTATTCTGATCTAATGATATCCACTTTTCAAATCAATCTTTTTGAAATACTTTTCTCCAGTCAAACTATTCATGATGTCATCCATTCTCGGTATAGGAAACCTATACTTCACTATTATCTTATTGATTGTTCTAGAATCAGTACACATTCTCCATTCTCCATTCTTCTTCAATGCCAATACAGTAGATACTGCACAAGGACTCAAACTTTCTCTGATCAAACCTTTCTCCAGAAACTCTTGAATCTGTTGGTTCAATTCCTGATTCTCAGTAGGTGTTAACTGATGAGGTGCCTCATTCGGTAAACTAGCTCCAGCGATAAGATCCATACAATGATCAATGCTTCTTTTTGGTGGAAAACCATCAGGTACATTATCAAAAATGATTTCACTATATTTGGTGAGTAACTTATCAATCTCCTCAGGGACATTATCTTCTATTTTCTTACTTAGTTTGTTAAGAATCGTAACAAAACATACATCATTTCATTTCAAATCTTTAACAAACTTCCTTCCTTCCATCAAGAAAACTTTCACAGATGTGCAAACATTACTAACAAGTTCTTTCATCAATGGTAACAAGATTTGTTTCTTTCCATTAGCCACAATAGTATACTTATGAAATCTCCCATCATATATAGCATGTCTATCATATTGCTAAGGTCTACCCAACAAAATATGACAACAACCCATAGGCATGATATCACACAACACCTTGTCATAGTATTTTCCAATACTCAAATTCACATAACATTGTTCACTTACCAGGAGTGTATGCTCATCCTTGATCCATGAAATCTGATAGGGTTTCAGATGCTCCAGCCTTTCCAACTGCAATTTTGTGACCATCTCTTCAAATGCCAAATTCTTCGAGCTACCACTGTCAATGATTACCTTCCAAAATTTATCAGAAACTCTACATCTAGTCTTGAACAAACTTTTCCTTACCAGATCTTCCTTTTTGCTTTCATTCCACAGTGCTCTCCTTACCATCAAGTTATTTTCCTCCTCAGGTTCATTCAGTGGCTCTTCTTGAACCAAAGCATTTCTACTACTACCAGCCTTCTTACTTACTTGTGTACATTCAAATGACCTATGTCCTTCTTCTTCACAATTGTAGCAAGTTCCTCGAAAACTTCCTCTACTATAACCACCTCAGTAGTTACTGCCTCTACCTCTAGATGAACTTTCACCTTTCCACTCTATCTTGCCTTTTTCCAAATTTTTCTTTTCAGGTTCACATCTACCATTTTCACCATTAGATCTACCTCTTCCTCTAGGGAATCTACCGCCTCTTCTTCTTTGTCTTTGTTCATGTCTTTTATTCAATTTCTCCTCGACTTACAAAGCAAATTGATAAGCCTCTTCAATGTTCTCCAACTTGACCATACTAATTTCCTCTTGGATGGAAACTCTCAAACCATTCAGGTATCTACTAATTCTTTCCACATCATCTTCATCATGTCTAGATCTGATATCCAATCTATAGAATTCCTCAGTATATTCTTTTACCGAGCTATCTTTATACCTTAGACTTTGCATTCGTCGAACTAGGTTAATCTGATAATCACAAGGTAAGAACTTTCCTTTCAATTTATTTACCATCTTATTCCATATCTTGATTTTGTCTTTGCCTTTCCTTTTCCTATCCAATTGAAGATGTTCCCACCATAAGGATGCATGACTCTTCAACTTAGTGCTTGCAATCTTCACCTTCTTATCTTCAGGAATGTTTTCATATTCAAAATACTTTTCCATCTCGGTGATCCAGTCCACCAATTCATCAAAATCTAGCTTTCCACCATACTCAAGAGGATTAAAATGTGGTGTAGACTTCAAACTTGTCAAATCATTCAAAAATATTTCTTCACCTTGACCCATAACATGTGCAGGTTCTGCATTTGCCTATTCTTCTTCAAACTGATCATCACTAACATCTTCAAGATGTCTACCTCTTCTTTGGGTTGTTTCCACTGCTTCTAACCTAGCAACAATCTACCTTCGCATATCTGCCAATCTCTGGATCTGTATCTCACCTCCCATGAACCATCTTGACAACCCTCTGCAATTGCAAGTCAGATCACAATCTGCTACCCCACAACAATTAACTAGCTAGGGCTTCAAGAGGAACCTACAAACCTAGATCAGCAGACCTAGATCAAGATCTCACCTCGCTCTGATACCACCTGACGCAAGGCAGGGGTCAAGAGGGGCCAAAGGATGGCGCACCCTAATGAACCAGACCCACTCAAAACATGTGGAAGAAAACAAACACAATAGTGAGAGAGAGAATGTAGAAACTTTCATATATTTTCATCAATTGAATCATACATGCCAGGTTGTAAGGCCTTCCCAGTTACGGCCTGATGTTACAATGATACTTAGAAGTCCTCCAACATGCGAGGAACTATTACAAATATCCAATCTAATGTCTACTATCCTCTATCAAAATTGACTCCCCTATCTACAACCAAACAACTACATTTATACAAGAGGCTACTGAACGGATTCGGCCTTCAGATCCATAATCAACAGAAGTAACAGTTAGATCTAGTACCACACACTTCCCAATGATGGATTCCAAAATTAAATCCATGATCCAATATAAATGCACAAGTCGGCCACAATAGAAACTAAAACTAAACCCGTTGGTGAGCAAGGATACCCGAGCAGTAGACAAGCAATGTCGAGCACCAGTGAAATAACTGACTACCCAGGAAATGACCGACTACACTCAGTAACCAAAGGAAACTGACCAACTACCGACCAACTTGATCAAAGCAAGAACCGAGCAACACAGACAGATTCCAAAATATTTTTGGTGACACAGGATTGCCAAGGACCCGAGATGCTCCTACATCAGTTTTTGACTTGGAAACCCTGTTGAGGGAAAAAATGCGGTGGGGATCAAACCCACAAAATGTTGTTCTCTGTTAAAAGAGAAATACCTTGTAAAAGGTACAAAAGGAATGTACATGCATTTGCACCCACTTCCTAAAGCTCAATTCTCAATTACAACAAGGGAAGGCTCACTACATTACATATCAACTTGGACAAGAATCCAATTTGTGGACAACATTCCATTGTTTATGAATTGATTAATAGAATCTTCTATATGCCAACATAACTCCAATGAAGTACAATAAATTTATGCCACAATTAAAGATTCCACTCATCCATCTTCACATAGTCACAAATACATCACGCTCACACACATCCATCTCTTCCCACTTACAAATGATTACATTCTTTTATGCATTACATCAACTTATTAGAACTCAATATATAATATGTTACATTGAATGTTAGCTAAGATATTGCAATGATCCATAAAAAAATCCTCAAATATGTAAGAAATCCATAAATCACACTACAATTCATTGTGACACATTACACCAACCATGTTGGTCAATAGTGTAAAGAACAATAATCAGTAAAATCTATCACTCGAGAAGCATAGATTGATATCCTCAAATCAATGAACAAATCATGTCAAGAACACAAATCCCAGTCCTAAACATGCCATAGCCTTCACATTTAAAAATACTGTCACACCAATCCACAACGATCTGAATATTATCATATTGTCTTTTCCTAAACACTTTGTGAACATTAAAATACTTGTCTTAGATAAATGACTCATAGCTATCTCAAATCATCATACAAATGTCTGAAACTTGACAAAGATCAAGTACAAACATTCCTCAACACATTTTTATCTTCACATCAACCAATCTGAAATATAGTAGCCTCATCGATCAATTCAGCTCACTAAACATACATGTAACACTATCACAACAAAGAAATATGTGGGCATCAATGACAACACATCTCTTAAATATGGGATAACGATCTATGAAATACATATTTGCATAATATCCCAACAAAAATTATATATCCTAACACTCCCTCTTGATTTCGACCTCAAATGAGCTACTAAATATTAAAATTCCATTTCTCCAAAAAATAAAGTCTCCTTGTATCTTTTTGTGATGTCCATAACCAATTCTTATGATACCACAATTATGGTGTGTAGAGGCATAAAACTTGAAATGAATTCTAATGTGCTTCTACACAAACCTAACTAATTTTTGTATTGCTTGATGTTTTTCTCTCATTCTTCTCCCACTATTGTGGTAGTACTTCAAAACTTCAACCTATGTGAAATATTTTCATCTATAGATGTCTTAACAATAATATTTGTTTTACCTTCACACTTGTTATGATTTCTATCATCTTTCACATGCAAAATTTTATACTTTAAAAAAATTATTGATCATACATGTAATTTATTTTGCCAACTTGATCTATAAGTCCATCCACAATCCAATTTCATGCAACCTATGACAAATTTTTTCTTGCACTCTTTACTCCAACATGCTTTTTCACAATGAACCTTCAAATCACATAGACTGCAAGGTTGTAAGTCCCAACATTTTTCCTTCCTATGACCTTTCCTATTACAATGTGAACATAGCATACTATTGCTTCCTTGATATGTTTCTCTTGAACCTATATTTATCTTTCCTTTGATTGTAGCATATCGAAGACCTTCATATTTTGGCCTCCTTGTTCTCTTTATCAGATTCACCTTTCCTTGTTCATGCTTTCCTAATCATTTACCTTTATAACCCATTCTTTGTATAATTTTCAACCCAACATTGCCATCAAATAACTAAAAGATTTTGCATTAAATCTTTATCATGAAAATCTTTATCACATATAACTTCAAAAAAGTTACACTTACCAAGTGAAAAACTTAAATCATTTGTACTAAAGAAACATAATTTATCAATTTTGACTTCAAACATTAATTGATTGCAATAAGTAACCGATTTAGTGAACATCTCTCAAGAAACATTATTATTTTTTAATTAAGTGTCTGGTAAACTTTTTAATGTGGTCAGTGATGCTGGAATGGCATATCCATAGGTTCTATGTGAAAGGATTTTGACCTAGAGCTATGAACTAGTGAGGCCATAAATGGGGAACCTCATCGCCTTATATAGAGGTTTGTTATGGCTACCGACTAGGAAACATACTAAACATCATTTCTGAAGATATTCGATGAGCTAAGATGTGTGTGTGTGTGTGTGTGTGTGTGTGTGTGTGTGTGTGTGTGTGTGTGTGAGAGAGAGAGAGAGAGAGATCTCAAGACAATTTGATATATTGGATCAACGAAAACACAAGCTAGTGATCACAATGGCCTAGTGACAATTTGAAGCTAGGTGGGGACAACACCACCACCACAACTAACCATCACACTAAGTGGTAAACCCCATCTTTCAACAAATAATTCTCCTCTTCTAATTTCTTCATTTTTTCTACTAATTCTTTATTTTTTTCATCAAATAACTTTAGTCTTTATTCTAGGTCTTCATTTTTATTTTCATGTTTGTTCATTTTTTTTGTGAAAATCACAAATTCTATCTTGAAGTTTACATTCTTCTACTAATCTCTTTTATATATGTAGCCATCTCTTTTATAAATTTTGTCAATTCTTCTTGAAAAAGATCCTTTTCATATATTAAACTTGTATTTTCTTTCTTCACCTTTATTATTTATTCTTCTAAACTATTTATTTTCTCTTTCTTAACTCTATCAACGTTTTCCATTAAGATCAAACAAATTACACTTTCCTTTCCTTATCCTTCTTGCCACTTCACATACCTTCTAATATCTTTTTTACTTCTATGGTTGATCCTCTAACAACTGCTATTGTGTTTTTATTCTGCATTATCTTCAAGTTTGATATAATGAGCCCCTTCTTAGAAAACTTACATCTCCCCATTAACATAAACTTCACATCTACAAATATTTCCCAATCTTAGACATTTTTCCTGCCTTGACAATAAATTTTTTAATGCCACAATCTTCCTCTAGAACTATTAATATAAATTTTACTTCAAACAACTACTTTCTACTTTAGAAATATTTCAATTTATATGATAGCTATGAGCCCTATAATTAGAAATCAGAAACAATGATTTCTTTCTCACCTAGATCTCCCACGATCTGCTACTGTTGATTTAAATCAACGATCTCAATAATTAACTAAAATGTTTTCTAAAGTTAACACACTTCCAAATCTCCAGCGATCTTTTTTTATAGACCAATTTTGTTAAGTTTTTTGGTAATGACATTTAGAAATCTTCCTTAGAGACTGAGCAAACGCCTCAAATTGGCGACCCTTTCAATATCCTTCTACAGTTTACTAAAATCCTCTCTCGATGGCTAGGCGACCCTTGTATTACATCGGTCAAAGGTTGTGATTCATATTTTTATACATACCCACAAATTCTCCCATGATCTAACAATCTATTTATTCTCCTCCAGGCAGCGACCTTAACATTATGCTTCGTGATTTTCTGGCAATCATCTTCAAAAAACCCTTACGATGTCTCTTTTAAACTGCGGTCTCATAAAAATCTCTGAACAACATGTTTCTGCTAATTCACAATAATATCTCTCTGTACTCTTTTGACTGATAATTGTCTAGTCCTCTTGGAGGTGACTTGTCATAAAGTGGTGACACTATTATTCAAACCGGTAAAGCTTTTGCTTGCTTGAGAAGAGATCTTGCTAGATCAAGAACCCTTCTAAAATGCCCTCTTTATCTCTGCAAACCACTTTTTAATATTTTCTACCGTTGGGCATTGATCTCTTTTCTTCTGTGCTGAGCAAGGACAACTCCTTTATTTTTCAACCCTTCAAAGCTAAAAAAATCATTAAGGAAGATTTCAATCCTCTTATTTATGGCAAGTTATTCCTGCAAAGAATCTTTCTCTTTTTATCGTTTTCTATGCAAAACTCTCCTGTTCAGACTAGTAGAAATTTATTTCCTTACACAGTGAAGGCAATCTTCCATAACTTTGTCAATCTGCACCTTTATTTTGGCAGTCTCCTTTAGATTTGGATAATGATCTAAATTCTAGCAATCTTTTTCAAAACTTTACATTGTGTTCTTCTTTCTATGATCTCTCCCAGATCTCAAACTTCTCACTTTGAATCTGTCCACAAACCAGGCTCTGATACCAATCTGAAGCGGTGGATGGATTATGGATGAAACATAAATAAACATATAGAAATTTAACACATAGAAATAATGCACCAAAATCACTTTGATCTACCTTCATTCTAAAATCATTACATCTACCTCTTTATATAAAAGGCTGAAACTCTAGAATACACTCCTATAGTTGACATACATTACAATATATTTTTAGAACATTATAAACATAAAATATAATATTATAAAGTTTGTCTAATCTTGAGACCTCTAGAATATTCTAATTCTTTAAAATCTTCTATTTTAATTTTTACATTTCATTTGAGGGAGAAATTACATATCTCAACATAACTATAATGGATGACTTCTTAAGATCTAAGTTGTGATGATGTATGCTTTCTAACAACAATTTGGTACAGTCCTACCAAGCTAGAGATGCAGAGCTATTTTAGTAGTGCTTAATAAAGGGATAAATGTTAATTGATTTTACTTCATCAACAGCTTAGGGAAATCCTCCTCTTGCTCCTTTTGATGGATTAGGTACGAGTGTAGATTCAAATTTAACTACTAAGATGATAGTGACCTAAGGTTTAAAACCAACACAACAATGAACAAGAAGTAGAATGAAACAAAAAATTCTACAGATCCATAAGCCACCTCAGAAGTCAAACCTTAGGGTGTGTTCTTTAAGCCTAGCTGTTCTAAATAGGTTAAAAGATGAAATTACATGATTAACTATGAAAAAGAACGCAATCATATATAATCATGATTATATTTAAGAATCCCATCCTTTTAAGGATTAAGAGAAAACTTTTTTATTGAGACTCTTTTGAGTTGGATTTGAAACTCGTTCTGCTTGAAGATAGCTAGTTTAAATCTTTTAACAAATAAAAGAAATTAATTCATATTTGATATATGATATTTGTTTATATTTTTTTAAATAGACTACAAAAGTATTATTGAGTATTGATTACTAAAATATAAAATATTGAAATAAAATATTTATAAAATAATAAAAAATCTAATTCATTAACAAAAAATAAATCTTAGTTCAACATTAAACGAAAACAAATTCACCATTAAATTATTTAAAAAGAAAATTTTATTGTTCATGTATCAAGCACCCTCCTTAGGCACTTCAGTTCTTGGAACATGCCCCTTAATTCGTATACAAAGCAACCATATATTTATAGAGATGGCAAACCTATTCCACGACCATGAATTTATATAGAAGGCAAACCTATTCCATGGCCATGAATTACGAGTTTCTTCACCAGTCGATGATTTTCCACGGCCATAGATTTTTATATTGGGCCCTTGTGTCCCAGTTCCATATATCGCTGAAGGTGCTTCCATCTGTGAACAACCCTTGCTTGCCTAGATTCCCCAGCGCCTGTGCCACGTGTTTCCTGTTCGAGGCACTCCCCTTGTAGCCTCTCCCATCAGGTGCTTCCGTTCCAGGCACTCCCATTCTGAATGCTTCCACTCCTTGCGGTCACATTCCAGGCAATCGGTCCAATTCTAGGCGCTTCTGTGTCAAGCGATCCCTTTCCAAGCGGTCTTGCTCCCGGAGCTCCCGTTCCAGCTGCTCCATTTTCAGGCGGACCTGTTCTCGCCTCTCCCGTGCTAGGTGCTCTCGTTCCAAGTGGTCCCATTCAAGGCGCCCTCGCTCTAGGCGCTCACGTTCCAAGCGGTCTCGTTCAAGTTGCTCTCGTTCCAAGAGCTATCGTTCCAATCGGTCCCGTTCAAGGCGATCCCGTTCCAAACGCTCCCGTTCCCACTGATCCCTTTCTGAGCGCAGGCGATCCCTCTCGAGGCGCTCTCGTACCAAGCGCTCCCATTCCAAGTAATTCCAGTCTAAGCGGTCTCGTTCCAAGCGATCCAATTCTACGCGGCATCTCTCGAGGCGCTCTCGTTTCAAGCGATCCCCTTCTAGACGGTCCCTCTCGAGGCGCTCTCGTGCCAAGCGCTGCCGTTCGAAACGGTCCCACTCGAGGTGCTCTCGTTCCAAGCGCTCCGATTCTTCGCGGTGTCTCTCGAGGCGCTCCTGTTTCAAGCGCTCCGATTCTAGGCGGTTCCATTTCACGAGCTCCCGTTCCTGGCGCTCCTGTTCCAAGCGCTCCCGTTCCAAGCGCTCATTTTCCAAGCGGTCTCCATCTACGCGATCTCTTTCTAAGCGCTGTCGTTCTAGTTTTATGCGTCTGCGTTCTCTCTCCATTGGCATCTCAATCTTTTCCCTTACGGCAGAGTCTGACTGTTCTCCACATCCCATATGACCCAATAAAACCCACACTTGACTGAGAAACTCACCTCCACCAGCCACGCACTCTGCATGAAATGATGCCTTATTATACACCGCCATGTATATCACCAATTGAGCCCAGTACAACGCCAATAACTTCCACCTATCCTTTCCTAACAACATGCATGCTAGTTTTGTCCCGGAGCCAAGTACACTTTCGTCACTGCAGCGTAACAGCTCTATAGAATCGTTGCCATAATATTCTTTCCCCACAAGCTGCTCCACAAGATGCATGTATGTAATCCTTGCCAGATCTGGGTGGACAGGCAAAAGCCGGGGGCGTGACACTAGCAGGTATGCACAGTACCTTGACAGCATCCTACTACACCATACATTTTCATTCTCATTCCCTCCTCCATATTCTCTCTGTTTGTGGTAGCTATATGCCATACCAGAATGACCTCCTCCAGATTGTCATGCGACGGCAGGACAGCCTTGATTTCAGATTCATGTTCGAGCAAATCCTGCTCAAAGTTGTAAATTAGCTCTCTGCATGTTTCCCTATCATACCATGGAGAACATTTTTCCTTTAGTATATTAAAAATGAAGTCTTTGAGCTCCTCTTGGACAGACACTTTGTGGACGTGCCAGCTTGCAATATAATTGCCTACCTTTGGGAAGAAAATCGCCAACTTCCACACGAAATGAGACCTTTTAAGGCAAGCATCTATAGGGCAGTGTTGGTGAATTCCGTTGCTCCGGCATCTATCTCCTCCAACAATATTCCGAGCCTTGCCCAACACAACTGCTACAACCTCCATCACCTTCAATATGCTGATTCTGCACCACTTAACAGCAATCTGCGATGGTGAATGTTTAGTGTCGTCAACATGAGCGCAAATTAAGCGGACCCTGGTCCAATCTGACATTATAATTCGGCAAAACTGATACACCTCCACCACAAGCGCTACTGAAATCACAACACATGTCACCACCTGTTGTGCTTCTTTCTCTTTTGCTTCTCTCAGTATGAAGAATCCTGCCGCTCCCATGAGAACGCAGTTGAACAGGCGCAGTACGATCCCAAATCTACTGAAAGCTGTGCTGCTTCCCTTGGAGAAGAGCGCGTCATACATGAATTTCAATTCCGTCTCTACAATTTTGAATGCTTCTTTTCCACTAAACTTATCCCAGAAAATTCTTGTCTCCTTCCAATCCCCTTCACTAAAATACAGACTTACAAACCTACGCATATACATTTTGAATAGCGCATGGGAAAGACATAGATTGTAGTCCTTCTCTGCAATTTCAGCTCTCTGGATATCATTAGTAGTTACTATCCCTCTTACTTCTACTGAAGGGGCCTCTCGCCCTGCTTCCATATCTCTCACTTCCGTTGAAGATGCTCCGAATTTTCTTTCCATCAATCTCCGCAGCTGCTTCTCTCCCATAACGACGTAACCATGATCTTGTACAAGAGCTTTTTCCTTTATATATTTTGAAATTGGCAGGCATGACGTAACAATTTGAGAATCACTAGCGAACCATAAAGCAAGTGTCCTCTCTCCATACTTGGTGGCTCCTGCAACCAGCAGAAAGATAGCGGAAGCCAATGCGTGGCCTTCCACTGCTGATGAATATATAACATAGACTGCCACTAAAACTTGATAAACCATGTTGAATCCATGTCTCAACCATAACTCATTATCGGCCACGGAATAGGCAGTAATGGCATCTGGCCCCCCCAAATGCAGTAGTAATACTGGAGCCCATATTCCATAAATCCCACTCCGACCGCTATGATGCATCATGGTTCCGAGTGCAGATATGGCCACGGCATCTGCAGAAATGTAAGCGGCCCAGACCATAAAATGAAAAATTGCATGTGAAGTATGATATCTGCGTGCACCAAAGCCAACCAGAAGAAGCTGCAACGTCATGCTAATGATTAGTAAAATCCCTACCAACCATTTCCCTGATATCTGCTGCGCATAATGTTTCAGGTCACTCGACAGCGAATAACTTGCTGCGTCCATGGCCTTTCAAACAAGAACACACAAGATGGAAAATCCAAAGCAAGAACACTCTCATCCTAATAATTGATGTCATTTTGGATTTAATAAAAGCTGGAATCTCGTAATCTTCATGGCAAGGTTAAGAACAAGATATGCCTACAATTTGCTTTAAACGTGGCAGCAGTAAATATATTCCTACAGCTGGAGAAGAACAATCAAGTTGATTCTTCATCCGCTCATCCGACTAAGGTATTCTAAATTATAGTGTTAAATTGTATAGAGAAATCCCCGGGTAAATATGCTTCAAGATAAGGAGTTAAAATCTTAAACAATCAGATTATGTGTGTTACTAATTAGACTTGTCGGTGGGGTAAACCATGATTTACCCTTCATACAATTCTACCTGCTTTCCTGCGTCCATGCCCCTTCGAACATTTACAGACAAGATGGTCCAATGGAAAAGTTAAGAAAAACAAAGCAAACGCACTCGCATCCTCATGATAGCTCGCACTTTAGTGACACCATTTTAATTATAATAAACATTAGAATTTCAAAAATAACTTCAAGGCAAGGTTAAGAATAAAGACCTCCAAACAAAAGAGCAGCAGTGAATACATTCGACTAGATGGAAGGAAAGAAAGAATAAGCGAAAGAGCAAGAACAACCAAGTTGTTTTTTTATCCAAGAAAGGAATCAACTTTAATTTATCACTTCTGTGATGATTGTTTGCTTTAGATTTTTCTTTTATATTCGATAATCTTTATAGAAAGATGGATGGTCGATTCTAGAAGAATTTTAAAATGTTGAGAGCCATCTGCTTGAAGGCTAACATATGCGTAGGGAAATTCACAAAAATGTTTATTTGCCATGAAGATAAGCGTGTACGTTGTGCCCTACAAACCTAAACCATCTTATAAAAACAAAAGATATCCATTTATCCAATCTTAGCCACAAATTTATAAATGATGCCCTTCTTCAACATACAGCATTTCAACAAAATACTTGAGATAAATTAACGTATTTGGGTAACTTGAAGCTCAAAATGAAATGGTGGTGAAATCTTCAAATGACAACGTGAAATTATGTAGTGAGTTGTAATGGCTTCACTCTAAGTGGTTTTACCTCATTAAAAGATCACCATAAATCTTTATAAAACATAAAAACTAGTTTATGTATTATTAGTCCATAGAGAGGTCAAGAATCACTCCACACAATGTGAACTATTTTTTTTTTTTTGTTTTTTTTTTTTTTATAAAGTAAATAAAAATATAAATTTGCATAATTAACTAATAATAGAGTATACAAACCAATCTATTCTATTTTAATAATTTTAAGGATACTTTATATTACGTAGAATACATTAAGTATTCATATAAGATTTAGAACATCTAAAAACTAGTTGTTAATGATGTATCAAATTTTTCATACATTTGTGATGTTATTTAAAAAAATTGTATGCATCTAAATGATACTCAAATAACTATTGAGACCTTTCTTTTGATTACATCTATAATGGTCATTGTTTTCCTAAGGGATTCCAATGATACTTTACTTGACACAAACATTCTTGTCTAGTAGATACACCTCCATAGGATGCATGTCTTATCAAACATCTCTTGTATTGTTTATTGAATCTCACCTTTGTAATTTGCATAACACTATCTAGAACCTAGTTTCCCTCTCTAATGACAACTCTCTTGACGGTTTATCACCTAGTCTAAGTATAATGAGTGTAGATAAACCCTTCATATCTCTCTTTATCTCTATCTTCTTTCTTGATGACACATATTGTAGTTGTACATTAGCTCACCAAATAGACCTAGTCATGGTTCAACATAAGTATGGGGGAATTTGAGTTTACCTATAGCTCTCTATCACAGTAATCCTCTTCGCTCTATTGTTTGAGTGAGAGTTTAAAAAATACAACACAAATGTTTCTTCTTTTGTAAGGGATTGTATTATTTGATGCATATGGTCCAACATAAACACTCATTACAAGATTACATACTTTGATTTTCACTCCATTCTTTATTGAGAGTTTACTCATTATTATATCAAAAAAGAATTCATATAAATTTTTTCTTAGGTAAAATTACAAAGCCATGTCACACTTTCCACTTAATTATGGTATAAAGAGACTCATTTAAGGTAAGTTAGACATGGATCACAATTTCTTAAACTAAAAGTGTCCACTAAATGTATACATAACACTACTTTAATGCTAATTTTTAAATTAAAATAATAAAAGTGCATTTTTAACAAATATATATTTTTTGATTCTTTAATCATCATTTGTAGTTTATTTTTTTATTTTTAATAGAACTAGATCATCAACAATAGAACATAAGGTTGATTATCTTGTTAAATTGCATCTTAGGATTATTATTTTTTTTTCTATTTTGGATAGTTAGTTAGGACAAATGATGGCATTGGCATATCATATACACAAATTTTGAGGATTATTACTTAAAAATATTTATTAAAATAGAAAAAATAAATCCATGCACTAAAGTTTCAAATTATAAATACAAAAAAATATAGAAAAATAAACAATATATGTACTCTTCAATGAGAATTGTCCTATATAACTTCATTTTTTTAAGGATTTAATCAACAACTAAATTAGAAAATCAATTTTATCAAAAATTATGCTCAACTATTTTTTTAGTTTTTTAAAATAAAATACACCAAAACTTCTTTTTTTTATTAGCTTATGTTAAATTTTAACATTCAAAACATATATGTTCTTTCTATTATACAAGTTATAAAGTTAGATTAGTGTTGTCCATTTCATTCACATGGTTTTTGAGTTTTACTAGTATTTTTTTTATTGGTGTAAAATTAATGGTATCATTTATCAAGCTGGTAATTATAAAAGTTAGATTAGTGTTGTCCATTTCATTCACATGGTTTTTGAGTTTTACTAGTAATTTTTTATTGGTGTAAAATTAATGGTATCATTTATCAAGATGATAGTTATAAATCGTTATAAGGTTTGAAAAAACCTTTCCCAAAATTTAGGAATTCACTTCGGTCAAACCTCTTATGTAATTTGATCCGCAATTTTTTAGTTCACTTTTTTATGCTAGTATTTTGACTCAAGCTTCACCATCCATCATCAAGGAATGAGAGCACTTATCACTTCTCTTTCTCCCACTCTTGTTCTCATGCCATGATGATGGATCATGGAGTTTAATCCATAATGTTGGTAACAGAAAATCCACATTTTTTAATCCAAAACAATACAAACTAATCATTATAGACTGTTGAAATTTCATGATTTTAACTACAACTACTTGTTTCGATTGATTTCAATACTTTTATTTTGTTTCGTTTCATTACTTCATTTAAATGGTATTAGAGAAAAGCTTATGAAGAATGAAATATATTTTTATTGTCTATAAGTTGCAAGAAAGTTCAACATGAAAACTCTAATTTAATAACGTGTTCTATAATTTAGTGGTAAAATTTTAATATTATTTGAAAATTTTGTATCTTTATATTATTTATGTCACATGTAAATGATTTATTTCTTTAGATCTATCACATATCTATTGGTATTTGATGAGATGTGCAAATTTAGAAATATTTTGGCAAATTCAATTTTATTGTAAGTCATTATATTCTTTTTGTTGTATAACTTGAAAATTTTGTGAAGGGTTCCAAAATGAACTTCAATATTTCAAATTAACTTTTAAGCGTGTTTTAAAACAAGTGTCACGTAGTGGCTAGTACTTGCCTTTTTAATCAATTGTAATTATATTGTGAATTATAATTAAAATTTTAATATATTTATTATATTTTATAAAGTATAATTCTATTTAATATAAATTTATATAATTATAATTATAGTAATGAAGAATTTTCATTTTGAAATTGAGGTACATTTTTTTTTTTTGATTGGTAAAAGGCCGAAGCCCTAAAATTTTATTTATATTTAAATTAATAAAGTTTTTACATAAAAGACCCCGCTCAGTGCAAGCGCTGGTAGGAAAGAGCGGGGTAGAGAAAACTTCCAATCATGCCCATGACATAAGTCCTGATACTGATACATAGGTTCATGGGCATTCCCACGACTCGATGTAAATCAAGATTTTGATAAATACATAATTTCCAGTGGGCATACCCACTTCTCGACCTTGTCGAGGAGTAAATAGATACAAAGGTTACAATGCTACTCTAAGTCTACAATTCTTGCTTATATTTTAATTCCATTCTTTGATTCAAACAAATGGATATTTTTTTTTGTGTAGATCCGATCCAAATCTTTCGAAAGAAGATTGATCTTGGAATTGAGGTACATTATAATTAATTATTGTCACTAATTTCACTTGTCATTTTAGTTTACTTGTTATAAAGTGAAATATAAAATTACTATATATATTATGATCACTATTTTTCATCAAAAATTGATATTTAAATAAATTTTAAAAAACAAAACTATTATAAATAAGTAAATTTAAATAAATTGATATTTTGCACTAAATTTAAATAAGTTTTTAAAAATAAAACTATTATAATAAAATTTTAAAAAATAAAACTATTATAAATAAATAAATTTAAATAAATCAATATTTTGAACTAAATTTAAATAAGATTATAAAATTAAAAATATTATAATAATATTAAATATTAATTTAATATATTTTGATTTAAATATTAATATTTTGTAAAGAAAAAATAATAATTATAATCAAATAAAATCGCATAATTTGTTTACATAAATAGTTATTTTTTTATAATAAATATATAATAAAACTTAAAATTAAAAACTTTAAAAATATGAGTAAAAATAAATATATATTATAATATCATAGGTTTTTGTTTAAATTATTGTAAAAATGAATAGTATAAACTAGAATAAATTTAGATAACATAATTTCTAATTTAAAATTATATTAATATAAAATAAAAAAATCTTCATGAGAACTTAACAAAATAATTTAAAATAAAAAAATTCTAGAAAAACTCTTATAAATCTTTAAAAAATTCTATAAAAAAGCTATTCATGCCTAAAAAATAGGTCTATAAGACCTTAAAAGTTTTAGCCAATCATTTTATCAAGAAATATTTTCTACAATTTATAAACTTAAAAAATTTACATGTAGAGTATAGAAAATGTTTTATTTTTAACATAATAAAAACTCACTAAATTGTAATTGGTGGAAAGAATTAGTTTTAATCACTAGTTAAAGGAAGAAATGCAAAAACTGATGCAATAGTACTTGCCTAGCCTACCGGCAAGTACTAATAAGGATTGCAAGTTGACTTTATTAGTAAAGTTTAATTGTACACATTGCTTAGAAGAAGATTTTTAGCATTAGCCCTTCATTTACCTATTCAACTTTCCAAATTTATTAAAATCTTTATTTTAGAAACTACACTAAATATACTATCAACACCCATAACAAGATCAAAAGAATAATACTTAAAGAAATATGTAGTTAAAGACAAACCAAAATCCTAATAAATATCTACTAATACAAATTTACAAATATCATTTTAATTTATTCTTATTTATATACATATTATTGAATAAAACAAATCAACCCTTAAAAAAATATTTTTACATTAAAAAATCAATTGTTTTATATTTATTTAAAATTAACTATTATTAATTAGTTTATTTAGATATATTATTTTATATATTTTCTTATCTTAATAAAATAGTAACACACATATATTCTTTAAAATAGTTTCTCGCACATATATTCTTTGAAAGTGATTTACTGGCATTGTTACGACTCATCATAAATTTTGATGTTGAAAATGTATGTAGATATTCCAGGCTAAACGTCCTTAAAGACAAAGGAAATAAAATCTAAAACAAATAAAATCTAAAATTAGTCACACTTGGGTGTAGGTTATAAATGATCTACCTCTTCTCACATGATTCCCCGGCCCACACAGCGCATAGTCTTTTTTGATGAATAGTTCCTTTTCTATTAAAAAAATATTAAAATTACATATCCAAAAAAAAGAACTGAAAGACATAGAAATCACCCCACAGAATTCACGGCGCATAGTCTTACAAAACATAGACACTGAATGACTTGCTGTTTCCAAAGGAAGAAACAAGAACAGACAAGATGGTATGATTAAGAATAGAAAATCTCGAATCTCAAGAAAACTTCAGGGTATGATTAAGAATAAAGATATGCTGACAGTCTGCTCTAAAAGGGGCAGCTGGGAATTATATTACAACAGCTGGAGAAAAAACGAAGCGAAAGACAAAGAACAGGCAAGTATGAACATTGGTTGTCACTTTCAGTGATGATTGTAGATTTTATTTGTTGTTCGAAAAAGAAATATGAACAATTCCGAAAAATTTAAATACGTTGAGAGAGCTTTGCTTGAAGGCAGACATATACGTAGAGGATTCATTAAAACATTGTAGGCGTTTCTATGAAGATAAGCATGTACTTTTGCCTTACAGACCAAATAATGCTCAATAAAAATCTAAGTGATGGCCATTCTAATGGAAATGGGATACAGATATAATTTTTAGTTACAAGTTAATAGTGTGTTTTGTCATAGTGAATTACTACCTTGATAATCAAGACATTCTGTAAATGATTGATATCTCAATTTAAAGTAAGATAGTGTTGTTTCGGTATAGCAAATGTTTCATTGTGATTAAGGGCTTTCCTTGTTGGCATGTGCTAGGACCTACTAGATGTCTTTAACCTTTCAAATTGTATTAAATCTAATTGTGATTTAGATGTTTAGAGACTTGAATGTTTCTATATGTATGGATGGGTGTGTGCATGTGACAATTGACCAATCTAGTGATATTGAGTTCTAGATTGGCTTATTAGCGGATGCCATATATTTTTTTCTAGATTGGCTAAATGGTGGATTTAATGGTTTTCTCATTATGGTTCTAAAAGTTAGCTACCAAATTACCAAGACGAGAAAAGTCCTAAACTGATCATATGAGTTGAAGACCTCTAAATGGCCACACAGGTCAAGAATGCCCAAGTAAAGTTGTATATACCATTGTAATAATTTGTACGATGAAAAATAGGCATGGTACTTGGATGATTTTTTAACAAAGTCCTCTTCACTCTAATAATAAATCTGTAACACAAGTCCCTATATTTTATGAATTATTGAGTAGCTTTGGTTGCACTAAAGAAGAATGAATATTATCTCTAAATTCATGAATCTGACTACAATTTCATTTTATGGTTGTAATGAAATTTGTGATCTTCATTTACCAAATATGCCTATATGTCTATAGGAGAAAAGGGTAAGATAGGTATTGAATGCTTTTCCATTAGTTACATATCTAGTAAATGCCAGTGAATTCTTAATATCATATGTCACATTTGATGTTTTTACAATCCTTAATGACATATCATGTTGTCCTACCTTCTTATCATCATCATTAATATACTAGATTGAGCCTTTAACCTTGTAATCAACCCCAATTCAGAATTCATCCTTGTGGTATGGAAAAATATTTGAGTCCCCATTACACTAGCACCTTTTTCAAATTATGCCACTTTAAATTCCGATATTATATCTAATGATATGAATATTCATGGTTCTCCCCATTATCAATTTAAGTTAGATCTCATTTAAGAATCTTTGCATGGAATAGATGTCTCTCTTTTGTTATGTGCTTCATAATTTTACCGATTTTATTTGCTCATTCTAGTCAATCAATACCAATATAACATGGTGCATACTACTTCATTTCTACCACACACTCTATCATCTATAATAAGAATCAACCATAAACTACCACATAATATTCACTATGGTGTATTGGGATCATTCTCCTTTTGATCGCACACACAGTTTTTTTGAATTACATATGGTTAAGTTTTGTTATCATCATTCTTGTGTGCTGTCTCTTATCTACCAATCTATTGTCAATTCAAGATTATTTGACATATTTTCTAACTTCTCTAACATCTTTCACCCTCTGATTTAGTATTCATTAATTAAATATTCTCAATGATCATTTGGTTGCAATTTCACAAGAGTTCTCATGGTTGTAGGAATATTTTTTATACCCTCTTGTAAATTCTTTGTATTTTTAACATAGAATTAACTTATCGATTTTTATGTACTAAAAATTTAATTTGTCATGGTCTCTTAATTTGTAAGAATACAAGTATGTTTTAACATTTTTTTTTGTCAATTGTAACTCTCATCTCAAAGTTATCTTAGCTTAGTATTGGTAATGCATATTACTATTTATATTCTTTGATCCCAAAAGAAGGAGATTATTTAATTAAAAAAAATTCTAATTTTCATGAATTTTCATCAATATTATTATATTATATTTAAGTTCATATAATATATATTATGAAAATCCTAATATAGACATACAATTGCTCATAGAAGATAGTGGATTGTGTGTTATGAAAAAAATTAATAGAAACTCTTCCATTTACACTTTTTATTTGTTATTGTGATCCTCTCCCTTTCGTACCATTATCCTCTTTATATCTCTTTTACTTCACAAATTATAATGGATAAATTAGTTTAGTCTTACATGTAACTAGTGTTTATATAAAGTAGCCTAGTATTTTATCTTTAACATTAGCAATGCGTTTAACTACTTTTAGGTCTAGGATGGAATAATAAGATAAACTTATCTAAATGTTCCTACATGGTTATTTGAAAACAACTCTCGATGTGCAAGTTCCCTATTCATCGGATCTTCTAGTATACGAACCAAATTATTGGGTTTAATAAACTAACGTATTTGTCATATCAAGTAAGTGGTGGTCATATCCATAAAGTCTAATAGTGTGGTGGCACAGTGTCAAACACTTGTCTATGACTATAAGGACTCTCTCACTCGCTCTTTTAGAGATTTTAGTTTAGGAAGAGAGGATTTGGTATTCTTCAGGAAATATGAGTTAGAAGATTTTTTAAAAATGGTAAGAAAATATGAGCTGGAATAAGGTTCTTGAATTGAATAATATGCAAGGTCTAATAGAAAATAGGAAAGAAGCCCGGAAGTAACAGGAGAAAGAGTACATGAGAAAACGAAACGAGGACTCCTTAGTGCAAAGGAAGAATACAGATATGCAGAGGTTTGAATAGAGGGGAGAACAAAGAAGTTGGAAATTGGATGAATATTGTCATTCTTAATGCCTCCTCAAGATCTCTATATTTAATATTTAGTATTATTCTATAGTTTTTCTTTTCATTAAACTTTATTTTTAGGTTATATCTTATATTTTATATTAAACTTTATTTTTAGATTATATCTTATATTTCATATTTGTTGCTCATATTTTTGTCAAATTCAAAATTTGAATTTTTATGTCAATGCTAAATTGCAATGATCTAAAATCTTTGTGTTGCCTTTGCATTTGTTAATGGTTCAAAGATTTTTCATTCCTTTCAAGAGTTTTTGTGTTCCGCTGTAGTCTTCCACCATGTTCATATTGGCTTAGTCAGGAATTTATAAGAAATAATTAAAATTATTATTTTTAAATAATTTTAATTGTTTGAATGTTCATAAGTGATTTACCTTTAAAATGAGCCCTTTTGTAAAAAAAAGGTCAAAATCTCCCCAAGTTATTCGCTCTCATTCAAAGTGCATGAAATATTTAAATGCCTAACTTAAAAAGTTTGAGATGCTAAAAAATGGGGCATTCACAACCAAAAATAGTTCGAAATGCTCAAAATTTGAGGACATAAAACCAAAGTAGTTTTGGATGCTAAAAAATTGAGCACTCAAAACCAAAAATGGTTAGGAATGCTGAAAATGTGAACATTTCTAACTCTATTAGTTAATGATGCTCAAGATTCAAGCACTTATAACATCATAATCGAAACTTATTTCAAGAATTGGTTGGAAATACTCATGATATCATGGCACCTAATGGTTGAAATAGATTTGATCAGATGCTTAAAAAAATATTATCAACCAAATGCAACTAGCCGCCATGAATATAAATTTTGAAAGGTACTATGGGATAATATGAGATATGTAAAATTGGTTGTGGATGACTATGAACAAAAATAGAAGAAGATTATTGTCTAACATTGCAGTTGGAATTGAAAATGATTAACAATATAGCTAGGTTATTTAGCAGTAGTGCCTCAAATAGATGTGATCACATAAACCATAGTATATGCTCAAAAGAAATCATTGATAAATGAATTGGAAAGGGTAGGTGTTGGGTGTCATAATGGAATTCTTCAAGCAAATATGATCTCATGGTGGCATTACACACAAAAAATATTTGTAGAAAGAAATTTGGAAATTTCAAATAAATGCAATTGGTCTGTATAGAACCAAACTCTTTGTCACCATCCTCCATGTTCATGCAAAATATAGAGCTTTGTAGCATGTTATGGACATCCATTGAATCATACTTAGAGGGAAGATTTTTCATCACATATTATAGTTTAATATGTTGTTGTAGACATGTATGCAAAGGGCGGAGTCACTAACAATGTGCATTAACTATTTGACCAAATGCTTCAAAAGAAATTCATGCCAAATGTGGAAATATAGAGTTCGCATTGAATTATTGATAGGCTTCCTTAAAAGACTCATTTCAAGGAATGAGGTGAAATGTTTGCAAGTTACACACATTATGGTAGATTTGCAAAATAGTATGGACATCCATCCAAGAAAAACATATGACAAATTTTTTCAATAGCCACATCTTGTTGAATTAGTTATTCCCACACACTTCATAAAACTTTTACTTTGTCAGTAAACTTATAAACAATAGAAATATCAACTTTTGATCTATTAGTTAACCACATCAAACCTTCATAACATATGTAAACATGAAAGCTCAGAGACACCAACACAAAGAACATGTCAAGATTTACATGGAAACCCAAACTGGGAATAACCACTCAGAAGCTAATTCTCATGAAATGAAACATCGATTAAGGTGATTTTTATAAAGGCTCAATCTTGATTGTGCTCACTACATGTTGGCTTAGTGCCACTCAAGCTAACCACCCTTATATATTAATAGGATCACTCTCAATACAAAAATTTACTAACAATAGCTAAACTAAAAGAACTGAATTTAACTATGCATGAAACAATTCACGATTAAGCTCAATACTATTACCATCAGTAGATTCGATGTTGATCTTTCTATATATATACCACTATCTAATCCACTACAAATCTGTATGCAAATACCCTCCTTGATCTCTCAATAGTCTTCCACACTTAGCTTTATCTTGCACACATCACCATTAAGAATTTGTTTCGTATCTTCTTCCACATCCACATATACATGCACTTGCATCATCTCATAGTTCAAATGAAAAGGTTTTTCTTTATATATGGATATCCAAACTTACATATTTGAACCACACCAAACATGTGATGGCCCTCAATATAAAAAGATATTACAGTTACATTTAATGCACTACTATTGATCCTAAATCTAGGACACGGTTAAGAAATCTTTACAAAAATGCTATACCAAGACCAATTATAGATCACACTTAATATGTTTATAATGCACATTACATTTACCAATAATAATGGAACACCACAACCAAATCCATGACTTTAAATTACTAAAACTTTTGAACTAGCCAGTCAATGAAGCAAGATAGAATATGTTCAGAAAGTGTTACCAAAAACCATTTGAAGAACTACATGGGAGCCAGATAAAAAAAACATATGGAAGAATACTTTAAGCCTATAATTTAACAAGAAGTAATAGATAAAACCATGCACTCCTAATTACCAAAAGCATACAAGTGTACTAAAATATCTAACCCAAGAATAGAACCAAGTACACCTGTCAAAATGACACATACTAAAAATGCTCTATATATAACTGATACATCTGATATATTACTAACCATCAACAAGTACACAACCAAAACTACCAACAAACAACTAATTCTTCCAAGATATCACTATGAAGGTTTTTAAATCAATGACAACACTACCAGTGATATTTGATTCTAATAATATCTCCCTTTGGCATTGATGGAAAAATAATAAAGATTCAAAAAAAATCTCTAAAACTCTAATTGATATAAGAAAAAACTTACAACTAAAAACTCCCCCTGAGTAGATGCAACACTTCATTTTTTTTCTTTCTCTCTCCCTTTTTTCCATAATGGAAAAGGGCCAAAACTTATAACAAGGAAAGTCAAACAAATACAACAAATACTTTTTGTACCTCTCCTATAGAATTAGAGGCTCCTTCTTCCACTCAACTATGGTAGACCCCATCTGAGCACATAGATTGTCACACTCCACCAATTTTTCAAATGATTTCTTCTAGTCTAAAGACTAAAACTGTCACTTATAATCTTCTGCATAACCTAGGATGCCAACAAGAAGTCCCAACCAAACCTCAACCATGTCCTTTACTAACCAAAAAGTCTTTCTTAGGTCTTCCCTCTATCTCTACAACAACACCCATTCTGACCGAAGCTCACTGAATCTAATCATTTTCTTTACATCTTTGTCCTTAAATATATTATGTCTTTCCAAGCTCATTTAACTCTTTCTCAATCACTTCCTTTGAAATTTTATAGAACAACATGACACCAAAGACAATACTTGTATATATTTTCAATCTCCTTCAAACAATCTTTTATCTCAATGATAATTTTTGAAATTCTTTGTCTTGCACATTCACATTTCTTCATTATAGATATCTCCACTACATGGTAATATGCACCAAACTGCACCAACTCAATCACAACATTCATCACTAATTTAGTTGGTAGCATACCAAAAATATTGGATACTATGATTCTTTTACTGATCAAGTGACCAGTCAGCTATTCTGTCACTAATTACTTATCCACCAATGAACCACAAGTCCACATGTTTATGCCTGAATGTTGACCTCTAATTCAGCCATAGACTCAACATGCTCATTGCTCATAAGCCAAATTACGAAGATGAGTATGAATTACTCATTTCACAAATATAAATGAAGCGACTTGTTGCCTCCTATTTAGATGGAGTGTTTGAATTCAAGAGCCCAATAGCCATAGACCAAGCTAAAATGGAGGATTTTAAGATGCTAAGAAAATGATTGAATTGCAAGTAGACTAAGAATGATAGTGAAATTAAACTAAGAATGAGAATGCAAATTTTAATCTAGAAATGAAGATGCAAAGTGATCTAAGAAGCTTGAAAATGAAAGATGAGAATTAATCTAAAACATAGTAAGAAAACTAATTAACATGAGAATGCAAGATTATGCTAAAATGCAATATTATCAAAGCTTAAGAAATATGAAAGTGAGACAAAAATTCACTATATTTTTAGTGCTCTCAAAATTGCCTCCTCAGATGAAGAAAAAGAGGTTCATAATATAGAAGAGCCCAGGAGAAGGATGAAGAGTTTCTTGGAAAGAAACGACTGACTCTTCATCTCCTTGGAGGAAGGTGAGACAAATTGGAGATATTATTTAATAAATTAAATGAAATATTGCCACATGGGTGGCTTTTCCAATTTCTTGAATAATTAAATTCAAATTGGGATATTCCATTCAAAGAACTAAATAATTATTTAATTCCTTTGATGTGTATTAGCTAAAGGGGGTGGAATTAATTTAATTAAAAGCACTAGGACTTTAGAATTAAATTAATTAATCATAGGGATTATTTAGCCAATAAATGTCAAATATTTAGGAATTAAATATAGTGTATGATTAATGCAAATTTAGGGTTTTTTGCATTTGACACCAAGTCAAATAAAGTCAATTAGGAGATAGAATTGCCTAGTACAATAGGACTTTGATGATGTAGAAATTTGAAGAAATGCACCAAAATTGATTAGAATTACAAGGTGCCAATTTTGGGGTTTTACATTTTGCCCCTCTTTGAATTGATGTGCGAGTAACGTGTTGATTCAAAGAATAGTGTGATGTGACAAATGATGAGGTTTTCAGGATTATCTCTAGGATGGAGCTTAACCCTCAGAAATTGAGGTTAGAATGACAAGACACTGATCAGATCAAGTTGCAGAACCATCTCTAGAATGAAGCTTGATTCTCTGAAGTCTAAGTTAGATTGCAAAGACAACAGTCAGATTACCACTTGAGAGAAGACTATCTCTAGAAGGAGGCTCAATCTTTAGGAGTCAGGGTTAGATTGCCCCAATGCCTATTGATTAAATGATAATTGATGCAGATTTAGGACTATCTCCAGAATGAAGCTTAGTCCTTCAAGACTCGGGTTAGATTGCCTAGATAATGGTCAAAAAGAGTTTTCAAGAGCCATCTCCAGAATGAAGCTTGAATTTCATGAATTAGGGCTATTAGAGCATCCAAGAGTCATGTTTAGGATAGATGCATAGCCTCACTTTATTGCTTTGAGAAACCATCATGATTGAGAGAATGATCGAATGCCATCACTTACTTTGCAGGTTGACTTCCTAGACATCATATTCTGGTCTCATTGTCCAGTCATAGGAGGGCTAGTACGGTGTCTAGATGATGCAGAGGGCGTGCACATCGATGGATTAGGTCTATCGTATCTGAGTGATATACCTAACATCCAGGTAAATCACAGACTATTAGGAGCACTGGTTGAGTGTTTCCACTCAAAGATGAACATGTTCCATTTTCCACAAGGGGAGATGACAATCACTCCCGAGGATACATACAGGATTCTTAGAGTACCATTCCACAGTGCCTGCATGGAGTATGATACTCAGCTGAGAGATGGAACTTTGGCACTGAGGGCCATATTTCAAGATGATCTAGTGATGGTTTGGGCCATCGTGTGGGAGGATTTCATCAGCCAATATGGAGCAGGGCATAGATTAGTCATTGCTCTAGCAGCGTATCTGGGCTACTATCTGATGCCTGACTAAGGACAACATGGTCTAGAGTGCGGCTGGGGTCACATGTTACATAGGATGCTGGAGGTACCACTAGTGAGATTTGGGTGGGGTGAGTGCATGCTTGTGTAGATGTACCATACGAGGTCATTTATCAAGGTGCCAAGAGTATGGCTGAAGGTTTTTTTGTCTTACAGATCTAGGCCTGGGAGCACCTTCCTGTATGTAGGAAATTTTTTTATGATACCAGATAGCCACTAGAGCCCTACATATAGAGGTATGTTAGACCTATGACCCAGCCAGCACTAGGTAAGATAGAGCAGTGGCGCTAGCAGCTGGATGACATGGTTGTAGTTATATGGCAGCTATAGTTAGCGACTGAGGTGTGGGATGATGCTCAACATGAACTCCCACATATGTTCTTCTCACATCCTTTGATAGGGCATACTATCAGCATTATTAAGCACTTCCCTCTTACACGGGTCTTACAAAAGTTTGGGAGACCACAGGATGTCTCCCTAGATTATTGTGCTTATGCTCACTTTACTGATGAGGTGAAGAAGGGTTGGAGGCCAAGATTAGATTAGGGATGCTCCATGATTAAGGTACAAGTACCACCAACTTGGTGAGATTATTTGGTAGATTTTATAAATGCAGATGTCACCCCAACTTATCAGGTTGAGCTTCTAGTGCACCCATACCTGTGTTTCACAAATCTTGTTGGTATGGGCCATAGCATACAATAGGTAGTACAATAGCAACTTGTACAACAATAGGTACCACAGCAGCAACAACTACCATAGCATTAGGCTAGACAATAGCAGAGGATGTTGAGGCTAAGGACTAGGTAGACCCCCATTCCTCCAAGACAGATGGGTTTAGATACAGGTGCAGGTCCTAGTGATACATAGGGCCAATCCACCAAGTAGAGGATAGGTGATACACAACAGAAACCTCCTGACAAGGAGGCATAGGTTGAGGATACTGATATGCAGGATTAGGCTGCAGATGGACTGCCACTAGGAGATTAGGTTGTGCAGTTATAAGAGGCACTGCGGAGGAGCCAAGAGAGGGTATGGCAAGTCCAAAGAGAGTTGGAGGATCGAGATATATAGGTTGCTAGCTAGGACACCCAGATAGTAGAGAGGGATAGAGAGATCTGAGAGCAACAGGATAGTATGGCTAGGCTATAGATTGAGGCTAGATATGAGGCTGCCTAGGTAGCTTACTATTATGTGGCTTATGTCAAACGAGTATCAGAGCCAACGAACTAGGTTCCATAGTTTTTAGAGTATGTTGGAGCACCAACATTTCCACAGGGACCTCCCCCACGGATACCACTATAGGGACCTCCTCCTTTGGGACCTCCACCCCCACCTCCTCTAGGTGGTGATGGTCAGAGTTAGGTCATACATTGTAGCCCCATTTGATAGATTATGCTCGAGTAGTGTCATTATTTTGTACACCGACATTTGATCTATATATATATATATATATATATATATATATATATATATATATATATATATATATATATATATATATATATATATATATATATATATATATATATATATATATATATATATATATATATATATATATATATATATATATATATATATATATATATATATATATATATATGAGCTCGACTTTTGATATATGAGCCATTCTTTTGTATATATTGCTTGAGATGTTTGATGTTTATGAGATGTGCATGATTCCTTTATGAATATGTAAATGAATATGCACATGTTTTACTTTATATGTATGCAATGTGAAATGCAATGATAGATGGTAGATGAATAAATGTAATGAATGATTTGATTTATGCTTATAATGAATGCACATGTATGTGAATATGTAGACACAAAATGCATGTGTATGAGTTTATGGATGCAAATGGAAATGCAATGTATATGGTACTAATCATCTCATGCAGGATGTTTCAATATATGACAAGTACTAACCAAAATAATGTGTGAAGATCAAGAACGAGGATCAGACACTTGTGCAGCCAAGATGAACCTAGGAAAAAAGATGAGAACCCTCAATGAATGAATCCATAAGAAGATAATGAAGTGAGCATTGAAACACTGTCTCAATGCAAGCCTAAGCTAGATGCAATCCCTAGGACTTAGTTGTTGGACCTATTTTATTATCATCATAGATTTTTTAGTAACGGGAAATCATAAGATGCCATACAATCTTCATTGACATTGCAATCATGAGAATATGAATATGACATTAGTCTTAGATTTGTCGGAATGAGGTGTAAGCATTAAGGCACAAGAGGCTAGAATGACCTGAACACCTATTCCTTTTGTTTTAGCAAGTTAACATAAGCATCAAAACATAGTTTCTAGAATGACCTTAATGTTGCTTGCATACAAACATGCCAGACACATGAGAGTTTCTCCTTTTGCTAAAGAATGCTCATAGTGACCCTTACGTTCACTTAGCAGGATGAGCATTTGCAATTTCACTTGTAGCAGAAAGAAGTCATTCAAACAAATAAGGAGAAGAACCAACCTCACCAAAGTTTCCATATAAAAGGATTTGAGGTACACATGGCCATCCAACATGAGATGAAGGCTCTCATAGTGGACACCCCTCTTATGTGGATCCTTTGGATCATTGGAACTAAACCAGCAAATAGAAAGAAAAGAAAAAAGATCATGCCGCCAGTCTTCACTTCTCTCAGTCAAAAAAATGTCTTAGAATTTCTCAAGGAGGAATGATAAAGTGAAAAGAGAAACACACAAAAGAAAAGCTCAGCACGCTTCAAAGAATTACAAATCCAATTTTTAGTTTCAGCAGATTGATGTCAGATCGAAAGTATAGTGTGAGAAGTCTCAACAAGATGGTGATAGTAGGCAGACACAGTGAGAGCCACTGGTGACTAATGTGAGAGACAATCTCAAGGAGAAATCAAAGTACTAACAAAGTATCAACAGGTAGACACAACAAGAAATGCTGGTGACTGATACAAGAGATCCTCAAGGAGAGAGATCTAAAAGTGAATGAAACATCAATAGTCAGATGCAGTGAGAACCACTGGTGACTGATGTATGAGGGATCCTCAAAAAGAGAGATTTGAGCGATAGCTAGGTATTAGTAGGCAGACATAGTGAGAACCATTGGTGACTGATACACAAGAGATTCTCAAGGAGAGAAATCTCAATAATAGCTAGGCATCAATAGGAAGACACAATGAGAACCATTGGTGACTGATGCCAAGGAAATACTCCAAAAATGATAGGACAATGCCCCCTAGACCAGGAAGATGCCCCTAAGTGTGACTAGTTTCAATCTATGTAGAGTTGAGCATAATCTCGAAGATGACTAAGAGAAAGTGCATGAGATAGAAAACTAAAGTAGGAAAACAAACTAAAGCAGGAAAAACAAGGAAACTAAATCAGGAAAGCAAGGAACAACTGTAAGGCCAAGCGGTGCTAAAATAGGAATAGCATTGGGGAACAAGAGGCGCCTGTTTACTAGGTTTTCACCATCTTGGAAGAGATTTTATTTGTAGACACCTAAAAATCCTTTAGAAAATAAAATATTTATATTTTAAAAAAAATCCCTGATGACATCATCATTTGTTAATTAATTAATTATTTTATTTATTTATTTATTTTTATGTCATTAAATCCCTTTATCTTAATTAAAAATATTTAATTAAGAAATCCCTCCCAAAAATGTTTAAATCTTATTTAAACACCTTTTCCCTATTTATTAATTATTTAATTAATAAATTGACCCAAAAATCCCAAAATAAATAGTTAATTTATTTTTTGCCCAAAACCTTGCCAAATTCCTAAAGACCACTAATCTCTTTTAGAATATTCTAATCCTTCTTTAATTTTGATTAAAGGCTAATCCCATCATTTCCTAACCCTAATCCCAACTCAAGATATTTAATTAAGATTAAATATTAATCCTCATATTTATTAAATTTATTTTTAATAAATATCTTCTCAAACCTAAAACCCTTGAAATAAATAAAACTTTATTTATTTCCTAAATTTCTTTTATCCCTAGAAAGCTTAGACTTTTCTAGAAAGTCTTTATCCTCATCCAAAGCCTAGACTCTTCTAGAAAGTCTTCATCCTTATCCCCTTGACTCAAACTCTAACCTTACCCCAAACTCTAACCTATCCTCCTAACCCAAACCTTTCCAAAAGCCTATAAATACTCCTCATTTCTAAGAGCAAAATACCCATTCACCTTTTATTTCAAGCATTGTTATCATGCTAATTTAGCTCTAGATTTAGTATAATCATTCTAATTTAGCTTACTTTCAAGCATTTTTAGCTCATCTTAATATAGAACTAATGGATTAACTTAGTTTGATTCTTGTTCATACATCATATCACATCTATTTTGGGCTTAAAAATCTACTTAATCATTATTAGTTGCATAATCTTGAGTTCTTGAAGCCTTAGGGGCAATTTTGGGTGTTCTACCCAATATTGTGCCATTTAGGGGGTTTTCATGAAGCTTAAATCCTCCAAATCTGCATTAGGAAGATGCTCCAGGTGCTTTGAGGGCATACCCACATTCTTTTAAATGAGAAAATCAAACAGTGCATGGGTGCATCTATTTTAGCTCAATCTGAGGTGGCTTAGCTTAGATGTTCTTGTTTTGGATTGATTTCATGTTAGATTAGAACTTAACGTTTGACTGATTTAAGCCTTTCAAAACAGATATAGATAGCCTTGCTCACATTTTGGCATGCCCAGTGGGACTCACTTCGCAAGTCTTTCAATTTTTGGAGTTTTTGGCAAAGTTTGAAGTTTGAAGATGGAGGAGGCAGTTTGATCATCTTTCTTGTCTAAAAGCCCATTATTCCTCTATTTTGTCTATTCATTCTTCTTCCCCTTGCAAAATCTTGGCCTATTCTTCCAAAAAAATTCCTAAGAAAATCTCATTTTGACAAAAAACGTGTATTTTCTGTGTAAAAATTCTGTTTAAACTATTTAAAATTGTCAGAGGATCGCATCTAGTAAATCCAGGATAGTATTCGGTGTTCCTGGATCACATCTGGGGACTACACCATTCCTAGATCACATCTGGTAAATTCAGGATAGCATCTGGTAAATTCAAGGTAGCATCTAGTAAATTCAGGATAGCATCTGGTAAATTCAGGGTAGCATTTGGGAAACAGGATAGCATCTGGTAATACTTCAATTTGGGGTAAAAATGAACAAAACAAAGGCATAAACATCTTATTTTAGTGCTTATAATGAATCCCCAAATCACTCTTAAATGCATTAAAGACTAAAACTTGCAAAATCTAACAAACAAACAAAACCAATCCAATCATTTGCATCCTTGCAACATCAAGGTTTTAGATGCATTCATGCAAAGTTAGGAACACTTCATTTCTAGAAACTTAAAAAGAACTTCCAGTTTTCAAAATCAACACTAAGTGCACACAAAATTCTAAATCAAACTCAAAGCATCAATCAGGGATTAAATGAACTTCATTTGCAAATATTTTAAAGTTCTTTTAAAATCTCATGCAAACTAAGAGTCCTAAATGGTTACCAAAACTATCCTAAAAGCTTTGTTATTTATTCCAAACAAATGTCTTGTTGCAAAATCTTGAATGTTTCCTAGGTTTTTTATGCATCAAAACAATCTAGGAATATCATTTTTGGGCTTAAAACATGCAAACTAGCACACAAAATCTTGAATGAAAAACAAAGTCCAAAAGAGTCATTTTTATTTTGAGTCCAACACAATCTTGAATGACTTAAGGGAAAGAAAGGCATCTCTATTCCCTCCTTTCTAATTCAAGCAAAGCGCAAATTCAATCTTGAATGCCTTAAAACAAAGCACTTCAAAGTTCTAAATCAAAATGATAATTCAATCTTGAATGCCTTAAGGTCAAAACAAAGCACTTCAAAGTTCTAAATCAAAATGATAATTCAATCTTGAATGCCCAATTCAGCAACTGCAAATGTTCGAAAGTCTTTTGGAGAAAGAACAAATCAAAACCTAAACACTTGTGTCTTTAGTTATTCAAATTCAAACATCACTTAAATTCAATTTGGAGAAAGAACAACTTGCTTGATGTGCATCTAGGAGATTTTATTTTCTGTAAATCCTTGTTAAAGTAAGCAACGTAGAACATTTGAACTTGGACAAGTTCACTTGTTTTACTTTTAGCGAGGCCTATCCAGGGAGAATGCGCTTCCTCTTTGGAGAATGACCTCAAACTGGTATCCCCCCCAGCCGGTATATAAATAAAGTGATGGAAAAAAGTACTCACTTATATCTCCTAATCCATGGGCGTTCATGCCAAATACAGTGATTGGGGATGGTAAATATTCCTCCCCCAGCATTGTTGGCTAGGCTCTTAAGTGAGTCACAGGCAGTCAACATAACCGGGTATGGAGACTCCATGAAACTATTAAAAACTTGATAAAATAAAGGCTACCCTATCTACATCTGAAAGTATCAAAATCCTTGTGCAAGGACCGATTCCAAGGGGTTTACCGGGTCGCCTCAAGATTACTCACCATTTGTATTCCCTTCTAGGGGGTACCAAGCTATGGGCAAGTGATTTTGATACTCACCTTCCTTAGGTAGATCTGCTTGAAGTGCTTGATAGTCAAATACTTCATGAAAACATTGTTGGAACATACACTTTTCAAAGCTTTATCAGAGTCAGTTATCCTCTTTGTATCCCACAAGGTTGCTTTGTCCCTTGTGGAGATTTCTTTTCTAGAATTCTTTTTTAATCTACCCTTTACCATTGGGAAACATCAAACTAATCAACAAAGCTAGTTCAAGATACTCAGAAAATTTTGTAGAGAAACCTTTGGAATCAGATTACCCAAAAGCCTTTTGTCTCAAACCAACTATCAAAATTTCCCCAAGTTATGCCCAATTTGATCAAACATCCGAAAGCTAAGTTGCCCAAATCCATAGATTATCAAGAGAAGAAAGTTGCAAAGAGAAACCTTAAGAGCCATCAATCCTCCATCCAAGCAACCCAAGCAGAAGAAAAATATCAAGAAAGACTTGATAATATTGGCTATAATGCAAGAGTCAAACAGTTTGCCTATCGATTCCGAGTAAACCATCACTACATCAACCTTGAAAGAGAAGATTAGTTAGATCCATCACATGTCCTATTCTACCTTTAGATCTCAAAATCCTATCTCAGCAGTCCTTCATCCTAGTTTCATCCTAGTTCCATCATCAAATCTTTAGTTGCATTCTAGAGTCCTTCTTAGTTGCATTCATCATCATCTTCCTAGCAGCATCATAGATCATCCATCCCAGTTGCATCTACATCATCCTTTTAGAAAGAGCATTGTTCCATCATCCTTCACCATCACTCCATTAGCAATCCACAATCAGAATCCCAAATCCTCGATCCAAATCTAGCATCCGTCAGCTAAATTAGTACCCACCATCTTTTTGCACCAAATCTAGAGACCCAAAACCCAAATCCAATAGCACTTGGTGTTAAAAACCTTTGAGTTGTTTCCATCCCCTATCCTAAATCAAAAATCATTCCCTTTTTGACAGAGCATTGTCTAAAGGAAATCCAACTTTTCATTGCATAGCCTCATCACCTCGAACAAGAGATTGGCTTGCATTGATAAGAATCCAGTTGACCAAAGATCATTAGTCTATCCTAGGTTGGCCAAATCCTATCACTGATCCTCCATCGGGAAAAACAAACAGCTCATTGTTGACACTTAGTAATCTTCCACCAGCATCCCACCAATCCTCCACCCAATCTTGACCCAAATCAAAGCATCCCACCAAGCCTCCATCATCGCCAAGCATTTCACCAATCTGTCACCATCTTCCACCAATCTTCTGCCATCCTTGATCCAAATCCAAGCATCTCACCAATCCTTGCATTACATTCTAGAAGTTCATCATCCTTAGAAGTTCCTTAAGCTTGCATCCATCATTCTTTAGAATCTTTAGGAAACATCTTGCATCCATCTAGCATCTGCATCTCCATGCCTGTCAAGACAAGATTTGGATCTAGAAAATGAAGGAACATGAATCCTTATCCAATCACCAGTTCATTTGATCCCAAAATTTTTACCAGTGCGATGGTAGCCTATGATCCCCAAATACAAACTGGCAATGCATGGGATGATCCCAATATCCCTTCAGCTCCTCTGGCAATAGAAACATTTGTAAATCATCTAGAGAATCCACTAGTGGTCAATACACTCATGGACCAAAACTAGCAGAGCATGTTCACTAACTTTGCACAAGCGCATACTCCCATTCCACCATATCTCCACCCTCATATTCCCATAAACACTATCCAAGTCCCAGCACAAGCATACTCTCCATTCGTCCAACCATTCCCTGATCCAACCTTGCAAACATCTCAAGAAACCTCCACCATTCCCCTTCTTTTGCAAGGAAGCTTCACAAGTCCTGTAACACAAGCTATAGCACCATCTACTCCATTCCCTACCATAGGTACATCGTCATCCACCATGGCCGCCCAAGCCCTTGCTCAAATCCAACACTTGTCGCAAAATCAACTCTCACCTCTTACACACCCCTTTACACAAATAGTTCTGCCATCTTACATGGGCCAATCAACACCATTATTTTTGGGAGGGATGCAATCATCCTTCCCCTTTGCTTCACAAGCTTCAACATCCACACCATCATTTCCAGGGTCAACACAATCGTTTCCCTCCTTCACCCAACAAACCTCTACATCATCTACTCCGAGGGCAGCACAATCGTTCCCCCTTCATACTCAGCAAAATTCCACATCAACATCACCCTTTTCATGGGGAGCACAAATGTTCCCTTCCTTTCCCACCCAACAAGCATCTACTTAGGCACAAGCCCAGCAAAATGCCTTCACCATAGGAATGTCTCCCATGGGTTCTTTGAATCCACCATTCATGTCCCAAACTCCTATCACATCTACCTTTCCACCGTCAGTCGTGACACAATTCCCACCACACACTGGTTCTCATTGGGGCCTCACTCAAGAAGACATGAAAGCCTTTGGCATACCAACCCACTCTCCTGCATCCATGTTTGCAAGCCAACAAGCCACCTTCCCACAAGCAGCATAGTAGCAACCATCATAGCCTCTGCCAGCTTCACCCTTTGCAAGCTATCCATTCACAACATCGAGTGCTTATCAACAAGTTCCTCCACCTCAGCCGCAAAGTTCATCCCATTTCGCAAGCTATCTTTCCTAGCCACCCTTTGCTTCAAGCTTCCCTACGTCAGTTCCACCCTTAAGCAATGTGGGAATGCATCCAACTTATGTCAGCCAACCACAAAGCCAAGATCAGCAAGGGCCATCCTATCAGCAAGTTGCATCATTCCACCAACCTCCCCCACAGCAACCATACTTCCAGTCATAGCAACAAACCTCCATCATTCCCTAGCAACAACAAGCTTCCTCCTATCAGTCACAGCAGCAAGTCCCCATCATCCCACAACACCAACAAGCAGTCCCATATCCTCCACCTCAATATACCCCTACACCATATCAGCAATATCCTCCCCAGCAAACATCGCTTCAAAATCCACTCCAATCTACCTATCCCATTGGGCAATCTCCATATCCCACTCCACAATACCCACCTCAAATGGAAGCACTCATTCCAACACCGATCAATGCTGAGTGGGAAGCCATGAAGAACACTCTTAAGGAGCTTCAAACCGATACCGAGAACAAAACCTACAAGTTTGAAGAGGTATGTCCTTACCTATTTGACCAATCCTTTGTCGCTATTCCTTTCCCCAAGCACTTTGAGATGCCTAAATTTGATAAATATCAAGGGAAAGGAGATCCAGTAAATCATATTAAAGAATTATATATGGCATGCCAAGAAGTGGCTTACAGTGATAATTACCTTTTACGCCTATTCCCCAAAAGCTTGGGAGGAACTAATGTTGAGTGGTTTTACAAAATACCATGTGGGACTATCACAACTTTTGTTGAACTCTCTGAGAAGTTCATTGCCCATTATGCCCACAATGTTGAGAATGAGTTGACCTTGTTAGATCTTTGCAACTCAAAATAGAAAGAAGGAGAAAGCCTAGCAGAATACTTGCAATGATGGCAAAATCTTACCACCAAGTTGTCATACCAACCACCTAAGAAACATTTGACCAAAATCTTTATTGATAATCTGCATCCTAAACTATCCCATTTTATGAGGATGAATTGTCTCCAAACCTATCAAGATATCAAGAGCAAGGGGATAGGTATCGAAAAGGCCCTCCTAGATGAAGGCACAATTTGGCACTTCAAAAATGATTCCCAAAATAAACCCAGCAATGATAAATCTAGTTATTGGAATCGTAACAAAAATGTTGTTATTGATGGAGCCACTGATACCAAACATGTCCAATTCATCGTAGAAATTCCTACACCAACTCTTACATACCAACAGCAACAAGTGCCTGTCTATCAGCAATCTCCTCAGGTCCATCAACAACCCACGCAACAATATCATTCTCAGAATAATCAGCAGAATTATCAGCAGCAAGCTCATCAAGCTTATCAAGGTAATCCAAACAATCAAGTCAATACTGTTAACACTGCTCCCAATCAAATAAAACCCAGAGCTCAAAAATATCTAAAGAAGACCTTCACACTACTGGGTGAACCTTTGGATGTTATCTTTCATCGAATGGCCAAGGCCAACTTGATTACATATCCACCAATCTAGCCGGTTGATGATAACACTCCCAAGCCCGATTGGTACAAAGATCACGAGTATTGTGATTATCATCATGTCAAAGGACACACTACCATAAAGTGTATGAGACTCAAAAACTATATCCAAGATCTCATTGACCAAAGGAGATCCAGGTAGACACACCTGCTCAAGCCTCGCCAAATGCCAATTTGCAAATTTATCAGAATGTGTTCCCACAACACAATGCTAGGAACAACCAAACTAAAACCAATCATCCCCAGAACCATGGCAAAGGAAAACAAGAAGATCACACTACTACCTATATCAATTATGATAATATTGTTGGATGTATAACCCAAGTTGAGCCCACAGTCAATGCCATCCATGTCAGAGGAGCAGATAGTCAATGTGCTGTTACCACCCGCAGAGGTCGGATAACTGTCACTGGTGCCCGACCAAGGCCAGCACATAATGCACATCATGCATAGTACAACCTCATAGAACATCTTGGGAACACACCAGCCCAAATCTCCATCTTGGACCTTCTCCGCACTTCACCCCTCCATCAGGAGATCCTTGACCAAGCTCTCAAAGAAGGACATGTCCCCACAGACATTAACACCACCCAGTTCAAGACCCTTGTGGGACATCTATCCACATCATGTGCTTTATCCTTTAACCATCTGACATACCAAATGTTGCACCTGACTACACTCTCCCTCTCTGCATCATCGTTATGGTTAGAGACTTTACCATCAAACAAGTTTTAATAGATAATGACTCGGCCTTAAACTTGTGTGCTCTCAAATTCATTCAGCAGATTGGGTTCACAAAGGCTGATATATCACATGAAGTAATCACTATCAAAGCCTATGACAACTTGGAGTGTACCTCTAGAGGTACTATTACTTTTCCCATTTATCTAGGCCCAGCAACATAGGATACTATTTGCCATGTTGTTGATCTTGACCTACCATTCAATATCCTCCTAGGCCGACCATGGATTCATTCCATCAAGGTTGTACCATCTACTTACCATCAGTGCATCAAATTTCCACATCAAGGTGTTGAGGTTACCATCCATGCTGACCCCCAACCCTTCACATACTACTGTGCGATGGAAACATCATTCCCTCATTCCACTCATTGTCCTGGAACCAACATTGGCACTTATGTTGCCAGCTCGTCCCAATCCCATTGTGATCCAAAGACTATCCTCACCTCCACCCTCTCTTCTGTCAAGATCAATAACCATGGCTATGGTGAATACATCCTACATGATGCATTTGTCATAGGGGCCCTCCCACATGATCCACATACCCAAGGGCGCTCGAGTCACCAAAGCAAGCCTATTGAAGAGCTTCATGAAATGAAGAGAATCAGATCTATGACTTTTGAATCCCATGGCAACATAAACAGTCAAGAGATGGATCCTGACATCAATAGGTGGTTGTACAAAGATCCCCCACCACCTAACACTCAACTTCTTGGCTATTTCAAAGATAAATATCTGAAACAACATAAGTATACCACTAAACAATGGAACTATCAAGGCGGTGGTCTAGGACCACAAGAAGGTGGCAGCTAATATCCCATCACAGCATCAAAGAATCCTGAGCATCAGGGTCTTGGCTTTAATACCCCTTGCCTGCATATACAAGGGCCCAATACCACAACTGGGGGCACCAACATGACTAGCGTTCCCCTCTTGAATAGCCAGGATGACCTTGTAGAGATCGAAGACATCCCTGAAGAGAAAGAAATTAGATCCTATGACGATATCTTTACTGATGACACCCTCCTGGGGACTTCTATCCTCCAACAACTCACCATCAATCTCATAGAACTTCCCCTCACTCACCCTGAACTCATAAACTGGGGCCAACCAATCATCACACACATCGATGAGTTCCAAAGCACAGAAGCACTCCTAGAATTCATGGGGGCATCAAGCCAGGCAATAGATCAGGATTCAGAGTCAACTCATATATATAGGCCTGACCCCGAAAGATATTTTGGGGAGGAGGCAAGCTTTAGCTGCAAAAGAGGAATAGAAAGAGTAAAACATGAATTTTTATGTGAAAACCCTTCTGGGGCACATTCTGATTCCAAAATAGTAAAAATAAAGAGCGTATCTTCTAGTGAAAACTTGGCAATTCAAGCGCTAGAAGATGAAGACTTGCCTCTTCCTCCCATCCAAGATTACAGACCCGAGTAGTCACTAATCATCATAGAGGAAACAAAGCCAATCAACTTGGGTATAGAGGAGTGTCCTAGAATCACCTACATTGCAGCATCTTTAACAGATGGTGAAGAACTAGCTTTCACTGCACTACTTCAGGAAGCTACTAGGAACTTTGCATGGTCATACGCACACATGCCTGGACTTGATCCTAAACTTGTTGTTCATCATCTAGTTGTGGACCCTAATGTTAAGCCAGTAAAGAAGAAGCTACACAAAATGCATCCCAAAGTAGCTCTATTGGTAAAATCAGAACTAAAAAAGCTCCTGGATGCAAAGATTATCAGAGCTATAGATTACTCAAATTGGATCTCCAACATGGTACCTGTCACAAAGCCTTCCGGTGACATCTGAATTTGTACAAATTTTAGGGACCTAAACAAGGCATGTCCTAAAGATGATTTCCCGCTACCTAACATAGACATGATCGTAGATCTTACAGTGGGCCATGAAATGTTGTCACTAATGGATGGCTTCTCTAGATACAATCAGATTCATATAGCAAAAGAAGACCAACACAAAATAGCATTCACCACTCCATGGGGTACTTTTTGCTATAACATGATGCCATTTGGTCTAAAGAATGTAGGAGCCACATATCAGAGAGCGATGACAGTAATCTTCCATGACATGATCCACAAGATTCTAGAAGACTATGTGGATGATATTCTTGCAAAATCAAAGACACGCCATGAACACCTTGACATTCTTTAGAGTTTGTTTGATCGCCTGCATCACTATGGGTTAAAGCTCAATCCAAAGAAATGTGTCTGTGGTGTTACATCTGGAAAGCTCCTAGGCTTTATAGTTTCATGACGAGGCATAGAGATTGACCCCAAGAAGGTCAAAGCAATAATCGAAATGGCTCCACCAAGAACGCTTAGACAGCTCAAAAGTCTACAAGGAAACCTTCAATCAGTGCGTCGGTTCATTTCTCAACTAGAAGACAAGTGCTGACCTTTCACGCATCTCTTATGCAAAGACACAAGCTTCAAATGGGATCCCATATGTCAAAAAAGCTTTGATAAGCTCAAAGAATATCTAGCCAACTCTCCAATCCTAGTACCACCAGTTCTAGGACACCCTCTCATACTCTACATCTCAATGACCACTACAGTACTGGGGGCACTCTTAGCGCAACATGATGATGACAATAAAGAAAGGGCCATCTACCATATCAGCTAAACTCTAGTTGGCTATGAGCTGAATTATTCACCCATGGAGAAAGCATGCCTTGTAGTGGTCTTTGCCACTCAAAAGCTTAGACACTACATGCTTAGCCACACAATCAAGCTCATTTCAAAAGTGGACCCCCTCAAATATCTATTATCAAGGACAACTCTCATAGGCTGTATGGAAAAATGGGTCATGTTACTCAGTGAGTTTGACATCTAGTACATAGATCAGAAAGCAATCAAAGGGCAAGTCATTGCTGATCAGCTAGTAGAGGCACCACTAGTGGATGCTTATCCACTAATTATGGAATTCCCTGATGAACACTTATGTATGATCAAAGAACAATCCATGTGGAAGCTATACTTTGATGGCTCCTATACATTACATGGATCAGGGGCAGGAATCCTATTTGTCACACCTCAAGGTGACTACATCCCAAAGTCATTCAAGTTGGGATTTTCATGTACCAATAACATTGCAGAATATGAGGCACTCATCTTAGGTCTCAAAACAGCCATTCAATGGAATATCACAGAACTGCAAGTGTTTGGAGATTCACAGTTGATTATCAAGCAAGTCCTAGATGAATATCAGATGAAGGATGACAAGCTACTACCCTACAAAGAACTAGTGGACAGACTAAAAGAGCATTTCTTGAATCTACAATTCACATAGATACCAAGACTTCAAAACAAAGTAGCAAACGCAATGGCAACTATTGGATCCTTGTTAGAAATCCCACGTGATGCATCACAATATGAATTCCTAGTCGAGCAGCTACACATGCCAGCTTATGAGAACACCGATGTAGAAATGGTGTGTCTCTCAGTTGGTTCTCAATCCCCATGGTACCATGACATCCATACATATCTACAAAATGGTATCATATCTCCCCATCTCACCAATAACCAACACTAAAACCTTATTCATAGAGCTTCCCACTACACTCTTGTAGCCAACACCCTTTATCATCGAGGATATCACAACATCCTTTCTAGGTGTTTAGATTCAAATGAGGTCGTCCTAGCTTTACAAGTGGTCCACGCTGGAATTTACGGTGCCCACAAGAGTGGCATGGTTCTAGCTAAGCAGTTGCTTTGAGTTGGGTATTATTGGCCAACCATGGAACATGATGCTTGTGAGTTTGTCAGAAAATGTTTACCATGTCAGCAACATGCAAATTTGATTCATGCACCAGCACAAGACTTGCAGCCCATTGCGCCACCTTGGTCATTTTCATGTTGGGGCTTCAACCTTGTCAGCTTAATCACTCCCCTCTCCTCGGATGGACACAAGTACATAATAACTACCATAGAGTACTTCACCAAATGGGTTGAAGTGATTCCACTCATCCTAACTACTGGCATACAAATATCCAAGTTCATCCTTTACCACATCATTTTCCACTTTAGCATACCATCTACCATCTTCACAGACCATGGCACACCTTTTGAAAACCAGCATGTGAATGATCTATGTGCTAGACTCCACATCCATCACCATTTCTCCAGTCCATATTTCCTTCAAGGAAATGACCAAGCTGAGGCAACTAATAAAACTATCTTAAAAATTATCAAGAAGGTTGTCAATGATTCTAGTCGTGACTAGCACCTCCAAATCAATCCCGCCCTTTGGGCCTACCACACTTATCGCACTCCCACAGGCACCACCTCATATTCCCTTGTATATGGTGTTGAAGCCATTCTGCCAATCAAAGTTGAACTCCCATCATTGCGAGTCTCCATGAAGAAATACACCGCTGATGAAGACTATTGTGTGGCCCATCTCACACAGCTAGACCTATTAGATGAAAAAAAAAAACAAGCATATGATCACCTGGTTGCATACCAGAATCAACTCAAAAGGAGTTATAACAAGAAGGTCCATCCTAGACAATTCTAGGTCGGTGACATGGTCCTCAAAGAAAATCAAAAAGTCCAAGCAAACAGAGAAAAGAAAGGCAAGTTTGAGCCTACTTGGCTGGGTCCCTATGTTGTCACAACATGCTTCAGCTCTGGAGCTTATCAGCTATTACACCAGAAGGTGAGCCTTTGCATGATCCAATAAACATCATACATTTGAAGAGGTTCTATGCCTGAACCAGATCCTACATATTCAGAAAATCCATATAAATTGAAAAAAGAAGAAAAAGACAAAAAAAGAAAAAAAGAAAAAAAGAAAAGAAAAATAATCGTCCAATGGTGAAAACTTGGCTATTCAAGCGCCTTGAACAAGTATGTTGGTGAAAACCTAGCAAACAAGTGCCATACATAGTGGACTGAGTCATTATCTATCAAACTCCCATCCCCCCATCCCACCATCTCAGTCCTTTTCCTACCATCCCCATCCCCATCCACCATCCCCTAGCATTCCTCTTTTTTTCTAATCCTCAAGCAAATCCGCAATCCCACCTGCACATATCTTGTACCCTATTTTTGTACCATATCTTTTACCATATCCTATATATCCTGTATAGCGCCATCCTTCCTGTACCATATCCTATATAGCGCGATCTTCCTATCCCCAATCTTGAGCTTCTGTACATCTCCATTGTCTATATCTTTTCCTATGTGTTGTACATGTCATCCCTTTTTGTTGTACATAGTCCTTGTCAGTCCTGCAGCAACATTTGATCAGAATTCTTATCCTACCTAGCCTTGTACTTCAACAACCTCAATTGTTGACTATTCTTGATCACAGTGATTATTCTTGAACTTCGTCATTTGCCAGTGAACAACAACACTCATTCTCTCATCAATCCACGGGTCCTTGAGGATGTATCCTTCCTCCTATCAGACCTAATCTTCCCCCAATCCCACCAGGTCCATGTTGATGCATCCTTCCACATGTTCAGATCAATCTTCCCCTCGTCAATCAATCTTTCACATCAAATCTCTCTCCTTGGCAAAGGATGTCTTTTTGGAGTTATCATTTTGATCTTCAATTTTGTCCTTTGGATCTTGTTAATCTTTTACGGCTTCTCGTTGTTCTCTACTCAAAGTCACCACGATCCTTTCTATCGTGGTGCGTAGTGAATGAGGATAATCTGGGGCAAGGTCTTTTGATCTTTTGCTTCTGCCTATGAGTCAATCGTGTGTTTGTGGTTTCTTCAGCATCATTTCCACCATGCCTCCTATGGGTTTCATGTGTGATGCTGGGGCAACCCTGCGTGTCTTTTTAGCGTCAGTCCTATGCAACACTAGTGACAAGGCCTCGTGATCCCAGTATCCTTGGCAGATCTCTAGCATTGCTATATTAAACTAGGTTATGCTCTCCACATTTGCACCTAGAACTCCCAACATCCCCTGCATCTTGCATCATATAGATTAATCTTGCATCTTGCATCTCTCATGTAGCTACATCCTGCATTTTGCATTCCATCTCATCTTGCATTCACCCATTTTGCTCTTGGCAATTTGGTTATTTATCTCCCCTTCTTCCTAAATCCTTCCTTCTCTATTTCCTTTCGAGAAAATTCCACAACGTTTACTCCTTGCGTTCTTTTCTCGAGGGGGCACAATCCCTCATTCCTCTAAACTCTAGCTTGGGGCATCTTATTTTCTTGTCTTTGACGCCATGCCACTTACGACATCACATCACAGAGGGGCAAAATGTGGACACCTAAAAATCTTTTAGAAAATAAAATATTTTTATTTTCTAAAAAATCCCTGATGACATCATCATTTGTTAATTAATTAATTATTTTATTTATTTATTTATTTTTATGTCATTAAATCCCTTTATCTTAATTAAAAATATTTAATTAAGAAATCCCTCCCAAAAATGTTTAAATCTTATTTAAACACCTTTTCCCTATTTATTAATTATTTAATTAATAAATTGACCCAAAAATCTCAAAATAAATAATTTATTTATTTTTTGCCCAAAACCTTGCCAAATTCCTAAAGACCACTAACCTCTTCTAGAATCTTCTAATCCTTCTTTAATTTTGATTAAAGGCTAATCCCATCATTTCCTAACCCTAATCCCAACTCAAGATATTTAATTAAGATTAAATATTAATCCTCATATTTATTAAATTTATTTTTAATAAATATCTTCTCAAACCTAAAACCCTTGAAATAAATAAAACTTTATTTATTTCCTAAATTTCTTTTATCCCTAGAAAGCCTAGACTTTTCTAGAAAGTCTTTATCCTCATCCAAAGCCTAGACTCTTCTAGAAAGTCTTCATCCTTATCCCCTTGACTCAAACTCTAACCTTACCCCAAACTCTAACCTATCCTCCTAACCCAAACCTTTTCAAAAGCCTATAAATACTCCTCATTTCTAAGAGCAAAATACCCATTCACCTTTTATTTCAAGCATTGTTATCATGCTAATTTAGCTCTAGATTTAGTATAATCATTCTAATTTAGCTTACTTTCAAGCATTTTTAGCTCATCTTAATATAGAACTAATGGATTAACTTAGTTTGATTCTTGTTCATACATCATATCACATCTATTTTGGGCTTAAAAATCTACTTAATCATTATTAGTTGCATAATCTTGAGTTCTTGAAGCCTTAGGGGCAATTTTGGGTGTTCTACCCAATATTGTGCCATTTATGGGGTTTTTATGAATCTTAAATCCTCCAAATCTACATTAGGAAGATGCTCCAGGTGCTTTGAGGGCATACCCACATTCCTTTAAATGAGCAAATCAAACAGTGCATGGGCGCATCTATTTTAGCTCAATCTGAGGTGGCTTAGCTTAGATGTTCTTGTTTTGGATTGATTTCATGTTAGATTAGAATTTAACGTTTGACTGATTTGAGTCTTTCAAAACAAATACAGATAGCCTTGCTCACACTATTTTTGCTACCATGACACCTGTTTGCCAAGTTTTCATTAATGGCATTTTTTTCTTTTTCAATTTTTTTGTATTTTTTGAATTTTTGAATTTTTTTGTATTTTTTCTCTTTTTTTATGTTTTTTATTTTTTTGTATTTTTTGAATTTTTCAAATTTTTGTATTTTTGGATTTTTTCAAATTTTTTTAGTATTTTCAAGGCGCCTATTTACCAGGTTTTCACCAAGATAATAGATACATCAAAGTGCCTATTTACCAGGTTTTCACTAAGATGATCATTTATTTTCAACACATTTTACAATTTTTAGGATTTTTTTTAGAATAGAGTATGTACATGAGCACACAAAAAATGTCTCAATTGTAGAACCGTTTTAGGTACAGAGCATTGATCGGCTCTTTGAGTTGTTCTCATTCACTAGTAGAGAGTTGATATTTACCAAACCCAAATGCTGCAGTGATAATGTACGGACCAAGCCAATTTGGTTCAAACTTTCTCATCTGGATCTGTTGTTGTTGATTCTTGGGGTTCTCTCTTAGGATGAGATCACCTAGTTGGAATTCCCTTGGTCTGACTTTCTTATTGTAGCTCTTCGATATTCTTTTCTAGTATGCTCTTAGATGATCAAACGCCACTTGCCGACGTTCATCTAGTAACTCTAGCTCTTGTAGCTGAGATATTCTAATGTCTCCATCAGTAACGAGGCCCTTCAGAGAGACTAGCAATGTAGGAATCTCGACCTCAATTGGAAATACAACATCCACACCATAAACTAAGGCAAAGGACATGGCCCCTTTTGGTGTTAAAATGCTTGTTCTATAGGCCCATAAAGCCATATTAATCTGGAGGTGCCAATCTCTACCAGATTTGTGAACTGTTCTATGCAAGATCTTGAGGATTGTCTTGTTGGAAGCTTCTACTTGTCCATTACCCTGAGGATAATAGATCGAGGACCAATGCTGAATGATTCTGAATTTAGTGCATGACTCCTTTAGATCCTTGTTCTTGAACTGCCCCCCATTGTCAGTGATTATTGAGGAGGGTACACTATATCTACAGATGATGTAATTCAGTATAAACCTGGCTACAGACTTGCCATTAGCTATGGTCAGAGGCACTATCTCAAGCCATTTATTAAAGTAATCTGTGGCAGTGATAATGAACTTGTGCCCTCTTGAAGAAGACGGATGTATCTGATCCACTAAATCAAAGGCCCATTGTTGAAACGGCCAGAAACTAACAAAGGGAATAAGCTCATTAGCAGGAGTGTGAATCAGATTTTCATGGAGTTAACACTATTTACAAGATTTGGCATATTGTGTAGCTTATTTTTCCATCTCCGGCCAATAGTAACCAGCCCTAATAAGTTTACGAGCTAATGTCAAACCGTTCAAATGAGAACCACATATGCCTTCATGCACCTCAGCTAACGCATGTTTGGACTCGTCAGGCTCTAAACACCTAAGAAGGGTACCGTCTAGACCTCACCTATACAAGTCGTTAGCCACAATAACATAGCGTGAAGCATTGCAGATTAGGTGACTTTTTCATTTCGGGTGTAAGTGTCTGGGATAATTTGGTCCCGAAGGTAGGAGTAGATATGATGGTAGCGGGATGAATCATGTCCAATGACTGAACAGATCATCCTAGATTCAGGGGTATTGTAGGTGTTGACACTGAAAATTTCAGGTCCTTTAACTCAGGGAAGTATAATATATATTTTTCATATTTTATAACTTTCCTATGATAAAAACTAAAATCGATAAATTTGTTAGTTTCTATTTTCATGTATTAGGTTTTAAATTGCTTTATTCTAATGCATATTTGTTTTGAATAAATAATAATTCTAAAAATATAAAACAAGATAAGTTGAGCAAAAAAGGCAGCGAGAGGGAGTTGAACACTCAACCTCTCAAGCCGACTTTTTCCTACCTATCTACCCTCCTACCCTCTAACCAATTACTCTATTTGTTTTCTTCGAGAGGAATAGCAGGAGATACTTATTTATTTTTGTTTTCATGTGTAGGTGAGAAGTAAAAATACAACCTCTTAGACAGGGAGTAATTTCTTCCCTAATTACTTTTCAAATTAAATAAAGATTTGTCTATGTATTTATCTATTTTTCCAATTTTAGGAAAATGAATAGGGAGAGGGAGTTGAACACTCAACCTCTCGACTCATTCCTTTTCCTACCTAACTACCCGACTCTACCCCCCTACCAATTACTCTATATTATTCCTTGAGAATGTATGTGTAAATAAATATATAAATTAAAGATAATCTTATCTCCTTTAAAATAAATTATTAAAATTAATATTGTTTATGAGATAAAGCTTTTAAATTTATGATCATTAATAATTGTTTTAATTTTAATTTGTTTTTTACTCCTATAACCCTAAAAGTTAAAGTATATGATAAGGTAAAGGTATAATTTGATGAATGTTAATTTGTTTAGGGTTTTGATATATGTTGATATTAATTTCTATTTTTCATATCCCTACATTTGATCTGGTCTTTTCACCTTATTATATTTTTAACATTAATGTATTTATCTAATAAGGTAAAAAGGTTTTAGTGTGTTATTATTGAAATTTAGTTGTTTATAATGTAAATTAATTTTTCATCTATTTAGGGTTTGAGTAGTGATTAATTGATATTTATTCTTTGATTTCAAATCTCTATAGTAACTTTTTACCTTATTCTTTTATTTTTAGGGTAAAGTGAGTATTAATAGTTTTACCCTACTTTTATTTGACTTTTCATTCATAATTTAGTTAATTTATTAATATATGTACTACATGTAGTTGTAATATTATTTTGCATTAGGATTGTTTTGATTTTAAGTAAATGCATTTCTCCTTTCATTAGGGTTGAATGTAAAACCTTTTTACCCTAATGTTTCTAAAATATGTTTATGTAGTATCATTTCATTATGTTTGTGAATAAATTTATTATGTTTACTTTGAAAATAAAAATAAAGTGCTAAAACATAATGTCATCTTATTTATTAATTTTAGAAACTTTTTCATTATTGAAATCCTTTATGATTTAATAATTAATATGATTGCTTATATTTTTGATAATTAATGTGGGTGATATATAATTATTTTTTATTTTTTATTTTTCACTCTATTTATCAAGTACATGTATAAAGTATGAAACCTATTTATTTTCAATTAATTATTAATTAATAAATGAATAATAAATAGTTTTTATATAATTTTAATATATTATGTATGTAATAATTTTTAAATTTTAGGGTTTTAATATTATCTAATGTTAAGTGTTTTGTGCAGGAACTTAAACATTGGATTATTATGCATGAAACACCTAAAAGTGCAAAAAATTAAGTTAAATGTATGATAAATATTTCCCTAACAACCATTATTATGGTTTGTTTATATTTTTTAGGGTAGTTGATATAATTAGGTCCTATGAAAGGATATGTCCTTTCACAGGGAACCACTGGCAAATATATTTATAATAGTTCATATTGTAAACAAGATTACAATCAATCACGAAAAAAATTGGAAAGTCTCCCAAACTCACGGATTTGAATTTAATGCTTAAAATCTCATGTACGAATATTAGATAAGTGTTTGTACCTTAATGTTAATATAGTTTTTTATGTTCAATCAGTTTCTCAAATTACTCTATGAACCAGGGTATCCTACTATGTTTTTCTATTTGATGCATTCATTTATGACTAAATTGTACAATTTGAATAATGGTAGCATGGTCTGAGAACCTATTACTGTTTCCTTTTGGGCTCTTAAGTTGGGTTAAAAACCATAGGACCTATTGTATAAGTTGTTTTAAATTTTGTTTCAGTAGAAGCTTGTAGGGTGATGGTCTCACTTTACAGGAGTGAGTTATCTTAAAACCATCTCCGTTTATATGTAGGATTGAATGTATCTGACTCTATTCCCAATTTGGCATCAGGCACTGGTCTATTCATTCATTTGAAATTGTCATTTTATTCTTTCTGTGGTTTTCATATCCTATCTATTATCTTCTTTACAAATCATTCAATTAGGTTTAGCATTACTTTCTAGCCTTAGTTTAGATTTCAAACTATCTGACAATTAGGCTATTAGGTTTATTTTCCTCCAAAAGATTGTTAACCCCCTTTGGAAAGATTTGCTTTTGTTGTGCATGTATTTGTGTAGTTAGAAAGCATATTTGATTCAGGCCTACCAACCTTGGCTAAATCAAGCCAGAATTGCAGAGGCACTTGTTTTGTGCCTATCAGTTAGCCTCGAAATGGTCCAGCATTTTTGAGCACCAATAATAGGTTGGGTAGCATAATGTCTCCACCAGGAATTCACGTCTGAAGTCATTTTTTGGCATTTTTAGCATGGAGGCAAGAGTAGACATCACATCAACTACTTTTTTATCTTCTCTTGGAATCTACTGGAAAGTGATGTGTGCAAAGTACTATTTTAGATCATCAAGCATCCATTTATAAGGAACCAACTTTTCATCTTTTGTCTGATAAATATCATTAACTTGATTGATGACCAATTTTGAGTCTCCAAAGACTTTAAGATCATCCACACGCCATTCAACAACTATCTTCATGTCATTGATTAAAGCTTCGTACTCGGTAGTGTTGTTTATACAAGGAAACAACATTTTATAAGCTTTAGGTAAAGAATATCTTTGTGGTGTGATGAACAATATTCCAGCACCTGACCCCTAATGGGTGAAGGGTCCATCGAAGATCATGTTCCCTGTTTGATGTGTAAGAAGCATTATAGATTCATCTGGAAACTCAAATTTCAATGGTTGATGATCCTTGAGAGGAGCTTCTACCAACTGATCTATAATCGCTTGTCCTTTAATAGCCTTTCTTTCCACATACTCAATGTCAAACTCACTGAGTATCATGACCCATTTTGCCAATCTACCCGTGAGGGCAGCCTTGCTGAGTAAGTACTTTAATGGATCAATATTAGCAATAAGTCTTGTAGTGTGAGCGAGAATATAGTGTCATAATTTATGTGAAGCAAACACCACTGCTAGGCAAGCCTTTTCAATGACTAAATAATTTGCTTCATAAGAAACAAGTGTTCTATTGATGTAATAAATGGCTCTTTCCTTTTTATTTTGGTCTTCTTGAGCCAATAGGGCACCCAAAGATGTATATGTAGTTGAGATATAGAGGATGAGAGGCTTCCCATGAATAGGAGGCATCAAGATTGGTGGATTTCCAAGATATTGTTTGATCTATGTGAGCCCTTTGTCACATTCTTTGTTCCACTCATAAGTCACACCTTTATGTAAATGGTTGTGACTTATCGGACAGTTGTGCAATGAAGCACTGAATGGATTTTAGTCTTCCCTAAAGCCCTCTCATCTTACTGATGTTCTTTGGTGGAGGCATGTCCATAATAGCTTGAACTTTCTTAGGATCTACCTTGATGCCTTTAGCAGATATGATATAACCCAATAGCTTGCCAGAAGTAACACCAAATGCACACTTTTTTGGGTTGAGTCTCAGACTGAATTGTTCCATTCGATCTAGTATAGGACCTAGATTTGCAAAATGTGTTTTTCATTGCATGCTTTTAGCCAAAGTGTCATCCACATAATCTCCCATTGTTTTGTACATCATGTCATGAAAGATAGTTGTGACAACCCTTTGATATGTAGCTCCAGCATTCTTAAGTCCGAAGGGCATGAGATTCCAATAGAAAGTTCCCTAAGCACATGTGAAGGCAGTCTTTTCTTGGTCTTTCGACATGATCTTTATATGATTACAACAAGATAAACCATCCATTAGGGAATACATTTCATAGCCTATTGTCATATCAACAATCATGTTGATGTTGGGTAATGGAATGTCATCTTTAGGACAATCTTTGTTCAAATCGCTAAAGTCTATGCAGACCCTGATAGACTTATCATGTTTTGTAACTGGAACAATATTAGAGATCCACTCTGCATAATCAATTTCTCTGATGAAACCAGCTTTGAGAAGTTTTTCTAACTCTACCTTGACTAAGAATGCCACATGGATGCATCTTTCGAAGCTTTTGTTTGAGAGGCTTAATGCCAGGTGCAATAGACAGATGATGCATGATTAGATTGGGATCTAATCTAGGCATATTAGAGTAAGTCCATGAAAAATTGATTTTCTTTCTTTGAAATAAATTAGTGAACTCTTCTTTCTCTTCTATAGATAAGGACTGTGCCAAATGAATAATCTAAGGTGCAGCTTCTATACCCAAGTTTACTAGTTGGGTTGGCTCAATCAAGATTGATAATCTTTCTTGAAAATGACTAGGAAGTGTATCAAGTATCTCATCCTTAGGTGCCTCAAAGAGGTTTTCACCCTCGGATACATCTTTTATTTTTACTTTTTTTGGCTCTAACACTGCCACAATGTGGTTTTCACCATCAGAGCATCTATTCTTTTTTCTTTTAATTTTGACTAAGATAATTGATATCAGCTTCAGTCATATTGACATTTTCTTCACTAGTGGAGAACATCATCAGTTTGATAGCGTTGAGGTAAGAGGAAAGAGTATAGTCATTTTGGAACATAAGGACTTCACTAGCTGGAGAGGGAGAGTTTTAGTCGATGAGATCAGGATGGCGGAGTGAAAGAGAAGTGGCCGGTTCAAGTGTGTTCATAGTATAGTCATTGAAAGCATGGACAAGTAAGCTAAGACATAAAGCAATCTCATCCAAAGGTTTGTTTGAGTCCCTTTGAGACATCACAATAGAAGTAGATGGAATGTTAGCGTTAGTGGAATTACACTCAGTCATCCTAACACTAGACCCTTCACCTACTTTGAGAAGGTTTTCATACACATGAACAACATCTATATCTTTATGAAAAGTTGCATTAGATAGAGAATCAAACTTGTACTCATGTGAATCAATGATGCTTGATATGGGAATTATATCAACACTAGTTGTACCATCTGACACATCCTCATATCTTATAGTATTAATGGTTTGTTGATTTTGTTCTTTCTTGAACTTCTCTTGAAAGGATGATGGTATGTACTATTCACCCTAAAAATTGGGATCATCAATTTTCATTGCTCTCCACTGGTCATATGTGAGTAGATACACTGAAGCGATGTTATCACAATCACTATCAGTCTCTACTAGATGGACAGGTATAATAGGATCATTTGATTCTGTAAAGAATGCAGAAAGATCTGGAGGAATGGGATAGGGAAAGATATCCTCATCAAAGCTATCCTTTGGATTTGAAACTACGGTAGCATCTTTAGGTTCTGGCTAACATTCTGGCTGGTTCTGGTATAAATTTGTTGATCCCTAGATGAAACAAGATCTTCGTGAAGCCTAGACCTGTAGTATCCTTGGTTTGATGACCTGTGGCTTCAATTGGCTCAAGTAAACCATTATCATTCACCTCTATAGGGCCACTCCCTTTGTAACCAAAGTGCTTCATGATTTTGAAGGCTTCACTGTATGGTTCTTGTTCTAAGTCATGAGTAGGAGTGATTCGTTTAGATTTATCCTTATCTTTGTAAAGCCAAGTTGTAATAGCGCTTTCCTCATCCTCATCTTCTAATGGTGTGGTGGCTCATACAAAGGAACCATCATAGACTATCTGAGGAGAACTAGCAAAGAGTTTATTTCTCTCAGAGGGTCTCCCACAAGAATGTGGAGATGGAGGCAAAGTTATTAATGATAACATAGGTTCAATCTGATACCCTCCCATGCCTATATCCTTGAATTTCAGAGTCTATTCTTTTTCTTTGAGTTTGTCATCATAGAATTCAATAGAGTCTCTATTAGTTGGAACAAAACTATTTGCAAACTGTGTGATTGTATTGCAAGAATAGTTTGTATTGGCAGGTAATGTCACCTCTACACCATGGAATGGGAACTTGATACATTGGTGATATGTGGATGGAAATGCCTAGATTTCATGAATCCATGGTCTTCCCAATAGTATGTTGTATGCAAGAGGAATATCTAGAACTTGATAGATAATGTCCCTCTCAACATGTCCAACTCAAATTGGTAGCACAACCAGACCTTTGGATTTTTGTTCCTCTTCATCATATGCCTTGATAATGATTTTCTTGTGGGCATCTATGCAATCTTCATCATAGCCTAATTGGGTAAGAAGCTTAGCAGAGAAAATATTAAGGCCAACACCATTGTCAATGAGGATGTGACAAACACGCTTTAGGCCTATCATGACTTCAATATGCAAAGGAGCATTGTGCAGATGGCTCAGCGAATGATCATCTTATTTGGAAAAGGAAAAAATAATGAGGCGAGGTCAAGTGACCCACCATGGATTGAAACTAATCAAGATCTAAATCTTTTGGGACATTTTCCTCAGTGAGGGCTTTATCAAGAATCTCTCTATGAGCAAGCGAGATCTTCAACAACTTAAAGATAGCAATCTGAGCATTGGTACGTTGCAACTGGTCTATAATGTTGTAATTAGTAGTGCTAGGTGTGGGGACCGATTTCAAGTTCTTGTTGGTAGGACCAATAGCAGTCTTGTCCATAGTTTTCTTAGGTGCTAACGTAGAAGGGTTAGGACCCTTAAGGGTGATCTTTGCACGAGATCAAGTAACAACGTTCGCACAATCCTAAGGTGGTTCTGGTTTAGAAGAATGACACCTGGGGCCTTGCAAGATAAATGGAGTCTTAGGCTTAGGAGCATCCTTACTCCCCTTGATAGTGATTGCATCACAATATTTGACCCCAATAGGTTCAACCATATTAATAACATTGTCATTGGTAGTGTATGTGTAGTTGACCTTAGCATTGGTATTCTTGGTCTTGGAAGATTTTCCTTTCTTGTGAGGAGGAAAAGGGTCTTTAAATGCCTAATGATCTGAATTCTTGATATGGTTGTCCACAAAAATGTCACCGTTGTCAATCAAATCTTGGAAGTTATGGCACAACTGGAGACAAGTAGAAGTCTTATAACCCTTGTTTTGGTGATAATCACAGTATGCATTTTCATTCCACCAATGAGGTCACAGTTGCAAATCATAGAGTCACGAATTGTCCAAAGGAGTGAGTATCTGGTTTTGCACAAGAGTCTTATAAACCACATCAAGGGGTTCTCCTAAGTGAACTCACACTTGGTTCAAGAGGCCCAAGGTTTGTTTCTAGCAAATCTTGAAGGCGGTTGAGTGTCTGTCATAGCCTTTTCAGTGGCTTTGACCGCTTGTATACTAGAGGTAAGACTAAAAATAGATTTCAGAGGTTTTGTTGGAAAAATGGTCAGCACTCCCCTAGGGATTCATGACATGGCTTAAATACCTCATGTGTCTTCTATAAGTCTAGTGGTTGTATCAGGAATTAAAAGGTCAATCTTTTGGTGCAACGGCAACCCTAGCTTGCAACAAGTGGTATCAGAGCTCGGTCATAGGTTCAAATCCCCTCGGGTAATGCTGAGGGGGAGATTGTTGTAAAAATGGTCAGCACTCCCCTCAGGATTTGTGACATGGATTAACTACCTCCTGTGTCTTCTATAAGTCTAGTGGTTGTATCAAGCATTAACAGGTCGATCTTTTGGTGCAATGGCAACCCTAGCTTGCAACAGGTTTTGGCATCACATTGTCAACAACTCATTCACCACATCTCTATTTTTATTGACAAACTTACCTTTGTCCTTGTTCGAGGAGGAGGACCCTTGTTTTTTACCCTTATTCAAAGTCAACTCTCCTTTCTTGACTATAAAAGCTTCTATTTGCATAGCTTGCTTAATCATACTATCAAAAGTTAGGGGGACCTTGTAATTGTACTTTATATCTAAAATCAAGAATGAGATTGTCCAAAAAAATGTCAAGCTTTTCAGACTCGTGTAGTTTGCGAGGATATTTTGTACAGAGTTGTCTCTATCTCTGGAGAAATGCTAGGAAAGGTTCTCCTTGTTGTTGTTTTAGATTATAAAGATCTCAGATGTTGACTAGATGCTGAATATTGTGTGAATAATGTTGGAGAAACAAATTAGCAATCTTGTCAAAAGTCTTGATACCTGTGGGTAGTCGAGAGAACCACTCCATAGTTGACCCACCTAAGCTACAAGGAAAGAGGCACATGAGGTAAGTTTGATCATGTATGAATTCCATGGATAGAGTCCCAAATTCCCTCAAGTGATCTTGGGGATCAGTAGTACCTAGGTATTTTTCATATTTAGGCAGCTCTACACCTTTGGGAAAAGGTGGCATGCGAAGGCTTTTATCGAAGGGGAAAGGACAAATGCTTTCCATTGTGAACTATTGAACTGGTTTATCCTTATCCTTCGCAAGTTGGCTAATTTGGTCTTGCATGTCTTGAATCATCTTTTGCAACTTGGCAGTCTCAGATTCTTCCTCTTTGGCCACAAGTGTCTCGACTTGGTAGTCTGGGGGTAATTTAGCCCCTTGTTTGGCAAACTCGAGAAAATATTTCTCCTTCTATTCTAGAAGGAGGATCTCCATCATCTTGATAAGGCCCTTACTGGCTTTTGCAGCATCTATGTCATTTTGGGTTATCACGTCATCGTTATTACCTAGAATTTCAAAAATGCTCGGGGCTTGATCTTGATTCTAGTCATGTTGAGAATGATAATGATATTATTGCTAGTCATTTTTGAGCTTTGTTTTGAAATTGGTACTGATTCTGATCATTTTGAGATTGATCATGACGCTGGTCATTTCAAGATTGTTCCTAACATTGGTCATTTTGAGATTAATCATGACTTTTGCTATATTCACCCTCTTGGAAGTCAAATGGGCCTCCCATCTTGTCAATGTGGGATCGTACAACATGCACAAATTTAGCATGAGTGGTGATAGATTCTATATGATTAGTAGGTTTGAAAGGGTCTATTGGATCGATATTGTCAATAGGATTGACCCAAGAAAGTGGCCTTTCAGAGTTTCGTTGATCTAGGAACAATGGGTTATGTTTTTCTCAAAATAATAATTCAGGTTGTCTCTAAAACAAGGGATTAAAGCACTATTGGAACACTGGTTTCTGATTTGGACTGATATCTATACTAAACAAACATCTGACCCTTGGCAAACTAGTAGGAGATGGAGATGAACATTGAGGTGAACTTTCTCTTAAGATTCTCGATGAGGAGGAAAGTGAGGATCCTTCTTGACTCTCAAGTTGGATAATAGGTTTAGAATGATCTCTTCTTGATTACAAGATCTACCTCTACCTTGTCAGATACCACATATGGGGAATATGTTGCCGCTTCTAGTTGTAACAGGCATAGATGAAGATTAAGTAATGAGAGAGGACTTGGGATTATGCTAGAACTCTATCTCTAGGAATAGCATAAAGGAGAGTAAGGCTAGAACAACCAAGATGTGAAATGCACCTGGCATGAATTGTCAAGAGTATGGCTAGAATAGCCAAGATGTGACTATCGCATCACAAGGTACAAAAGCACAATAAGATAGAATAGATAATAGAGAGACAACATGAGTTTAAGCAGTAATCGATCAGTTCTCAACCCAAGACACTCAGTTTCAGACAATGGACAATAGGAGAATGGGTAGACAGACCCCAAGCAAAAATTAGATTAAGTAGAAAGTTGACCAGTCAACGGGAAATAGCTCATTGTTTTAAAAATTAGGGTACAGTCTCGCGCTAGGAAATGCACAATTTTTTGAAATCTCGCACAGGAAAAGACTAGGGTTCGATAGATCGACACAGTTTTCAAGACAAAAAATATATTTTGAGATAGTGTGGACTATTCTTTGATAGAATTTCAATTTTTCAGACAGTTTTAGGACAGTTTGAATCAGCAATCTCAGTTTGAATATTGCAAGCAATCATTTACAAGCATATAATTTTGAACCAAGCAATAGTGATACAATCAGTAGTCGCAAATAGTTCTACCAAGGACAAAGAAACTTGGCAGAATCATGGGAGTCTTTGATAAGTTTAATCATGTTGGAAAATTTAAGACTCAAAACAAACACTCAGTTATCCCTACAAAGAAAATGGTAGAGAAGACAAAATCGGTGCCTCACAACTTATGTTCATGTGTTCACCTCACACAACCATGTCACCCCCTAGAGGGTGCCCATTTTTTTAGTGTTTCCAAGGACTCAATAATATATGTTCAAAGGTTACCCTTGAAGTAGGGGCCAGTGTCATATACCACCTTCAAACGTCCAGGTGCATGCCCATTGTGAGAATCTAGGGGAGAGATTTTTCCCCCTCCCTGAGCAAAGATTATGTCTCCTTTCGGAGGTGATTCGGGTAGGAAAATAACTAAGAGAGTGTTTAGTGGGCTTCCATTCACACTAACCTTTGGTGCCCCTGATATAAGGTCAGGGCCTCGTAGCCACACTGACACCTAAAAGTCATACACCCCCGCAAGCAGTGCTAGGAGCGTCGCCGCTCAGTACAACAGACAGAGCTTTCTCAAGATGATAGTTCAAATCAAGAGAAAGAAGTTAACATGGCTTTGGAGTCTTTAGACTCAACAAATATTTCTTTATTATAGTGAGCTGGAATCACCAACAATAGGTGTGTACTCACTTGGGTCATTTTCAGAGGTTTAACTTCCAGCAGGCCCTCTAAAGGTGACACAGACTTTGGCTTGGATCCAAGGGTTAGATTTTATGATTTTCTCAAAGAGAGAAGAGCATACTTCTCTACCTCTTCACCTTACCCAAACACACAAGACATATTCATCACCGATCTAACTCCTCTTCAACAAATCCACAAGCTTTTGGGTTTCTAGTTCTCTCAAAGAGACAAGAGCATAATCCCCTAACAAATGGACGTGCTAAAGAATCATTACCTTTCCTTGCTTCCCCAAGTATCTATCATGCTAGAAAAATCTGAGTCTCAGATTCATCCATGGGCATCACTTCCATGTAATGAAGAGCCTATTACCCTATCCTGCTATCAAGACCCTTAAGAAATTTTAACAAGGCCCTAGTTATACTGTGTGAGTAAAAATAGTAAACAAGCACAACATTTTAGAATAATCTTTGACAACCGTCCTACAAGAAAACCATTAGCAAGTTTTGTCTTCGTCAAACATCCTGTAGCCCACTTTTATGTTGTGACAGAAAAATAGAGATATACATTTAAACAACATGTAATAATGTCATAAAACCATGCAAGAATTTTGCAGAATTTGAGAAATTTTTAAAAACTGATATCATGGCTCGCGCGAGGAAGTGTCACCCTCCACGCGAGAAAGTACCATGTTTCACACAAGAAAGTTCTACTGACAGAAAACCTTCATGCAACACACTCAGAAAACTCATGCGAGATTCCGTACACAGTGAAGTACGAATGTATGATAGAGTGCAGAATTTTCCAAAAAAGTTCGAGATTAATGAGGCCAGAAATCAATTTTCTGCCCCATAGTGGGTGCCAAAATGTTTATGCCTGAATGTTGACCTCTAATTCAACCATAGACTCAACATGGTCATTTCTCAGAAGCCAAATTATGAAGATGAGTATGAATTACTCATTTCACAAATATAAATGAAGCAACCTATTGCCCCCTATTTAGATGGGGTGTTTGAATTACTCTCAGATTCGAGAGCCCAATAGCCATAGACCAAGCTAAAATGGAGGATTTTAAGATGCTAAGAAAATGATTGTATTGCAATAAGACTAAGAATGATAGTGCAATTAAACTAAGAATGAGAATGCATATTTTAATCTAGAAATGAAGATGCAAAGTAATCTAAGAAGCTTGAAAATGAAAGATGAGAATTAATCTAAAACATAGTAAGAAAACTAATTAACATGAGAATGCAAAATTATGCTAAAATGAGATTATTCTAAAATGCAATATTATCAAAGCTTAAGAAATATGAAAGTGAGACAAAAATTCGCTATAGTTTTAGTGCTCTCAAAATTGCCTCCTCAAATGAGGAAAAAGAGGTTCATAATATAGAAGAGCCCGGGAGAAGGATGAAGAGTTTCTTGGAAAGAAACAACTGACTCTTCATCTCCTTGGAGGAAGGTGAGACAAATTGGAGATATTATTTAATAAATTAAATGAAATATTGCCACATGGGTGGCTTTTCCAATTTCTTGAATAATTAAATTCAAATTGGGATATTCCATTCAAAGAACTAAATAATTATTTAATTCCTTTGATGTGTATTAGCTAAAAGGGGTGGAATTAATTTAATTAAAAGCACTAGGACTTTAGAATTAAATTAATTAATCATAGGGATTATTTAGCCAATAAATGTTGAATATTTAGGAATTAAATATACTGTATGATTAATGAAAATTTAGGGTTCTTTGCATTTGACACCAAGTCAACTAAAGTCAATTAGGAGACAGAATTGCCTAGTACAATAGGACTTCGATGATGTATAAATTTGAAGAAATGCACCAAAATTGATTAGAAATGCAAGGTGCCAATTTTGGGGTATTACACAGGCAAGTGCACAAAGATGGGGGACCAAAAAGGGGGTATAAGATGCCACTTTTTTCCTAAAATCAGCAAACTCTAAACTTCAACAAGAAATTGAAGATAGTTAGACTCAAAATTTTAAGATGCGACAAAAACAAGAGTTGTAATACTCTGAATCTAGTTCCTAAACTACTAACTTATTTTGAAAATGGTGCAGATTAAGATCCTCAAAAAGGGGGGAGCACAAAAAGTGGTCCTATTTTTTGTCCAAAAACATAACATAGCGTCTGGTGTGCTCCCCCTAAAATGTTAACTTTTTTTTTTTAATTTTTTTAATCACTCCAATGAGAAGTTAGCTAACACCACCTAGTTTATCCCAGATTTTTTTGGTAATTTTTTTATGAATGTATAATTTTTGATGAATTTACGAAGTGCACACATCCTGGAAACATGAAATTTTTGTGTGCTCCCCATAGAAATCATTTAAAACTAATCGAAAATCAAATTTTCTTTTTTTTAAAGTGTGTAGAATGAAGTCTAGCTTCTAAAAATGTAACTTGTTGCAAAATTCGATGAACGAGCCAAAATCTATGCCCAAAATACTGAATGTTGGTTTTTTACAAAAAATAGACATACACATAAAAGAAATTAGAGTTGAAAAACTTAACATAATCAGACTTCAAAATAAATTATATTCTTAGATAGCTAACAGAGAGATCTACAATATCACGTCATCTGATTTTTATGTTCTTGAGCCATGAGTAAACCTGACGAGGAGCACACAAAAAATGATGTCATTTTTTTGTATGTCTGCTGGAAAACACGTCTCAAGCCTATTTCAATTGTCCAAGCCTTTGGGTTGGATCTCCAAGGCAAATCCAAGCCTTAGGATTGGTAAATTCAAATTCTTTACAAAGCCCTATGTAAGATATAGATTCACATAGTGAGAGAGAGAGGGGGGGTAATTTATACAAATATAACATTTAAGTATAAGTTTGATTGATAATTTTAATTTCTTATACTTTAAGTTATATTTTTATAAATTATAAAATATAATGCTTTCAGGATGTTTGGGATAGGTTCCAGCTTCATAGGAGTTAACATGCAGATTCTAGATTTGAAAAATTCCAGACTTAGCCAAATTTCAGGATTCAGCAAGCCTTCAGCAGGGTTACCTCCCACAATCCATCATGGATTTCTAAGGTCAAACTAAAGCTGGAAAAAGGATTCCCAAAGGGTTTTAACTCATTTTATCACAAATCACTTGGCTTTGACCCCATCTCTATGACAGACTTAGCTTACCTCTCACCCAAATCTCTCTCTCTCTCTCTCTCTCTCTCACACACACACACACACACACAAACACACACACACACACACACACACATCACCCTCTCTCTCCCCCTTATCTACTCTCTCTCTTTCATTACCCTCTCTCTCTCCCTCTCCCATACTCTCTCTCTCTCTCCCTTCTCTGTCACTCTCTCTCCATCCCTAAGGGAGAGAGAGTGACAAAGAAGGGGGAGAGAGAGAGGGTAATGAAAGAGAGTAGATAAGGGGGAGAGAGAGGGTGATGTGAGAAGAGAGAGAGAGATAGAGAGAGAGGGGTAATGAAAGAGAGAGTAGATAAGGGGGAGAGAGAGAGAGAGAGAGAGGGTAATGAAAGAGAGAGAGTAGATGTGAGAGAGAGAGAGAGAGAGAGAGAGAGAGAGAGAGAGAGAGAGAGAGAGAGAGAGAGAGAGAGAGAGAGAGAGTGATGTGAGGAGAGAGAGAGAGAGAGAGAGAGAGGGTGATGTTTTTGTTTGTTTTTGTTTTGTTTTTTTTGTTTGTGAGAGAGAGAGAGATTTGGGTGAGAGCTAAGCTAAGTCATTCGTAGAGATGGGGTTGAAACTGAGTGATTTGTGATAAAAATGAGTTAAAACCTTTTGGGAATCCTTTTGCCAGCTTCATTTTGACCTTAGAAATCCATGATGGATTGTGGGAGGTAACCCTACTGAAGGCTTGTTGAATCCTAAAATTTGGCTAAGTCTGGAATTTTACAAATCTAGAATCTGCATGTTAACTCCTATGAAGCTGGAACCTATCCCAAACATCCTGAAAGAATTATATTTTATAATTTATATAAATATAACTTAAAGTATAAGAAATTAAAATTATCAAACTTATACTTAAATGTTATATTTGTATAAATTACCCTCTCTCTCTCTCTCTCTCTCTCTCCCCTTATCATCCTCTCTCTATCCCTTATCTCTCTCTCTCTCTTTCTATTTTTTTATAGCGTGCACGCGCTATGTAAAAATATGGATTACACTTTTGTGGCTTTGTATAGTTCGCACGGGGGGTGAAAATTTTGGGATTTTACAAAGCGCGTGCACCCTATTTGGTGTACGCACTTTGTTTTGGATTGCCCAAGCCTAAGGCTTGGGCAACAAAAGCCATAGGTTGTGCACCCTATAGGGCACACACCCTTTAGTGTGTACACACTATGCATGATTTGGGACCAAAAAGAAAAGTGTCATCTTTTTGGTCCCCCATCTTTGTGCATATACCCACACCACAAACTACTAATTCTTTCATACTAATCATTCTCCAACAAATTTCTCACCATATTAGAATCCACATGCTTAGATTTTGTTGGAGAAACCACTATTTTCTCTACATATTCTTCCTCTCCTACAACTTCCATCTCTTTTTCTACACTTTCTTCTTCAACTTCTTCTTCTTTATACTCTTCTAAAATGGTAACTATTTCCTTCCTTTATCACACATTTACCTCTTCTTAAGTTCTAGAGCGGAACCACCAACAACAACATCTAATCATTTCTATCCTAAGGAAGAACCCTCCTCACCAAGACTTTCTAGTATAGCACCGACAACAACCAATCCATAACAAACACCATCTTGTACAGATAAAAAATATGCCTTACATGCATCTGCCCTATTCTCCAACATATCCAAATACTTGAAAATATTCATGCCAACATGAATTTTGGTCCTCCATTCAACATTTTTGTACCCAATAAGGACTTCAAGAAGTAAAAGACCAAACACGTGACTAGTGACCCAAATTTGAAATCATAACCACCTTCAACTGTCATTTTTACATTCTCAAGAAAATTGTCTAAAAACTTTTTATACAAATCCATTTCTACATTCTCCTTTACAATCTTACACAAAATATATACAACAAATGCAGAAGTTGAACCATCATGATTCTGAATTGGAATCTTATAGGAAATACCATAAGAGAAGTATACCTCATTATCAATCTTCAAGAGTATTGATTAGAAATACATGCCAATCTAGACCAATCTTAGTTAGATCTTCTACCTTTTGATAGCTAATTGACTTCTTCCTAGGCAATTCAGTGACACTGCATAATCTAGTAATCATCTCAGTTACCTCCTTTGGTATCACATATGGTTTGTCCAACACAACTATTTCACCATGAAACCCACTCAACATAAACAAAATGAATTTTGTATATCCACATCATGGAAACTCTCCCCAAATGTCCAATCCAAGATGTATGATTCGTAGCATATCCTCAATAGGTAACCCAAGTTCCAATTGTTTGGTATGACTATGATCAAATTCCTTAATCTCAACCTTCTTCATTTTCTTCGCTATGGATGCAACAACACTTCAAATAGCCAATTTAGGTTCCATGTTATCTTCACAAGTATTCTCTATCAAGATCTCTACAAATTCTCAATTTTTCTCTTCATGCTATAGTACTGGTGAAATGATTAAAATATTCTATATTTATAGCCTCGAGCCACCATAATTGATTTTCCTACCAAAATTCAAATAATGTTGATGTAATCTAATTTTACTACGCACCAAACCATCTTGTCATCATTAATACTCTTATGGAATTCCTACCAAAAACAAGCTACTTGCAACCAATAACATCTCATGGCAAGGGAGTGTATGATTTGTCTTGATAATACTCCCCTTGAGTTAAAGAATTTAGCTCATTTGTGGGAAGAACTGGTATCAGGATCTGATACCACATGACTCTCCACTCCAGCAACATCTTTCTTCTTTCATGTCATGTTATCCCTCTGAGATTCAACCGAAATATTATTACCATCTCCAATATTCATCAAAGTACCATTAGATCCGTACATGAGTTATCATAATGACCATTCTAACCATATTTGTAACAATTAACTTTCCTTCTTTCGAATATCATCAATTGAATCTTAGATCTACATTGACTAGCCTTGTGACCATAGTTGTGACATACATAGCAACTTCCATCAAAGATATTCCTCACTGCAGTCTTCTTATCCCTATCTAAAAATTAACTCTTGCACTGACTCACCTTATGACCAATCTTATGACAACTAAAGCATTGAAATTTTTTATCCTTTCTCATCTTACACTCAATTGCCTTATGACTAGAATTATTGCAAATATAACAACAACCATTCAAAGTTAAGTACCTTTGAGCATTCAGTTGCCTTACCTGAGGTCTTCTTGTAGATTTATCAAGATTTATGACCTTGCTTGTCACTTCAACCTTTGTATTATCTTCAATTACTTTCTCCTTTCCTTTGTCCTTTTGATTCAAGTATTCATAGGTAAATTCTAATCCTTTTTTATATTTGTCACCTTTCTACATGTCCAATAACAAATCCAAAATAGTGCTACTTTCACACACTTTTACCTCTTCTCTTAGCTTCTTTAATTCCATTTCTAACTTCTCATTTTTTTATGAATGCTTCTTGATTTAATCTCCTTGATTTTTCTTTAGATTCTTTCCATTCTTCCATTGCAACTTCCAGTTTTGATCTAGTTACCCAAGCACTCTTAATATTATGCCTCAATACATCTTTGATAAATTCCTTAGATTGCATCTTTCCATATAGCTACATTTCCTGGTCTGCCACCTTTTCTTTTGATTCCTTTAGTTCATTTTCCAGATCTACAACTTTGTCTTTTGATTCCCTCAATTCCCAATTAACTTCCTTATGACTTGCTTTGAACTTCCTGATCTGATCCCCCAGCTTTGTGATGCATGCATTTGATTCCTTTAGGTTTTCTTTCAGCTCCTCATTCTCTAATTTAGTATTCGCAAATTCTCTCATCATGAGTTTCCAATCCTCATAAACAAAGTATCCTCCTTCCATCTATTCAAACAACCAAGATTTCCCTCAAGTGGATAAGCTCTATCTACAAGGGACTAGGCTCCAATGCCAATTGTTGAACAAACCAAAAAATGAGAGAGGGGATGAATCAATTATTCCCACACACTTTATAAAACTTTTACTTTCTCGATGAAATCATAAACAATAGCAATATCAACTTCTAATCTATTAGTTAACCACATCAAACATTCATAATATATATAAACATGAAAACATAGAAGCACCAATATAAAGAACACCAAGATTTACATAGAAAACCAAACTGGGGTAAACCACAAAGAAGATAATTATCATGAAATGAAACACTAGTTAAGGTGACATCAGTTAAGGTGATTTTACAAAGGGTCACTACCAGTTGGGTTCAGTGCAAGTTGGCTCACTGTCAGTCAGGCTAACTACCTTTACATATGAATAGGATTACTACCAATACAAAAAATTACTAACAAAAGATGAACTGAAAGAATTGCATCTAACTATGCATGAAATATGTCAAGGATTAAGATCGATACTCCTACCACCAGTAGATCCAATGTTGATCTTTCTCTCTATATACCACTATCTAATCCACTGCAAATCTATATGCAAATGCCCTCCTTGATCTCTAAACAATCTCCCACACTTAGCTTCAACTTGCACACATCAACGTCAAGAACTTGGTGCTTAACTTCTTCCACATTCGCATACACATGCACTCAAATCATCTCACACTTTGGATACAAAAGGTTTTTCTTTATATATAGGTATCCAAACATACATATGTCAGCTACACCAAACATGTAATAGCCCTCAATAGGAAAAGATATTATAATTACATTTAATGCACTATCATCGATCCTAAATCTAGGAGACACTTGGGAAATCTTTACAACAGGCTATACCAAGACCAATTATAGGTCACACTTAAGATGTTTACAATGTGTGTTACATTTACCGATACTATCGGAACACCACAACCAAGTCCATGACTTGATTACCAAAACTTATGAACTAGCAGGTGGATGAAAGATGATGGAACACATTTAAAAAGTAATACCAAAAACTATTTGAAGAACTATACGGGAATCCAAATAATAGAACCATTAGGAAGAACATTGTAAGCCTAGCAACTAAAAGGAACCAATAGACAACACCATGCACTATTGATTACCAAAAGCATACAAGTGTACCGAAACATGTAACCCAAGAGTAGAATTGAGTATATCTGCCAAAACTGCACATATTAAACCTGTTTTGCATATAACCGATACATTTGATACATTCCTAACCGTCAATAGGGTACACAATCGAAATTGTCAACAACCAACTGATACATCCAAGATACCAGTATGGAAATTTTGACATCAATGACAACACTTCGAACAACATTTGAATCTAACACATCGTGTAGAAGATAGACAGGGTGTAATGACCAAATCGCAACATTTTCCAATTCCCTCCCATGCGCACAACAATAGAGTCTTGAAATAATGTTTGGATATCCATCTTTTGCGTGGACGTTATTTTTGAACGTTTACCCTGCCCACAAGAAAAATAATGAATATCCCACATCGTGTTATGAAAATTTCTTCAATTCAGAAGCTCTTAAATTTGCCGACAATGGCAACGCCTTGAAGAGAAGTCGTCTCATGAGATGTATCAGTTGTAGTATATGCATGTAAAATGGGTATTTTGAAGACATTGTGACAAGTTTTTTATAAAAAAATACAATTCTTCAACCCTTGCCAACACTCACTCGGCCGTATTGATGAGAGAACTTTGGAAATAGGCTACAAAATGTGGATTCATAAACAAAGCACTCCAATCATTTGCTTGAATACCCCTTCCTCTGTGATATCATCTCAAAACAATGTAATTAAATGATGGGATAGAAAATGCACAAGGATTGCCTCAAGAATGTGGTTTCATGAATGAAATGATCGCACGGTATACAGTAAAAGAAACACAATCGATAGAAAGGTTGTTCAAAACTCTCCTGCAAATGCAATTGATAGATGCAATGCCAAATTCCCTATCACATGTCTATTACCCAAGTCATGCATATGAACTGAATGCCAAAATGCATAGAGTATTTCACAATATGGAGTCATCGAGAAAGCTCATGAAGCCCTTGACAGAATGTTTCAAAATGCTATTTCATGGAATGAAATAAAGTGATTGCAGATTGTGCATGTCATGGCAGCTTTGAAATAGATGTGTGGACATCTATTGAAACACAATCAGCTATCACTTCCTATTAGAAAGCATAGAAAATGTGGAATGATGAATAGTGCACTTGGAATGATTAACCGAATGTTTCATGATATGCTGAACATGGATCTACAGAGATATGGCGTCAACTGTTTGACTGAATGCCATGAAGAGATATCACACCATGAATGCAGTTGGAAGATGTAAATTCGATTCAATAAACCTTGAACAAAATCCTCCCAACCTATTGGGGAAGGTATGAGCATCTATCAAGGTATAAATTCTATTAATTCTTGCAGCCGAAAATGCTCCAGTAGATATGTTAGACAAATTTCTTCAACATAATATAGTTTTGTAGATGGAGTGAGTGCAATGTATATTGTAGATATCTTTAGAAACATTCAAAGCATATGGACAAGTAGAATGTGCAATCACGGGCAAGCTAGGTAAAATATTTAACAGTAGTACATATGCTTGCAAAAACGGGGAAGGAATGACAATGCACATGACTCATTTGGCATAATGAGTTGATGGAAATGTGGACGCAAAGACATGGTGTGTGAATTGTTTAATAGAATGGCTGAAAGGAAGTCGTCTCAGACAATGCTTGCAATGATTTTCAAAAAATGAATATGCTATTTTTTTTATAAGCTTTCAAGTAAATGTAAATTGTGGTGTAACTGACTTAATTCAACAACCTTTGCAAGTTTCCTAGCTGCTAGTACGAGATTTGAATAGAGTATTGACCTCCATCAATACATGAAGGACAAGAATTTCAACAAGCATTGCCATTCCGGATACTATAGTGGAATGGTATGCAAAATATGGAGTTAAATACAAGCATGTGCATTGTTTGATAGAATGCCTCAAAGAGACACATCCCATGAAATGTGTGAAGTCTTTTTCTATCTTTCTCCTCGTTGCGGCATAGAGGTTGTTAATGAATGGTCAGAGCAACAATAACAAGATTGGAATCTCAAGACAAATAATCCTTGCTTGTGCGTAATCTCCCAAAAGCAGTTGACATTAGTAATTCCGAGGCATAAATTAGTGACTTTGGAATTCCAACCTGACAATTATGGAGGGCGGCGGCTATGCTTCTGACAAAATGTATTAAAAAATTTCAGATCTGCGAAAATGATTTTTTTTCGAAATTTTTTTAGATGTTTTCGATTGAAAACATGCAGATCATGAAGGACAGATGCTGAAAATTTTACAAAAATCTGTTGTGTTTTCGGATTTTTCAAATTTGGTCAATGGTGCATTCTATCTGGAGCATAGCCGCATATGGACTCTCAATAGCATCTATAACACATGATGTTTAAGTAGATGAGTTATTTATTGCAAAGGAATTCTACTATGATGAAAAATCAGTCGGTGAGTTACTTCATGCTTGGAAAGAAATTGAATTGACAAACAAATGTGAGGACTTAAATGTCCTCAATGAGGAAGTATTAACATTATTTAATCAAGAAGCACTTATTGCATCCTTTCCCATCACAAATGTGAAATAGATCATAGGTTTGGGGAGAGTACTAAAAGAGGGCACATCAACATCATTCAAGATACTTGACATGAAGAAGCTATTTAATGGAAGATTCATAGATTGGAAGAAGAAAATCTCTCACTTTGATAAAACTAATAATTTGTTATATCCATCCAAGTTATAAAATTCAAGTTGACCCTTTTGAAAAGGTGGTAATGAAGGATAATTGCAAGGAAAATGGGTACACCTTATGTAAATTTACTTATTATTATTCAAGATGATGCTACGTTCATATAGAGGAAATGTTCTAAGAAAATCCAATGAAATGTCTATCATTGAAAGTCAAGATGTTGAATAGATTGGTGAGCTTAATTTAAAGCACATAATCAGATCAATGACTTTAGTGATAAGTAGTTTGATGACTAAAGTTTGTCAATGCATTGTTTTTGAAGGAACACACATTTTAGTGTGTGGCTACATTTCGTAGTGTAAACAAAGAGTTGATGGTGAGATGATTATATAAGTATGAAGGAAGAAAATGAAGATGGAAAACCACCCTAACAAAGATGGTGATTTTCTCAAATTATACAAAGTTTTCAAAATAAAACCTTCTATTTAAAGAAAGGATAAACTATTGATTAAGATGCTTCTTCAGAACATGCAAAGGACAACATTACAACTCAATTTTAGATGTTTTCATCGTGTATTTTCCTTGGCTATTTTTAGATGGTAAAATCATTGTTTCCTTATGTTATTTCTAAATAGTGACTTTAGTCACTTTTTAGTCAAAGTTAAGAAGTCAACTCTTTTGCACAAAATTTGTAAAGATATTAACCTTGTTCAAACTACACAAAATAAGTTAGTTACTAACTTGGGGAAGAAGGTAGTTAATAGGTAGTTATTTTGTGAGCCTATAAATACAAAGGCCATTGGTAATGTTGGGGGGACTTTTTGCAAAGGGGGAGACTATGGAGAAATTTTGAAATAGACTTTGGGGTTTACACTATGTACATAAGGGTTTCTGATTTTTTATATTTTCAAAGAGATAATGAAGAATGGATTTATTTGTATGTCTTAAACGTATTAATGAGTTGTTATTACCACTTTTTTGTATGTTAAGTTGATAATCCCTTTATGTAGTGGTGAAATTCAATTATTTTTCTATCTATGTGATTTATATGATTAAATGTGTTCATTTCTTGGTATCTTGATGTGAATGTACTAGGATAGTGTGTATTTTCGTATGTCAAGGTTTTCTATCCATTATTTTGCCATCATTTCATTTTGTGCTAAATGCCCCTTTGTAATCATTATCCATTGTGAATTTCAACTAGTATTCATATGTCTACTATTGGGGTTTTTGTTATCTATTTTTTTTAGTTCTATTTTGTCTCCTTTTGTACTTCCAAGTGAAAAGTACACAAAAATACCAAATACCTCCATCATATGAGGGAGTTGTCCCTCTCATATACAAAGGAGGATTATGCTTTGATCGTGATCATATTTCAATCTCTCCAACTATTGGCGGGGTTGTTACTAACAGGGCAAGCGGGGTTAGTTTTGAAGGTTAATTCAAAGTGACAAATTTGTTTACTAACAATATTCCATAATTAATTATGAATTCTATTTTTAGGGTATGTGCAAGATCATGAGGGGCCAAACTATGCCCAAAAGTGGCAATGAAAAATCAGCAAATCAGGGTTAGTCAACTTGACGTGAAAATTTGAACTAGCTATCAACCTAATACCAAAAAGTTGTAAGAATAGAATCTGTAGAAAATTGAATGTAGTTTCTAAACTACTAGGCCTTTTCTAAAAAAAATTAATATAATTGGTGAAAAGTATAGATTTCAATACAACAGTACAAAAATTTCAATAAAAAAAATAAGAAGTAGGTGTATGTCTGATCACCTTAATCATGATCAAATGATAATATTTTTTTATAAGATTTAATATATAAGTAGTAGACTCATGCTCAGATGTGACACATTTTTTTGTAATTTTATTCCAAAAAAATAATTAATTATGAATTTTCTGCTACAACATTTTCAGAATAAAAAAACTTTTGTGTCTGACCACCTTAACTCATTCAAAACTTTACAAAATTCAAAAAAAAAAAAAAATTCTTATAGTAGGCGAAGCATAGAATGTGACACATTTTTTAGATTTCAAAAATGCTATACCGTTTGAAAGTTATAGTCATTTTTCAATCAGTATATAAATCAGCACTTTAGAGGTAGCTCAATTAGAAAATAACTAATAATTACTTACTGAATTCAAAATTTGACAGCAATTATATCGATAGAATGCTGATAATATCCTTAAAATACCCTTTTTGTTTTATCAAATTCGAGTGAAAAAAAAGTCGTCAACTACATTGTCGAAGTCTAGAACTCAGAGAAACAGGGGAAAAACACGTATTTGAGACATTTGAATAGTTGACCATGTAGGTTTGGTGCACAAGGCAATACCGAGCCTAATCGGGTACCCGATATTTTTAGGTACCCGAAAATGATGGCAGAATTTTTAATTTTCACTCTCCCTTCCCTCCACTTTCTCCCTCCCATCTCTACATCCTTCATATGATATATGATTTATAAAAAACTATATATTAGATATATTAAATATTTATAATATCAATTATATATTAAATATTATATAATATACATTTTACATTAAATATTATTTAATATATATTAATATTAAAAACTATATATTAGATTATATATTATATAGATTAAATATTATATATAATATACATTTTATATTAAATATTATTTAATTATATATTAATATCAAAAATAGATTTTGGTTGAACTGGACAATTGTACCACGCCTATTGATAATCCGGCAACTCAACAGAGTCATTGGGAGGTTAAACAAGAACAACCGGATGGATGAACCGGTCAAAGATTATGGAGAGCGGGGAAGGGTTTGGTAAAATGAGCAGCTATACTAGAAATTATGCAAGCACCATAGAACCGACCGCATTAATAAATTTAAAGAAGAGATCAGCGGTGGTGCGATATTATGAGGAAAGCCTTGCCGTTTCAATGGCGCTGCCCCAATATTATGAAGAATGTCTTGCCGCTTCAATGTCGGCACCGCCTCTGTCTCAGACTTTCGCCATTGCTTCTCATCAGTACTATGAGATATGGCAGGGATTGCAGGCTTTTGCACAACATAGTCCATCATAAATTCTCTATAAATCAGCATGCGTTACAGTATTCTATGCGTTTCTGAATGACTTACTCAAAGAATTTAATTTTCACCATAATTTTGGCTCCATGGATTGTCATTTTGCGCTCAGAGAGAAGTTGCGGATTGCAAGAATTTAAAAAATTTGGTTTATCTCATTTTCTTTCTCTGCCATTTCTGAGTAATACGATTTTGTTTTTGTCCATCTTAAATGATTTCGCCTGAAGTTAATGAAATTTTTTAGATGATTTTGTTTGAAGTTAACGAAATTTCTTCCATGGATGCTAATGAAATCTCTTCCATGAATGCTGATAAGACGTTTAAATTGAGAGTTAATAAATAATATAGCTTGAATGTTCTTTGTTGCAGAAGGTTATTTTCATGGTTCTTGATTCATGCAATTCCTTAATAGTTTCATTCTTAACAGAATTCATAACTAGATTTTCCATAGTCAATTTTCTTCTTGATCGTTGCAATATTTTCTCCTCAACTAAACATTTTGTAATCAGTTGATATACAATCACATTTTTCTCTTAGCCAATCCTATGGGCTCGCGATTGAGCCTGTAGATCCACAAAAGGATTGAAATTTGGATCTGGTGGAAGAGTAGTATTAGCAAGAAGTCATTCACTAACATCTCATCTTTATAAGAACTAAATTTGGATTCACTAGAAGCACTAAAGAATCTAGAATGACCCCTCTTGACACATTCGAATGCTCAAGTGTGTCTTAAGAGGTCTTAGGACCCCTTCAGACACACTTGAGCATTCAAATGTGTCAAAAGGGGTCATGGTGACTCCCTAGGGGTCCTAGTATGTCTTATCACGCGTTAGGACCCCTAGGAAGTCCCCATGACCCCTTTTGACACATTCAAATTCTCAAGTGTGTCTTAAGAGGTCCTAGGACCCCTTCGGACACACTTGAGCATTCAAATGTGTCAAAAGGGGTAATGGGAACTCCCTAGGGATCCTAGTACACCTTATCACGCGTTAGGACCCCTAGGAAGTCCCCATGACCCATTTTGACACATTTGAATGCTCAAGTGTGTCTTAAGGGATCTTAGGACCCATTCGAACACACTTGAGCATTCAAATGTGTCAAAAGGGGTCATAGGGACTCCCTAGGGGTCCTAGTCTGCCTTATCATGCATTAAGACCCCTAGGGAGTACCCATGACCCCTTTTGACACATTTGAATTCTAAACTGTGTCTTAAGGGGTCTTAGGACCCCTTCGAACACACTTGAGCGTTCAAATATGTCAAAAGGGGTCATGGGGACTCCCTAGGGGTCCTAGTATGCCTTATCACACGTTAGGACCCCTAGGAAGTCCCCATGACCCCTTTTGACACATTAGAATGCTCAAGTGTGTCTTCAGGGGTCTTAGGACCCCTTTGAACACAATTAAGCATTCAAATGTGACAAAAGTGGTCATGGGGACTCCCTAGGGGTCCTAGTACGCCTTATCATGCATTAGGACCCCTAGGGAGTCCCCATGACCCCTTTTGACACATTAGAACGCACAAGTGTGTCTTAAGGGATCTTACGACCCCTTCAAACACACTTAAGCATTCAAATGTGTCAAAAGGGGTCATGGGGGCTCCCTAAGGGTCCTAGTATGCCTTATCATGTGTTAGGACCCCTAGGGAGTCCCCATGACCCCTTTTGACACATTTAAATGCTCAAGTGTGTCTTAAGGGGTCTTAGGACCGCTTCGGACACACTTGAGCATTCAAATGTGTCAAAAGGGGTCATGGGGACTCCCTAGGGGTCCTAGTACACCTTATCATGTGTTAGGACCCCTAGGGATTCCCCATGACCTCTTTTGACACATTTGAATGCTCAAGTGTGTCTTAAGGGGTCGTAGGACCCCTTCGGACACACTTGAGTGTTCAAATGTGTCAAAAAGGGTCATGGGGACTCCCTAGGGGTCCTAACACATGATAAGGTGTACTAGGACCCCCAAGGAGTCCCCATGACCCCTTTTGACACATTTGAATGCTCAAGTGTCTTAAGGGGTCTTAGGGCCCCTTCAGACACACTTGAATGTTCAAATGTGTCAAAAGGGGTCATGGGGACTCCCTAGGGGTCCTAACATGTGATAATGTGTACTAGGACCCCTTGGGAATCCCCATGACCCCTTTTGACGCATTTGAATGCTCAAGTGTGTCTTAAGGGGTCTTAGGACCCCTTTAGACACACTTGACCATTCAAATGTGTCAAAAGGGGTCATGGGGACTTCCTAGGGGTCCTACAATGCATTATCATGCGCTAGGACCCCTAGGGAGTCCCCATGACCCCTTTTGACACATTTGAACACTCAAGTGTGTCTTAAGGGGTCTTAAGACCACTTTTGATACATTGGAATGCTCAAGTGTGTCTTAAGGGGTCTTAGGACCCCTTCGGACACACTTGAGCATTCAAATGTGTCAAAAGGGGTCATGGGGACTTCCTAGGGGTCCTAGTACACCTTATCAAGTGTTAGGACCCCTAGGGACTCCCCATGACCCCTTTTGACACATTTGAATGCTCAAGTGTGTCTTAAGAGGTCTTAGGACCCCTTCGGACACACTTGAGCACTCAAATGTGTTAAAAGGGGTCATGGGGACTCCCTAGGGGTCCTAGTACACCTTATGACATGTTAGGACCCCTAGGGAGTCCCCAAGACCCCTTTTGACACATTTGAATGCTCAAGTGTGTCTTAAGGGGTCTTAGGACCCCTTCAAGCACACTTGAGCATTCAAATGTGTCAAAAGGGGTCCTAGTACACCTTATAACATGCTAGGACCCCTAGAAAGTTCCCATGACTTGTTTTGACACATTGGAATGCTCAAGTGTATGTAAAGGGGTCTTAGGATGCCTTTGGACACACTTGAGCATTCAAATGTGACAAAAGCAGTCATGGGGACTCCCTAGGGGTCCTAGTACGCATTATCATGCATTAGGACCCCTAGGGAGTCTCCATGACCCCTTTTGACACATTAGAATGCTCAAGTGTGTCTTAAGGGGTCTTAGGACCCCTTCGGACACACTTGAGCATTGAAATGTGTCAAAAGGGGTCATGGGGGCTCCCTAGGGGTCATAGTATGTCTTATCACACCTTAGGGCCCCTAGGGAGTCCCCATGACCCCCTTTGACACATTGGAATGCTCAAGTGTGTCTTAAGGGATCTTTGGACCCCTTCGAACACACTTGAGCATTCAAATGTGTCAAAATGGGTCACAGGGGCTCCCTAGGGGTCCTAGTATGCCTTATTATGCATTAGGACCCGTAGGGAGTCCCCATGACCCCTTTTGACACATTTGAACACTCAAGTGTGTCATAAGGGGTCTTAGGACCCCTTCGAACACACTTGAGCATTCAAATGTGTCAAAAGGTATCATGGGGACTCCCTAGGGGTCCTAGTACACCTTATCACGCTTTAGGACCCCTACAGAGTCCCCATGACCCCTTTTGACACATTTGAACACTCAAGTGTGTCTGAGGGGGCCATGACCCCCTACGGGTCCTAGTACACCTTATCATGCATTAGGACCCCTAGGGAGTCTCCATGACACCTTTTGACACATTTGAACACTCAACTGTGTTTGAAGGGGTCTTAACACCCCTTCGAACACACATTTGAATGCTCAAGTGTGTTTGAAGGGGTCTTAAGACCCCTTCGGACACACTTGAGCATTCAAATGTGTCAAAAGGGGTCATAGGGACTCCCTAGGGGTCCTAACGCGTGATAAGGTGTACTAGGACCCCTCGGGGGTTCCCATGACCCTTTTTGACACATTTCAACGCTCAAGTGTGTCTTTTGACACATTTGAATGCTCAAGTGTGTCTTAAGGGGTCTTAGGACCCCTTCCGACACACTTGAGTGTTCAAATGTGTCAAAAGGGGGCATGGGGACTCCCTAGGGGTCCTAGTACACCTTATCACATGTTAGGACCCCTAGAGAGTCCCCATGACCTCTTTTGACACATTTTAATGCTCAAGTGTGTCTTAAGGGGTCTTAGGACCCCTTTGGACACACTTGAGCATTCAAATATGTCAAAAGGGGTCACGGGGACTCCCTAGGGGTCCTAGTACACCTTATCACGTGTTAGGACCCCTAGGGAGTCCCCATGACCCCTTTTGACACATTTCAATGCTCAAGTGTGTCTTAAGGGGTTGTAGGACACCTTCAGACACACTTGAACATTCAAATATGTCAAAAGGGGTCATGGGGTCTCCCTAGGGGTCCTAACATGTGATAAGGTGTACTAGGACCCCTAGGGAATCCCCATGACCCCTTTTGACACATTTGAACACTTAAGTGTGTCCGAAGGGGTCATAGGACCCCTTTGGACACACTTGAGCATTCAAATGTGTCAAAAGGGGTCATGGGACTCCCTATGGGTCCTAATGCGTAATAAGGTGTACTAGGACCCCTAGGGAGTCCCCATGACCCCTTATGACACATTTGAATGCTCAAGTGTGTCTTAAGGGGTCTTAGGACCCTTTCGGACACACTTGATCATTCAAATGTGTCAAAAGGGGTCATGGGGACTCCCTAGGGGTCCTAACGTGTTATAAAGTGTACTAGGACCCCTACGGAGTCCCCATGATCCCTTTTGACACATTTGAATGCTCAAGTGTGCCTTAAGGGGTCTTAGGACCCCTTTGGAAACACTTGACCATTCAAATGTATCAAAAGGGGTCATGGGGACTCCCTAGGGATCCTACTATGCCTTATCACATGCTGGAACCCCTAGGGAGTCCCCGTGACCCCTTTTGACACATTTGAATGCTCAAGTGTGTCTTAAGGGGTCTTAGGACCCCTTTTGACAATTGGAATGCTCAAGTGTGTCTTAAGGGGTCTTAGGGCCCCTTCAGACACACTTGAGCATTCAAATGTGTCAAAAGGGGTCATGGGGACTTCCTAGGGGTCCTAGTATGCCTTATCACATGTTAGGACCCCTAGGGAGTCCCCATGACCCCTTTTGACATAGTTGAATGCTCAAGTATGTCTTAAGAGGTCTTAGGACCCCTTTGGACACACTTGAGCATTTGAATGTGTCAAAAGGGGTCATGGGGAATCCCTAGGGTTCCTAGTACGCTTTATCACGCGTTAGGACCCCTAGGGAGTTCCTGTGACCCCTTTTGACACATTAGAATGCTCAAGTGTGTCTTAAGGGGTCTTAGGACCCCTTTTGACACACTTGAGAATTCAAATGTGTCAAAAGGGGTCATGGGGGCTCCCTAGGGGTCCTAGTATGCCTTATCATGCATTAGGACCTCTAGGGAGTCCCCATGACCCCTTTTGACACATTGGAATGCTCAAGTGTGTCTTAAGGGGTCTTAGGACCCCTTCGGACACACTTGAGCATTCAAATGTGTCAAAAGGGGTCATGTGGGCTCCCTAGGGGTCCTAGTACACCTTATCATGTGCTAGGACCCCTTGGGAGTCCCCATGACCCCTTTTGACACATTTAAACACTCAAGTGTGTCTTAAGGGGTCTTAGGACCCCTTCGGACACACTTGAGCATTCAAATGTGTCAAAAGGGGTCATGGGGACTTCCTAGGGGTCCTAGTACACCTTATCACATGTTAGGACCCCTAGGGAGTCCCCATGACCCCTTTTAACACATTTGAATGCTCAAGTGTATCTTAAGGGGTCTTAGGACCCCTTCGGACACACTTGAGCATTCAAATGTGTCAAAAGGGGTCATGGGGGCTCCCTAGGGGTCCTAGTACACCTTATCATGCGTTAGGACCCCTAGGGAGTCCCCATGACCCCTTTTGACACATTTGAATGCTCAAGTGTGTCTTAAGGGGCCTTAGGACCCTTTAAGACACACTTGAGCATTGAAATGTGTCAAAAGGGGTCATGGGGACTCCCTAGGGGTCCTAGTACACCTTATCATTCGTTAGGACCCCTAGGGAGTCCCCATGACCCTTTTTGACATATTTGAATGCTCAAGTGTGTCTTAAGGGATCTTAGGACCCCTTCGGACACACTTGATCATTCAAATGTGTCAAAAGGGGTCATGTCTCTAGGGGTCCTAGTATGCCTGATCACTCAAAAATGGCAGAGAAAGAAAATGAGATAAACCAAATTTATCAAATTCTTGTAATCGGCAACTTCTCTCCAACCACAAAATGACAATCCATGGAGCCAAAATTATGATGAAAATTAAATTCTTCAAGTAAGTCATTCAGAAATGTGCAGAATATTGTAACGCATGATGATTTATATAGAATTTATGACGGACTATGCTATGCAAAAGCTCGCAATCCCTGCCATATCTCAGAGTACTGATGAGAAGTAATGGCGAAAGTCTGAGATAGAGGTGGCGTCGGCATTGAAGCGGCAAGACATTCTTCATAATATCTGGGCTACGCCATCGAATCGGCAAGGCTTTCTTCATAATGTCACGCCGCCGCTAATCTCTTCTTTAAATTTATTAATGCTGTCAGTTCTACAGCGCTTGCATAATTTCCAGTACAACTGCTCATTTTACCAAACCCTTCCTTGATCTCCATAATCTTTGACCGATTCAAAGATACATCTGGTTATTCTTGTTTAACCTCCCAATGACTCTGTTGAGCTGCTGGATTATCAATAGGTGTGGTCCAATTATCCGGTTCAACCAGAATCTATTTCGAGAACCTTTGCAATTTAGCGTTCTGATTGAAAAAGCAGGGAAAGATACCATTTCACAGCCACAGGCAGTGGAAACATAGTGATTCACTTGCCGTTTACTTTTGTAATCCGCCTCCAGTGAACTATTCTTCAAAGCCTCCATTTCTGTGTAGCTAGGGTTTACGGTGCCTGTAAAAGGCACAACTATGCCCCTATAGGGACTCATTCTCGTGCTCAGAATCATATTATTTTCATGCATTCCCTAACATTTAATACAAAGATTTAGCCAGCCGCCTTTAAAGACCTAGAAGAAATGAAAAATAAAAATTAGTATATAATACATTAGTATATTATACATTAGTACATTAGTATATAATATAAATTAGTATATTATACATTAGTACATTAGTATATAATACATTAACTAGTACATATAATACATTAGTATATTATAATATATTAGTATATATATAATGTATACATTATATATATCATATGCCTCTTATATATATATATATATATATATATATATATATATATATATATATATATATATATATATATATATATATATATATATATATATATATATATATATATATACATACATTAATATATGTAAAAGTTCAATTTTTTTCATTTGCTCCCACCCTTTTTTTAATCTACCTAGGAATATCGGATACCGGATTTTTGACAGGTAATATTTGACCAAAATATTCCCTGTCCCCACAGACTAGACAATCACGAGATTTTATACTTTTTTAACACATTGCAAAAAAAAAAATGTGATTTGGGGCCCATTGTTTGATTTTTGTCGACTTGTGGTCTCACCATGGGAAGCAGCAGTCGTCGAAAGGCTAAACACAAGAGGAAGCTAACGGATGAAGAAATTCAAGCATATAGGGGAAAGGATAAGGAAAATCACCGAAGAAGGAGAGAAGGTATGTTAAACATTAATCAATCGAACCTTGTAAATGTAGTTGTAAGTGAAGAGGATGTTGAATTTGAAAATGTACAGATGGAGATTGAAAATGTAGACTTCAGGAATGAAAATGTTGCACAAGAACCACATGAACGTTACACATCTCCAAATTATATGCGAAATGAAGTCCCTTGCAATAAAGATAATCAAATTTCAAATTTGGGGCTTTTGGGAAGACCTAAATGGTTAATTGAAATTGAGGAGAACATTATGAATAATTGGGAAGGAAAGAGGTCACATAGAACCGTTAGGTTGTGGGCTTCAAGACTTTATGATCAATTTTTTGGAAACAAGACATTGGTTGAGCAATGTCAAATTTTTGTGCAGTTGTTAAAGATGCAAAAGATGAGACCTGTGCTTGTGAAATTGATGATTCGTGTGAACAAAAAAATGGAGAGAAATACCATTGTTGTGAAGAATATTTTCAATGCTCTCAATAGCATTGGGAAGACTAGCATAGAAAAAGACAAGGGAGTTGCTCAAAGGATTATTACAACCTCCTTAGTAAGTCATCAGTTGAGAAAGGCCTGTTTGATGAGACAAACTTGTGTTGACTTCAATATAGATCGTAAAACTTTGGGTAGAGCACTTGCAAGAAGAGAAAGACTTGATGATCCGCTTCGAATTGATACATGGGCTTATGGTGGGAGACTTCCACGTTCCAATAAGAAGCTAACAGATGTTGTCAAGGATGAAATTTAACAATTTTGGGATGCTAACTCAAGAGTGTCACCAAATGTGAAGAATGTCTTGAAGTTGAGAGTTGGCAATTGAGACCGCACTCCACATCCTAAACATTATGTGGAGGTAAGTCAAACAATGTTGTATAAAAAAATTTGTGAGACACATCCAACATTGAAAATATCACAAAGGTCTTTTGAATCCGTGAAGCCATTTTATTATGTACCCCTTAAGATTCGGAATACATGTTGTTGCAAATATCATGTTGAGCTTTCAATGCATCATGAATTATTATAGTCCATTTGTTCTACTTTTCATACTAATGAAATGCTAGAGGATTGTGGTGCAAGTGGTCTTCCCAAATCATCAAGAGACTTGCTAGATCAATTTTTATGTCATAGAGATGATGGTTGTTTATTTTATAAAAAAGATTGCTTAAATGCCAAGTGCTCAGAATGTGGTGGCTTGTCCAAGTTTAGAACATGTTTTCATGAGGGTTTGGAACACAATTTTGGAAAGACACTCATCCAAAAAAAGGTATATGAAATGGTGAAATATACATTGAAGAGTGGAGGTGAAGGCTCTAGATGTGAGTTAGTTGCAAAAGAATACAATGTTGCTGATTTTATCTTAGATTTCAAGAAAAATCTTTTTTACAAGTATGCAAGGCATAGTCACAAGTCTCAATGGTTGGATCAAAAATTCAGGACATGTAAGGACACTTTCCCCATTGGAACTATTATATCCGTTGTAGACTTTACGGAGAACTATACATTGCAGCCCCAAAATGAGACTCAAGCTCAATATTACAATTCCATTCAGGTTGCTATTTTTGTACACATCACATATAGACATTCTCCTAATAGCACAAAAGATGAGAAAAAGATAATCAGAGAGTACCATTTTTATATGAGCGATGACAGGTCTCACTCTCATGAGTTTGTTCAACATTATTTCCAGAACTATTTTGACTTCTTGCAGGAAAATGGTATTGCTATGGATAGGCATCTCATTTGGTCAGATAATTGCACAGGTCAATTTAAGAATGCTAGAATGTTTTATTGGTTGTGTAGAATGCATGTGGAGAGAGGTGTACCTCATATTTGGAGTTTTTTTGAGTCAAGGCATGGGAAAGGGGAGAATGATGAAGCGGGTGTGTGTGTGAAGAGAGCTCTAGTTAAGGAGCAATTGAGGATTTTAGGTGTTGTACTTCTTGATGCTCATTCTATTGTTGATTGGTGTACTTTAGCATTGTCATAGGGGGGACTCTTGATTCTACAATGCATAGATTCTTTTGGTTGGTTGAGGAGGGAACTATAGGAGATAGATTGGATTGTCAAATAGTGAAAGACTCTTCAAAAATGCATTCATTCTGAAGCTCCAATAGTAGTACATGGACCATTTGGACATGAGAGTTGGCTTGTTTTGCCCCATATGTTTTCAATATGATTTGGATCATTGCGATTCAAGTGAGTGGGTGGATACATGGGTTCCATAGTATCTAACTCCTTTATCTTTGACACTCTCTATAACAAATGATGACATGGACACTTTAGTTGACTATGACCATCTTTTAGATCTTCTAACACTAGGAAAAAAATTTTCATTGGTTGCACCACAGGGGAATGATGAGAGGTCAGATTATTGGTTAGCACATTGTGTACAAGGTAAACATAAGCTTGTACAACTGATGATAGATGGTGATGGGTTCACATATCCTACTGGTTCAGTTGTTGTTGTAGGAACATGGCTATGAACATACATGATTAGAAAGAATGGAATTCCCACATTTGAAGACTATGAGAAGCACAAAACTATTCTCATGTATTCACACCTTGTTATAGCAACAAATTTCAAGTTGTCAAAGCATCAAGGAAGACCAAAGACAAAAGAACTTTGGACTATTAGTACTATTGATCATGAAGCACTATTGGAGACCCTGAAGCAAAGAGATGACCCTTTAGGAACACTTGACTAGGTAATTGTAGGGAAACTCAGGTGCGAAAATAGCTTCCTACGCTAATCTCTATAGGAGAGTATTGTGCAAATTCTTATAAATCCTTACAATTTCAGATTCGTTAACTACTTTAACAAAGATATTGCAACCACATACCATACATACAGAAAAATAGAGAATGACACAATGATATACCCTGGGAAAAACCTTTCGATAAAAAACCCTAGCACTCCAAAACCTACACAATGTATTATCTTCAACACAAAGATTACAATACACTTGCAATGCAAGTTCTTTTAGGAGATGAGAGACAAAGCCAACAAGACTTAAATTTTTGTTATATCTCTCCCATAGGAGCAGCATCATATATATAGACTCCTCTGGACCCAAAAATAGGCACAACCACCAAGACCCATGCACAAAGCCACATGTATACAGTTGTTACATGCAATCCCAAGAATAGGCATCCATCCCTAGAATAGACTATGACATCTTGTCATAGAATCTGCCAAAAATAATGGTCACAAGAGAAGTGTAAGAGAATCTGTCATACCAACCTATTTTTGGCATATTCTCTTACACACACCAACCACTTCTTCTTGGGTGCCCAAATAGGCCCAAGTCATAAGATGCTCTTACACCTGTCATAGCACATTCCTTAAATAGTTCTTACGCATCATAGGAATCCGTCATGACCATTTCAGTCATGATCTCCTTACGCACAAGATGCCGACACATCAAGTGGAGTGACACATCAACATGCCAACTAGACATGTACACTCACACTTAATTACATTATTTGCAAAAAATGCATTTACAAAACAAATAATAAGAATAGGAATTATCCAAGGTTGAGACACCTTATTCCTAACATTCTCCCACTTGTCGAACACCTTGTAAGAGCAACAGGAACATAACAGGAACTTTAACCGCTATAGGCCAAAAGGCTCATAGACTCCGAACACCATTTGAACTTCTCAGTGCCCACTGGTTTTGTTAATGCATCTACAACATTCTTCACAGTATCTACCTTCTCCAAATTTACCTTTCCATCTTCCACCATATCTCTCACAAAGTGAAACTGCACATCAATGTGCTTCGTTCTGGCATGGAAAGTTGGATTCTTTGCAAGGCAAATAGCGCTCTGACTGTCACACCAAATAGTAATTTGTTCTACATCAACACCAACATTAGAACACAATCTTCTAAGCCAAATGGCTTCTTTACAAGCATGAGTAGTAGCCATGTACTCAGCTTCTGTAGTGGACAAAGCAACCACAGGTTGTCGCTTACTCATCCAACTGATGGCACCACCAAACATAGTGAACACATAAGCACTGGTGGATCTCCTGTTGTCAATATCACCTGCCCAATCTAAATCCACAAACCCACGAATACAAACTAAATGCGGAGATCCAAAAGAGTTACCATGATAACATATGGAGTAATCTGATGTACCCCTCAAATATCTGAATACTCGCTTAACTGCATCCCAATGTACCCATCCAAGATTAGCCATAAACTGACTCAAGACTCCCACTACTTGGGCAATGTCTGGTCTAGTACAGACCATAGCATACATAAGACTTCCAACTGCACTAGCATAAGGTACTCTAGTCATGTCCTCCACCTCACTAGGAGATTTTGGACAATCATCTACAGATAACTTTGTTCCCACAGAAATGGGACACATAGTGGTCTACAATCTACCATGCTGAACCTGTCCAACACAGACTTCACATACTTACTCTGACTCAACCAAAGTTTTATGTTAGACCTATCTCTACTGATTTCCATACCCAAGATGTACCTAGCTGCCCCAAGATCTTTCATCTCAAACTATGCTGACAACTGAGATTTAAAATCAGAAATCATACCCTTACCCTTCCCAAATAGCAACATATCATCAACATATAATGCAACAATAAGAAGGCGATCATTTTCAACTCTGAAATAAACACAATGATCTAATTTTGATCTTACAAATCCAATTGACAACACAAAGGCATCAAACTTAAGGTACCACATCCTAGGAGATTGCTTCAAACCATATAGAGATTTCTTTAATCTGCAAACTAAGGATTCTTTACCTTTAACAATGTAGTGCTCAGGCTGTGACATATAAATCTCTTCCTCCAAATCACCATGAAGGAAAGCTGTCTTCACATCTGTCTGTTCTATCTCTAAATCATATGATGCAGCAAGAGATAATAGAAATCTAATTGATGTCAACTTTGCAACAGGAGAGAATATTTCACCATAATCTATTCCCTCTACCTATGAATACCCCTTTGCAACCAATCTAGCTTTATACCTTTCAACACTGCCATCTGCATAGAATTTCTTCTTGAACACCCATTTACAACCAACAGATTTTCTCCCTTTAGGAAAAGGTACTAGGTCCCAAGTTTTTTTTTTCTCCAATGAAGCCATCTCATCATCCATAGCCTCAATCCAGGAACCTGCATCTTCCATGCCCAAAGCCTCTTTCACAAATCTAGGCTCATTAGTGTTAGTAATCAAAGCAAAGGCACAACTAGAATCTAACATAGAATAACCAAACCTTTCTGGTTTCTTTCTTTCTCTCGTGGATCTCCTCAAGGGCTGCGGTTGAGGTTGTTCTTCCTCTTCTTCTAAACTATCAGAGCTGCTAGAGCTCTCCTCATCATTAGGCCCAACATGGTCTCTCTGTTCAGTCTTCTCAGGGGTAGGAGGCAACTAAACAACATCTTTTTCCTTTTCTTTTTCATCTGGTTGTAGCACAATAGGAGAAGATGTTAGCTCTCTAAAAATAATATTTCTACTATACAACACCTTACTAGTCACGGGATCCCAAAGCTTGTATCCTTTCACACCAGCACTGTATCCAATGAAAATACATTTAACAGCTTTATTTTCCAACTTAGATCTTTTCTCCTTTGGAACATGTGCATAAGCTTCACAACCAAAAACACAAAGATGTCTAATTGAAGGCTTCTTACCAAACCACACCTCCATGGGTGTCTTACCAACAAGGGCTGATGTAGGAGATCTGTTAACCAGATAGCAAGCAGTGGCCACAGCTTTGGCCCAAAACCTTTGTTCTAAACCAGCTCCACTAAGCATACTCCTAGCCTTCTCCATCAATGTCCTATTCATTCTCTCTACAACTCCATTTTTCTATGGGGTATAAGGAGTTGTCTTATGCCTCTCGATACCTTGTTCTTTACAGAACTATTCAAACTCTACTGAGCAAAACTCACCACCATTTTCAGTTCTCACACACTTAATCTTCTTACTAGTCTGATTCTCTACAAGAGCTTTAAATTCCTTGAACCGACTAAAGACTTGTGTCTTACTTTTAAGGAAATGAATCCACATCCTTCTACTGTAATCATCTATGAAAGATACAAAAAATACAGACTTGGAGATTGAAGGAACTTTTACAGGACCAAATACATCAAAATGAATAAGATCCAAAACATCAAAAGATTTGTGAGAACTATAGTAAAACTAAACACGATTTTGTTTACCATAGGCACAGTGTTCGCAGAAGTCAAACTCAAGATTGCAATCATTTAACCCCTCAACGATATTTTTATTTTTCAAGGTTCTGAGACCCTTTTCACCAATGTGGCCAAATCTCATATGCCACAACATTGTCTTTTCTGCAGGAAGCTTACCTTCCAAATTGTTTACACTACCATCGGAACCAATAGCCACAGACTTCTTCACTGCTTGTTCAAATGGTGAGGATGAAGAACTATTACATAGAGGAATACATGCATCTAGTTGAAATAAGGTACCTCTCCTAGTACCCCTTGCAAGCACTATCGATCCTCTTTTCATCTTGCATCCTTCTTTCAAAAAAACAACTTGCACACCTACATCATTCAGCATACTTACAGATAATAGGTTTCGTGCCAAACCCGGAATGTGCATAACTCCATTGATTCCCTTTACTCATCCATTAGGAAATTTGATAGTGACCCTTCTGCATCCAACTATCTTTAGGTGAGAATCATCACCCAAGTACACCTTTCCACCATCGAACTCTTCATATTTTGAGAACCAATTTCGATGAGAGGTCATGTGAAAAGATGCACCTGAGTCAACCAACCACACATCATCAGATGCATAGGCTGCCAAAGCTGCGATGAATGCATCGCCATCTTCTTGAGATCTTTCTGAAGCTGAATCTGAACCTTTCTTCTTCTTCTTCGGCTCTTTGCAGTCTTTACAGAAGTGCCCAGATTTATCACAATTCCAACATTTTTCCTTGGACTTATTGGAAGTCTTTGACTTCCCACAGGATTTGGATCTACCCTTATTGTCAGACTTATTGTCATTTTTCTTCCCTCTTTTAGTGGATCTCCCACAAACAGCAAGGGCTTCTTTTTCTGAAATGGAAGCCTTTCTCCACATCTCCTCTAATAGCAGTGAAGACACCACATCATCCATTTTGAAGGTGACTAAAGTGCTTTTGAGAGCCATCACAAGATGGTCCCATGAATCTGGTAAAGAACACAAAAGTGTGTAGCAATGATCCTCCTCCTCTAACTTGACACCAGCTGATGTCAATTGTGCAGCCAGCAGATTAAATGCATTTAAATGATCCGTTAAGGATCCACCTTCCTCCATTCGTAGAGAGTACAACTTCTTCCTTAGGAACAACTTGTTCACCAGAGATTTGGCCTGATACACGGCTGCAAGTCTTTCCCACAAACTATTTGCAGTTTTCTCATCTAGAACATTCAGAAGGACTACATCGGTTAAATAGAGTCTTATGAGACCCTTAGCTTTACGGTCTTTGATATCCCAATCTGCTTGAGCTATAGTTGCTGGTCTTGTAGCACTTGAAGTCACTTCCCATAGGTCACGATCTTCCAACATGTCTTCCATCTTGAGTTTCCACAACTCGAAATTAGTGCCATTAAATTTCTCCACCTCCATTCTTCCATATGATGAACTTGCCATCTCAATCAGCAAATAAGATTTAGAATGCTTTGCAAAAAACTCCCACTCAAACTTGAGATTAGCTCAAAAAACCCTACCCAACAACTAGGATCAAAAGTTGATCAAGCTCTGATACCACTTGTAAGGAAACTCAGGTGTGAAAATAGCTTCCTACGCTAATCTCTATAGGAGAGTATTGTGCAAATTCTTATAAATCCTTACAATTTCAAATTTGTTAACTACTTTAACAAAGATATTGCAACCACATACCATACATACAGAAAAATAGAGAATGACACAATGATATACTCTGGGGAAAACCTTTCGGTAAAAAACTCCAGCACTCCAAAACCTGCACAATGTATTATCTTCAACACAAAGATTACAATACACTTGCAATGCAAGTTCTTTCAGGAGACGAGAGACAAAGCCAACAAGACTTAAATTTTTTTTATATCTCTCCCATAGGAGCAGCATCATATATATAGACTCCTCTGGACCCAAAAATAGGCACAACCACCAAGACCCATGCACAAAGCCACATGTATACAGTTGTTACATGCAATCCCAAGAATAGGCATCCATCCCTAGAATAGACTATGACAGCTTGTCATAGAATCCACCAAAAATAATGGTCACAAGAGCAGTGTAAGAGAATTTGTCATACCAACCTATTTTTGGCATATTCTCTTACACACACCAACCACTTCTTCTTGGGCACCCAAATAGGCCCAAGTCATAAGATGCTCTTACACCTGTCATAGCACATTCCTTAAATAGTTCTTACGCATCATAGGAATCCATCATGATCATTTCAGTCATGATCTCCTTACGCACAAGATGCTAACACATCAAGTGGAGTGACACATCAACATGCCAACTAGACATGTACACTCACACTTAATTACATTATTTGCAAAAAATACATTTACAAAACAAATAATAAGAATAGGAATTATCCAAGGTTGAGACACCTTATTCCTAACAGTAATAAGTTAACTTAGTGCATTGTTTTCTAAGTTCGTTAAGCTTAATTTCAATACATTAATTTCACCTTTCTTAGATTGTATTTTGAGTCAATAAACTTGGTTTTTTATGTGGATTGTAACTTGTGCAGGAGCACCTATGAAGACGCCTACGGTCACCATGGATCCAATTAGAGATAGAAGGACAAAAGGATCCTTAATGGTTAATTGAGATCTTTTGAAGCCTATAATGGTAATTTGTAACAATTAATTTGATTTAAAAGTTAAATGTCCTAAAACTCTTGATAAGGACTTATGACCAAAATCATGTATGGGTTGCCAATAGTGCCAAGAAGGGATCTTACATGTCATTTACTTATGTCATTTGCATGGTTTGAATTCTTACATGTTTGATTGTTGTTTATAATGCTTTAAGGATATTATTTTTTATCATTTCAAACAATCTATAAAAGTTAAACCTCAAACATAATAAGCTTCATAGTTCAAATTTCACAAGCTTAATCATGATTAGTTTCACAGTTCAAATTTCAAACATACCACTAACAATCAGTTGAAAGTGGCTCAACAGCGTATCTTTCAAACCGTCTGACCTCACTTCGAACTGTCTACTCCATCAGCTCCGGTTGGCTGGGTAAATGCCAATGACAACCCCATTCCACCCATGGAGTCATGGGAACACTCGCGACCACGCTCGACCTAAGTGACCCTAAGGTGCACTAAGCGCGATTGGGCAGCAATCTTTCGGGGCTCATATCTCAGAGCTTATGAGAGGTATCAACAAACCATTAGGGGCTATAGGATCATGTTTTCAAGGTCTACAATAACCTCTCTCATTTTTGGGCGATTTGACTTTTTTTGCATTTGGCAAGGCAATCTCAGTCGATGCCAAAACATGCAGTGAGGGGCAGTTGAAAGCGGCTCAATAGCGTATCTTTCAAACCATCCAACCTGGCATCAAACCATCTACTCCATCAGCTCCATTGGCTAGGTAAATGCTAGTGACAACCCTATTCCACCCACGGAGTCACCGGAATGCTCGCGACCACACTCGACCCAAGTGACCCCAAGGTGCACTAAGCACGATTAGGCAAAAATCTTCCAGGGCTCATATCTTGGACCTTGTGAGAGGTATTGACAAACTGTCAAGTGCTATGAGATCATATTTTTGAGTTCTACAATAACCTCTCTCAGTTTTGGGTGATTCGACATCGTTTGCATTTGACAAGGCAATCTCAGTCGATGCCAAAACTTAAAGTGAGGGTCAGTTGAAAGTAGCTCAATAGCATATCTTTCAAACCATCCAGCCTGGCATCAAACCATCTACTCCATCAGCTCTGGTTGGCCAGGTAAATGCTAGTGACAACCCCATTCCACCCATGGAGTCACGGGAAAGCTCGCGACCACGCTCGACCTAGGTGACCCCAAGGTGCACTATGCACGATTGGGTAGTGATCTTTTGGGGCTCGTATCTCAGAGCTCGTGAGAGGTATCGACAAACTGTTAGGGGCTACAAGATCATGTTTCTGAGGTCTACAATAACCTCTCTCATTTTTGGGTGATTCGACTTCGTTTGCATTTGGCAAGGCGATCTCAATCGATGCCAAAACTTGCAGTGAGGGTCAGTTGAAAGCGGCTCAACAGCATATCTTTCAAACCGTCTGACCTGGCATCGAACTATCTACTCCATCAGCTATGATTGGCTGGGTAAACACCATTGAAAATGTTGTTCCACCCACGGAGTCACGGGAATGCTCGCAACCATGCTCAACCCAAGAGACCCCAAGGTGCACTAAGCACGATTGGGCAGCGATCTTTCGGGGCTCGTATCTCATAGCTCGTGAGAGGTATCAACAAATCATTAGGTGCTACAAGATTGTGTTTCCAAGGTCTACTATAACCTCTCTCAGTTTTGGGTGATTCAACTTTGTTTGCATTTGGCAAGGTGATCTCAGTCGATGCCAAAACTTGCAGTGAGGGTCAATTGAAAGTGGCTCAGCAGCATATCTTTCAAACTATCTGACTTGGCATCGAACCATCTTCTCCATTAGCTCTTGTTGGCCAAGTAAATGCTAGTGACAACCCCATTCCACCCACAAAGTCAGGGGAAAGCTCATGACCACGCTCAACCCAAGTGACCCCAAGGTGCACTAAGCACGATTGGGTAGTGATCTTCTGGGGATCGTATCTCAAGCTCATGAGAGGTATTGACAAACCATCAGGGGCTACAAGATCATTTTTTTGAGTTCTACAATAACCTCTCTCAATTTTTGGCGATTCAACTTTGTTTGCATTTGGCAAGGCGATCTCAGTCGATGCCAAAACTTGTAGTGAGGGTCAATTGAAAGCGGCTCAGTAGCATATCTTTCAAACCATCTAACCTAGCATCAAACCGTCTACTCCATTAGCTTTGGTTGACCGGGTAAACACTAGTGACAACCCCGTTCCACCCATGGAGTCATGGGAACACTCGCGACCACGCTTGACCCACGTGACCCCAAGGTGCACTAAGCATGATTGGGTCGTGATCTTCTGAGGCTCGTATCTCAGACCTCATGAGAGGTATCAACAATCCATTAGGGGCTACAAGATCATTCTTATGAGGTCTACTATAACCTCTCTCCATTTTGGGCAATTCGACTTCGTTTGCATTTGGCAAGGTGATCTCAGTCGATACCAAAACTTGCAGTGAGGGTCAGTTGAAAGTGGCTCAGCAGCATATCTTTCAAACCATCCAACTTGGCATCAAACCATCTACTCCATTAGCTCTATTTGGCCAGGTAAACACCAATGATAACCCCATTCCACCCATGGAGTCACGGGAACGCTTGCGACCACACTCGATCCAAGTGACCCCAAGGTGCACTAAGCATGATTGGGTAGTGATCTTTCATGGCTCATATCTCAGAGCTCATGAGAGGTATCGACAAACTCTCAAGTGCTACAAGATTTTGTTTCTGAGGTCTACTATAACCTCTCTCCATTTTGGGTGATTTGACTTTGTTTGCATTTGGCAAGGTGATCTCAATCAATGCCAAAACTTGCAGTGAGGGTCAGTTGAAAGAGGCTCAGCAGCATATCTTTCAAACTGTCTGACCTGGCATTGAATCGTCTTCTCCATTGGCTCCAGGTGGCCAAGTAAATGCCAGTGACAACCCCATTTCACCTACGGATTCACAAAAAAGCTTGCGACCATGCTCGACCCAAGTGACCCCAAGGTGCACTAAGCACGATTGGGCAGTGATCTTCCAGGGCTTGTATCTTGGAGCTCATGAGAGGTATCGACAAACCATCAAGTGCTACAAGATTTTGTTTCCAAGGTCTACAATAACCTCTCTCATTTTTGGGCGATTCGACTTCATTTGCATTTGGCAAGATGATCTCAGTCGATGCCAAAACTTGCAGTGAGGGTCAGTTGAAAGCGGCTCAGTAGCATATCTTTCAAACCATTTGACCTAGCATCGAACCATCTACTCCATCAGCTCTGGTTGGCCGAGTAAATGCCAGTGACAACCCCATTTTTCCCATGGAGTCACGGGAATGCTCGTGACCATGCTCGACCCAAGTGACCCCAAGGTGCATTAAGCATGATTAGGAAGCAATCTTTTGAGGCTCATATCTCAGAGCTCATGAGAGGTATTGACAAACTGTTAGGGGCTATGGGATCATGTTTCCAAGGTCTACTATAACCTCTCTCAATTTTGGGCGATTTGACTTCGTTTGCATTTGGCAAGGCGATCTCAGTCGATGCCAAAACTTGTAGTGAGGGTCAGTTGAAAGTGACTCAGCAGCATATCTTTCAAATCATTTGACTTGGCATTGAACCATCTACTCCATCAACTCTAGTTGGCCGAGTAAACACTAGTGACAACCCCATTCCACCCACGGAGTCACGGGAATGCTCTCGACCCAAGTGACCCCAAGGTGCACTAAGCACGATTGGGAAGTGATATTTCATGTCTTGTATCTTAGAGCTCGTGAGAGGTATTGAAAAACCGTTAGGTGCTATGAGATAGTGTTTCCGAGGTCTACTATAACCTCTCTTTATTTTGGGCGATTTGACTTCATTTGCATTTGGCAAGGTGATCTTAGTCGATGCCAAAACTTGCAGTGAGGGTCAGTTGAAAGTGGCTTAGCAACATATCTTTCAAACCGTCTGACCTAGCATCGAACCGTCTACTCCATCAGCTTCAGTTAGCTGGGTAAACACCAGTGAAAACCCCATTCTTCCCACGGAGTCACGGGAACACTCGTGACCACACTCGACCCAAGTGACCCCAAGGTGCACTAAGCACGATTAGGCAATGATCTTTCATGGCTCGTATCTCGGAGCTCGTGAGAGGTATCAAAAAACTATCAAGTTCTACGAGATCATGTTTCCAAGGTCTACTATAACCTCTCTCTATTTTTGGCGATTTGACTTCATTTGCATTTGGCAAGGCAATCTTAGTCGATGCCAAAAATTGTAGTGAGGGTCAGTTGAAAGCGGCTCAGCAGCATATCTTTCAAACCATTTGACTTGGCATCGAACTGTCTACTCCATCAGCTCCGGTTGGCTAGTTAAATGCCAGTGACAACCCCATTCCACCCACGGAGTCACGAGAATGCTCGCGACCACACTCGACCCAAGTGACCCCAAGGTGCACTAAGCATGATTGGGCAGTGATCTTTCGTGGCTCATATCTCGGAGCTCGTGAGAGGTATTGACAAACTATCAAATGCTACGAGATCATGTTTTTGAGGTCTACTATAACCTCTCTCCATTTTGGGTGATTTGACTTCATTTGCATTTGGCAAAGCGATCTCAGTCGATGCCAAAACTTGCAATGAGGGTCAGTTGAAAGCGGCTCAGCAGCATATCTTTCAAACCGTCTGACCTGGCATCGAACCATCTACTCCATCAGCTCCAATTGGCTAGGTAAATGCAAGTGACAACCCTATTCTTCCCATGGAGTCACGGGAAAGCTCGCGACCACGCTCGACCCAAGTGACCCCAAGGTGCACTAAGCACAATTGGGCAGCGATCTTTCGGGGCTCGTATCTCAGAGCTCGTGAGAGGTATCGACAAACTGTCAGGTGCTATGGGATCATGTTTCCAAGGTCTACTATAACCTCTCTCAGTTTTGGGTGATTTGACTTTGTTTGCATTTGGCAAGGAGATCTCAATCAATGCCAAAACTTGCAGTGAGTGTCAATTGAAAGTGGCTCAGCAACATATCTTTCAAACTGTCTGACTTGGCATCAAACCATCTACTCCATCAGCTTCGGTTGGCTGAGTAAACACTAGTGACAACCCCATTCCTCCCACAGAGTCATAAGAATGCTCGCGACCACGCTTGACCCAAGTGACCCTAAGGTGCACTAAGCACGATTGGGAAGTGATCTTTCGGGGCTCATATCTTAGAGCTCGTGAGAGGTATCGACAAACCATCAAGTGCTACAGGATCATGTTTTCAAGGTCTACTATAACTTCTCTCAGTTTTGGGCGATTCAACTTCGTTTGCAATTGGCAAGGTGATCTCAGTCGATGCCAAAACTTGCAGTGAGGGTCAATTGAAAGCAACTCAGTAGCATATCTTTCAAACCGTCTGACTTGGAATCAAACTGTCTACTCCATCAGCTCTGGTTGGCTGGGTAAACACTAGTGACAACCCTATTCCACCCACAGAGTCACGAGAATGCTCGCGACCACGCTCGACCCAAGTGACCCCAAGGTGTACTAAGCACAATTGGGCAGAAATCTTCCAGGGCTTGTATCTCAGATCTCATGAGAAGTATCAAAAAACCATCAGGTGCTACGAGATCATGTTTCCAAGGTCTACTATAACCTCTCTCAGTTTTGGGTGATTCGACTTCGTTTGCATTTGGCAAGGTGATCTTAGTCAATGCCAAAACTTGCAGTGAGGGTTAGTTGAAAGCAGCTCAGCAGCGTATCTTTCAAACCATCCGACATTGCATCAAACTGTCTGCTCCATCAGCTCCGGTTGTCTAGGTAAACACCAGTGACAACCTCATTTCGCCCACAGAGTCACTAGAACACTCGCGACCACGCTCGATCCAAGTGACCCCAAGGTGCACTAAGCACGATTGGGCAACGATCTTCCATGACTCAAGTGACCCCAATATGATGAGTTATATACATAGTGAGTATATACATAGTATTTAAACAATGTAGTACTAAGTGGCTCAAGTGAGTATATATAATGGTATGAAACATAAGAACATAGGAAATCTATAGAAGTTAGACCTCAAACATAATAAGCTCCATGAACAGGGTATTCTAGAGTAAAGAAAAACAAATGTAACTTCAACAAGATATAATTTCAATCATAATGATAATCATAGTCAAGATATAACTTCACCATTCAATTCCATAAACATGAATAATAAATATGTATATACAAAAGATGATGCAAATATAACATATAAATGAACATGTTCTATATATACAAAGTATCAAATGTATCAAATGTATCTCCATATACAAATATGGCACATGCCATTTCAAAATGTCTACAAAATCAATGTTTTAAGGTGTACAATGTGGCATATATGCCATCTCAAAATGTGCGAAGTGGCATCTCTAAATGACCACAAAACTAAAACTACATCCTATGCCATAGGGAGATCATCAAAATGTAGCCTCTTTGAAGAAGTGTTGGGCTCTGATTGATCCTACATAAAAAATGAGTTCAAACCCAAGTTAGATTTCTTACTTTATATGATTTGTATACACACACACACACACACACACAGATATATATATATATATATATATATATATATATATATATATATATATATATATATATATATATATATATATATATATATATATATTTCATAATTCAAACACTAATTTAATTAAAATTATAACTGGATACAAATATATGTACCTAGTCTCTCGGTCGCCTACCATGAACAAGTGTCCTAGCATAAGTCCTGGGTAGCGAAGGGACCATGCCAACAATACCAATTGTGACCTATAAATATATATTTGAAATAATGAGATTAGTAGAGTGGTGCAACATAGAGTAATAAATCTACAAAATAGGATGATAGCATAATAAAATTACAAATTGATTGAACTAAAATTAAAACTTACATCTGATGATCCCTCCTCTGGAATGGTGGGCTGGGTCAACAAAGATACGAAAGATTCTCGTGGGCCCTCCCTCACACTTGGAGTAACCTATGAGAGTAAATAGATTGTCAATTATATATAAATGTACTTCATCATAGCAACCCTAGTTACAAAATACAAATAACAATATGTAAAAGTCTACGTACAATCGGGCTATCACTCTAAATCGAGATGCTTGTAACCATACGCTGTTGATAAGCTGTCGGGACATCATCAATAGCCACACCTTATACAATAAAGTGCAAGTAAAATATTTATTACTACACACAAGTGGCATACATGTGCATGCATAATTAATCTTAAACAATTAACTACCTTTCCTTTGTTGACACCTGATGAAGGAACCCCCTTGTGCCCCCCACTGACATCAGCTGTACCCTGCAAGAACACAATCAAATGACAATATATAAGTAAATGTATGAATTTTATTGCTCTAATTGATAGAGATTTAAGCATGTACACCAAATGATATAAAAAAAACTAATGGGTACATAATTTATAATATACTGTATAGTCATCAAGGCCAAATGAAATGGCTGAAAGTGTGGACTCATCCACCTGTTTCACCTCCTCCTCTGTCATCGACGGAACATAAATGGAAAAAATATGTATACATAAGTGCATGCAATCATTAAAACTAATCTAAATAAATTTATTATTTTTAAATTAAATAAGTCATGTGACAAATTTATTTATAATGTTTACTCTTACCGTATCAACAAGAGTCAATGGCTCTACATGCACCTCCTAAGCACTCTCATGAGATGTAGATGCTCCATGAGGTGTTGCAGCCTCTGCAGCTACATCTCCTATATCCTCCTCATCAATAACATGAAACTGATATGTATCAGAATCAGTAAGTGGTTCGAGGCACATATGCCTACACATAATGCACATATGGGGCTCGCATACATGTGAACTCCGATGAGATGTCATTGTGCCAGCATCATCCACAACAGGAGGCAACACTGACCTGGTCTACTTGATCAATTGATCACTCAGTAAATGAATGGCCCTAATAGTCTATGAGACAGCCTCTGCAATGATATATGGATGCTGCACTGGAGGAGGGGGTGCGACATCAGTGGGGGGGACAAAGGTAGTGGCCTTTCAGCACTGGGCAAATGGCCTAGTCTGAGGAGCTCCTCCGCCTATGCCCATGTTGGGCCTCATACTCCAATAATCAACATGGTGACCAAGCACAAACTCAGCATACAATTTTTTAATGAAATAAAATGGGACCTCCAAATTGCTATGGGGTGGTTTATCAAAAACCATCCACCAGCGATCCCAAAAGTTTGTGCGCATTACTTCATTTGTGCAACATTTTATTGATAATTTGGGCTTTTTGGGGTCAACTAGTATTTTGATTTAGGATTGACAAAAAGGCCGGCTATATCTTCCTTGGTTATATTAAGGGCCGCAATCCCATCATGGTCAAGCCCGTCATCAAATTGGGCATGCATATCATCACACCAATGAAGAGCAGCATTATGTTGTTGCATGAGTGTGTCAATATTTCCAACAATTGTATTTAGTGTGGTAAGCATGGGACCTAATGTAGGTATATTTTGATATGTGTTTTGGAAACCTCGTATTGTGTTCAAATTTTCTTGTATCAAATCTTGTAAAGATTTAGGGTTTAGATATGGGGGATTGTTTTTGGGATCGTTATTTGGTGCGGGAGGGTTATTTTCTTCATTGTTGTCAGCCATGCCTGATTAAATAAAAAATAAATCTAAATTTCAATCTAATTTCATATATTATTACAAATATAAATACAAAACCCTATTTTTAAAAAAAATGCTACATTTAGCATGAAAATGAAATAAAATAATAAAAATATACAATTAATTACTTACCAAATATGCTCGGGAGTCGAATTTGTTGTTTCCAAATATATGATATATCAAGCCATTTTGGCAAAGAAAAACGCGAAAAGAAATGAAGAAAAGGGCTCGCGGGTTTCAGATTTATGCCGCAGTTATCGGGTACCTGATATTATCGGGTACCCAATTAGGCCTGTGCTTTGGTGTCAAGTTTGCCCAGGTGTACTGACACCTAGGCCTACTAAAAAGTCAACAAGCATTTTCATGCGCTTTTGGACGAGTGAAAAGTGAATACTTTTCACATCGCCACTTTTTGGCCCCTCATGATCTTGCACATACCCTTTAATTTTATATTTTATATTAAATTATATTGTCTATACTTTATGCTACATAAAAGAATTATACAATTCTTAATTATGTTATATATTGTTTATATTAAATTATTTATTCTATGTTAAAATTTTATTTATTTGTTTTTAACTAAGTTTTGATTTTTAATTAAAATGAATATTTTAGATTTTATGTTAATAATATATAATAAATTAAATTCTATATGAATATTTTATATTTTGAATAATTGAAAAATAATTTAAAATAAATAATTTAAAATATACCTACTAATCTCTTCCCCACAACAAAATAAGGTATTTTTAAAAATGATTGTAAAGTACAACTACTTGTAGCTATAACATTAGTAGCTATGACTACACCAACATTGGTAGCTAAAAAATTAGTAAAATCTTCTATTTATTAATGTAAAATTAATTATTAACTATATTAGTATTGATATTGATACTATTACTAATAGTAATGAAACTAGTATACCAATTTCGGTGCTAACAATATTAGTAATATTGTTATTAATATTAATTTAAGATTCATATTAGATTTACTATGGACTAATAGTTATTAATTTGTCAAATAACAAAACAAATACAAACTAAGGGTTCATGCCCTCTCCCACTTTTCCTAAAAAGAATGAATTGGGTTATTTAATATTTAAACCTATTTATATATTATTCTCTTTACTCCCTACACACTTAACTCCAATTCCTCTTATCAATACACTTTTTCCTTTCTTGTTTGATCTAATTAGCATTATTATTACTTTAGTTTACCTCATCAATGTTGGCATAATGCATGTTATGTAGTTATATCATTTATGACTATTACATAACAATCTATTATCCAACAGATACCAACTCTTGTATTATATAATGGTAAATGCCTTACTATATAAATGTATCAATGTTCCTTGAATAACATGGAACAAGTTTCTATCATTGTATTTACCAGGGATAACTTTAGTGGCAAATATTCGACAATTGGTGAATGTCTCAAGTTGACGACTTGGGATTTGGTAAATATAATGTGTATATCAGGCTTACCATCTCGCCTGAAATTTATAAATATTGGGTCGAATGCTTGGGGCCTATTGCCCATCGGTTTTTGTAGTTTTTTCCTTTTCTTTCACAATATCATCAATTGAATCTAATTTTTGGACATGGTAAATTGAAAAGTTTTGCTTACAATTTCCAAAGCTTGTCTTAATCGACGACCTATATTTGCCAATGGTGTTATAAAGATGTATTTAGAGGAGGCCCCAAATTCGCCTGGCATTTTGTGGATGTGTGTCTCAAACGAACACCATTTTTTCCAACTCTATTAATCATAGCAAATTATTGGATGACCCATAATTACCTCAAAAATTACATAAGATGTGTTATAATTATGTAGGCTTTGCCATTGAATATTTGTATAACATATAAGCTTCCCACTGAATTTGCCAAAAAGGATTTGTATAAATACATTCATAGATCAATGTTATTGTACATAATTTGGTTCAGTGAATTGGTTGGTTCTGATGTCTCAATTCTGATTGATAGAGAAGTCTTAGACTACTGAGTGCATTGGCAAATGTAATTGAGGAAATGTTAAGTGATTAGTTTTTGAAGTGTACTACATTATAATATTATTTTGAATTCACCTAAGGTTTCACCTCTATCTGTCTACAAATTTGAGTTCATTCTTATTTAGTGGGGACCTGTTAGTGGTCAGTGGTAACTTGGGAGACCTTAGACATGATGACATCTAGATTTTATATTGTAGACGATATGGTGCAGGGGCACCTAAAGTACAAGAGAACAAGGAGGTTAAGAGTCCTTATATCAGATATTAAAATATATTTGAGTCATTTGTGATGTATTTCAGTCCATATGTAAGGCTATGTGAAGCCATTTGTATGACATTGTTAATATTGTCATGTTAAGGTCCTAGTTTGGTCAAGAAGGTTAGAATATGAAATAATGCCTAATAAAGGGTAAAGTGGATGTAAAATGTCCATCAAATTCTATTTTAGGTAATTCAAGTGTCCATGCAAATATTTGTCAAGTTTGGAGTTAAACTAGTAAAGTAGTCATAAAAGTTGTAAAGCAAAATGCATAAAATATTGTCAAAAGATGCAAGTATGTTGTAAAGGGTTAAAAGAGTGTAAGGAGATGCTTCAAAAGGTGGTTGGGAAGTTATAAACCAACAAAGATACTATAAAACATTGTATTGGTCATTCCAAATATGAATGAGAAGAGGAACATCATTTTGAATCAATTGGTGTCTTCAAAACTTATTGTTTTGATTGGTGTTAATTGTTTTTATGTAGTTTCCAGGTCTTGTACGGACTTGTACAGCCTAGAAATGTTGTAAAAAGTATATTTTATTTAAATTAGGATGAATAAGATTTATTTTTGTTTTGGTTTGGAGTGATTATGTGGAGTAATGAATAAGTTATGGCAGTTTTGGTAAAAGTTGTTATTTGTAGATTTGAGACTGCTTGACCATAGTCAATTTGAAACATTTGGTACAGACACATTTTGGAGAATCAGAACCTCTAATAATATTCATTGGAAATATATGTGAATTAACTTTAAGTTCCTTTTGGTTTGAGTCATTGTTATGAAGATTTGTGAAAGTTATGTGTATTTGAGTGGAAACTATTTTTTAAAGATCTTCATTGGAGTTGCAAGTAGTGATTTGTGCTTGTAAAAGGATTTACGAATGGAAACATTTAATGGATTATATTATTAAAATAGACTCAAAAATTCTTATCTTAGAATTTGTTTTGTGTCATTTGGATTCATTTTGAGAAATATGTGAGATGCCCTCGGTAGGGTTTGGTGTTTTACTTCTGGTTTATGACAAAAAAATGGCTCTAGGTGTAAAGACCATAAATTATAATTTAATTATTGTATTGGGATATGATTTATATATGTTTTATAAGGACAAATTTTAAACAATTCCACCAAAGGATTTTTTAAGAGGATTTCAAAACTGAAAGTTATGAATAATGGAATTAGATATAGAAATCAGGATATGTAAATGGAGAAAGGTTGATGTTTTTGTGATAAAACATGTTGTGGTTTACCTCATAAGATGTCTTTATATAAAGACATTATTGAATGGATGTTGAAACGATCAGAAAAGATCCTATTAATTGTTTCATTTTTAAGATGCTCTGCATCAAATTGGTATCATAACTTGAAGATCTTGAGTATGTGGGTAGAGTGTCAAGGGACGCAATCCACACTAGGATCTTGGAGATTTGGTATTTGTTTTGTTGATTAGTTTTTGTTGCAGATGCTCATCCATCTTGCTACAAAAGGAAGATCTTGTTTTGTTGTGTTGGCAGATAGGGAACTTTTGTCAGGGCCATGGGAAGGTCCAATGGATGCCAAAAGACTAGGGAAAAGAGGAAGGATGGGACTCCTAGGTGAGGCATATGAGACAGTTGTGTGTGGTGAGTTTGAAGTAGCAATGGTAAAGGTGGATCTTTGACTGATAAGGCACCATGGAGTTGCATCCATTAATGCTTCACTGACAGGAGTATTTGAGAAGATGATTTTGAGGACAATCATGTGTCCTTAAGGGAAAAGATGATGGTGATAAAAGGAATGAAGAGGCAAAGGAAAATGAAGGTAAGGATGAAGATTTTTGTTATATATTTTTTTTGCAGGTTATGGCATACCTTTCCAAGAGACTTGGAAACTTTTCAAGGTTGGAAGTATGGTGTGGGGGCACCTAAAGTGCAAGAGAACAAGGAGTTTAAGAGTCATTATATCTGATATTAAAATATATTTGAGTCATTTTTTATGTATTTGAGTCCATATGTAAGGCTATGTGAACCCATTTGTATGACATTGTTAATATTGTCATGTTAAGGTCCTAGTTTGGTCAAGAAGGTTAGAATATGAGATAATGCCTAATAAAGGGTAAAGATGTAAAATGCTCATCAAATTAAATTTTAGGGAATTAAAGTGTCCATGCAAAGATTTGTCAATTTTGGAGTTAAACTAGTAAAGTAGTCATAAAAGTTGTAATGCAAAATGCATAAAATATTGTCAAAAGATGCAAGTATGTTGTAAAGGGTTAAAAGAGTGTAAGGAAATGGTTCAAAAGGTGGATGGGAAGTTATAAACCACCACACATACTATAAAAAAAATTATATTGGTTATTCCAAATATGAATGAGAAGAGGAAGATCATTTTGAATCAATTGGTGTTTTCAAAACTTGTTGTTTTGATTGGTGTTAACTATTTTTATGTGGTTTCCAGGTCTTGTATAGACTTGTACAACTTGGAAATGTTGTAAAAAAATTATTTTATTCAGATTAAGATGAATAATATTTCTTTTGGTTTTGTTTTGGAGCAATTATGTGGAGGAATGAATAAGTTATGGCAGTTTTGGTAAAAGTTATTATTTGCAGATCTGAGACTGCTTGACTACAGTCAGATTGAAACAGTTGGTGTAGACACATTTTGGAGAATAAGGACCTCTAATAATATTAATTGAAAATATATGTGGATCAAATTTCATTTCCTTTTGGTTTGATTCATTTTTATGAAGATTTTTGAAAGTTATGTGTCTTTGAGTGGAAACTATTTTTTAAAGATCTTCATTGGAGTTGCAGGCAGTGATTTGTGCTTGTAAAATGATTTATGAATGGAAAAATTTAATGACTTATATATTGGGAAACTAGACTCACAAATTTTTATCTCATAATTTTTTTGGTGTTGTTTGGATTCATTTTGAGAAATATGTGAGATGCCCTAGGTAGGGTTTGGTGTTTTACTTCTGGTTTATGACAGAAAAAATGGCTCTCGGTGTAGAGACCATAACTTATGATTTAATCATTTTATTGGGATATTCTTTATATATGTTTTATAAGTAATAATCTGGAACAATTCCACCAAAGGATTTTTTAAGAGAATTTCAAAACTGAAAGTTATGAATATAATGGAATCATATATAGAAATCAGGATATGCAAATGGAGGAAGGTTGATGTTTTTGTGATAAAAAAAGTTGTGGTTTACCTGATAAGATGCCTTTATACAAAGATATTATTGATGTTGGGATTAACAAGATAGAAATAACAAGTACATGCAAATATAACCAATATGAGAAAACAATAAACCACACAAAAGAGAACACAAGACACAAAGATTTAACATGGTTCACCCAATCCTTGGGCTACGTCCACCAGCAGCGAATCCAATATTTTATTATCCAGTGATTACAAGCTGATTAAAATTTGTAATCCCTTACAGCTCAATTTTGCTACACGTACTAAAACCATACATCATTATGAATCCCTAACCCTAAGACATTTTATACAAGCTTTTTCCGCTTTAGGGTTAGAATTGGTTACAACATGTCGGCCTGAAAAATAGCCAAAAATATTAGCTGAAAAAATAGGGCCCAAAAACAATTTTCCTCGGGGGTTGCCACCCCCAACCCTTGCATCATCCTTGGCGTGACCCCCAACCCTGGTGAGGCTCCCTAGAGACTTTTCCATACTTTCCTGATCAATCACTACAACATAACAATCTCCCACTTGGGGATTGATCAGGTTCCACACAAAATAACATTATGCCACTTGAAGACTGATCTTCTAGCTAAACTGCTACCCTGTGAAGCTCCCACTGGATCCAACCACCCTGGACTCTGTTGTTCCTTTATTTTGTTCAGTCTAGTAGACCAACTGAAGTTGAATAGGATTTCAACTTCTCCCTTGTTACTACCTTTGTAAACATATCTTCTGGATTATCATCTATATGTATCTTTTCCAACTTTAACTGCTCATCATCCAAAATTGACCGAATGAAATGGTACCGCAACTGTATGTGTTTTTTCTTAGAGTGCAAAGGAGAATTCTTCGCAAGATGAATGACACTCTAGTTGTCTATATAGAGAAAATTATTTGTCTGTGGATGTCCCAATTCTTCCATAAAGAAGTGAAGCCATATCATCTCCTTAACTATCTCTGTAGCAGCAACATACTCTGCCTCTGTAGAGGATAAAGCAACCACCTTTTGTAGTCGAGAAACCCAACTCACTGTTGTCCCACCAATAGTAAATACATATCATGTAGTACTCCATCTTCTATCTATATCTTCTACCAAATTTGAGTTAACATAGCCTTGTACGGAAGTAGTAGTCCCCCCAAAGTGTAAACACTTACTAGATGTACCTCTCAAATATCTAAGAATCCATTTGACTGCATTCCAATGATCAATCCCAAGGTGACTCATATACCAGCTAATGACTCCCACTACGTGTGCAATATCTAGCTAAGTACATACCATAGCATACATTAAGCTCCCTAGAGCTGAAGCATAAGGTACCTTGGACATTTTAGCCTCCTCTTCTGGTGTCTTAGGTCACATCTCCTTAGTAAATTTCAAATGACTAGGTAAAGGTGTGTTGACAGCTTTAGCATTCTCCATAGAGAAACATTGCAACACCTTCTCAATATAATCAACTTGAGATAAAGTCAATTTTCAATTTTTTCTATCTCTGCAAATTTTCATACCAAGGATTTGTTTTGCTTCCCCCAAATCCTTCATAGCAAATGAATGTGCTAACTGTTGTTTTAACCCCTTAATGCAATCCATGTTAGACCTAGCTACAAGCATATCATCAACATATAAACATAAAATAATGTAGCTATCATCATCCAACCTCTTAAAATAAACACAATGGTCATAATGACATCGAGTGTATCCATGCTCATTCATAAAAGTGTCAAAATTAATATACCATTGTTGAGGTGCTTGCTTCAAGCCATATAAATTTTTCTGCAATCTGCACACTAGATTCTCCTTACCCTTGACCTCAAATCCTTGTGGTTGTACCATATATATTTCTTCAGCCAAATCACCATGAAGAAAAGATGTTTTAACATCAAGCTTCTCTAAATGCAAATCTTTAGTAGCCACAATACTTAAAACAGTACAGATAGAAGTCATTTTAACAACTGGAGAAAATATCTCATCAAAATCAATACCCTTTTTCTGTGCAAATCATTTTACAACTAACCTAGCTTTAAATCTTTTCTTACCTTCATTCTCTTCTTTTATCTTGTAAACCAATTTATTTTGTAAAGCTCTTTTACCTATAGGTAACTTACATAAATCCCAAGTTTGAATTTTCAACAAGGAGTCCATTTCCTCTATCATTGCAGACTCCCACTGAAGCTTTGTATCGACTTGCACAGCTTCATTATAACATTTAGGCTCACCAGTATCTGTTAATAAAATAGAATAGAAAGAGGGAGAGAATCTTTCTGGAGGTCTACTTAGCCTTTTTGACCGTCTAACATTCACTGGGGTTTGTGGTATTTTTTTTTGATGTTGTTGCGGAGCATAAGGAACTACTGGAACATTATCTTTTGCAGTATCATCCAGTACTACATAATCATTTTATTTCTTCTCATGTTCCTGCAATAGATCTTTGTACAACACCTTCTCATTGAATATGACATCCCTTCTTCTTACAATTTTATGATTTTCAAAATCCCAAAGCCTATAACCAAATTCATCAATGCCATATCCAAAAAAATACACATTTCTTTGACTTAGCTTCCACCTTGGTTCTATTTTCAGAATCTATATGTGCAAAAGCTACACAATCAAAGGTTTTGAGAAAAGAATAACTCACCTTCTTACCAGTCCATGCTTCCTCTAGAATACCACAGTCTAAAGGAGTAGAGGGGCCTCTATTGATTAAATAAACAGTGGTGTTTACAACATCTTCACACATGTTTAAGGGCAGCCTAGCATGCAACCTCATACTCCTTCCACGCTCCATTATTGTCATGTTCATGCGTTCAACCACTCCATTTTCTTGTGGAGTCCTTAGTACAGTTTTCTGCCTATGAATACCATTAGAGGAACAATAATCTTCAAATTCTATGCTGCAATACTCACCACCATTATCAGATCTTAGACATTTTAGCTTTCTACCAGTCTCATTCTCAACCAAGCATTTCCATTTCTTAAAAGTTTGAAATACATTAGATTTCTGTCTAAGGAAATAAATCCATACTTTTCTTGTTGCATCATCTATAATTGTAACATAATACAAAGAGCCACCGAGGGAAGATACCTGAGCTGGTCCCCATACATCTATATGCACAAGCTCTAATTTCTCATTTTTATTTTCCTTCCCACTCTTTACAAAACTAACTCTCTTTTGTTTTCCATACACACAACTTTCATAGAAATCCATATTGACACATTTCAGACCAGGTAAAACTTTCCTTGAATGAAGTAATTTCATACCTTTTTCACTCATGTGCCCAAGTCTGTTGTGCCAAAGTGTTGTGTTAGAATCTACAACAACGGTTTGATGTTCTTCCTTCTCTACTGCAGCAACTGTTCCTGGACATTCATTTTCCTTTGAAACAATTAAAGTAGAAGGAATAGTATGACCTATACAAAGATATAAGGTGCCTACTTTCACACCTTTTTCTACTACTAAGGAACCTTTTGAAACCTTCCAATTTCTATCATTAAAAGTAACTGTGCAACCCTCATCACCTAGTTGCCCTACTGAAATTAAATTCCTACTCAACTTTGGAACATGTCTTACCTCTTGTAGTAGCCAATCATTCCCATTCTGCAACTTAATCTTAATTTTTCCCTTTCCAACTATCTAATAGGGTTCATTATCTCCCAAATAAACTAGCCCAAAATCCCCTTGGACATAGTCAAGAAAATAACCTCTATGGGGTGTAGCATGAAATGAAGCCCCAGAATCTAAAACCCATGAATCATCAATACTTTATAAATAAAGAATCAAAGCATCCTCTTAAGATTTATTACTTACCACATTTTCCTCCTTGTTACCTTCTTGTTTGTCTCCTTTTTTATTCTTCCGAGACCAGCAATCTTTCTTCTTATGGCCTATTTTTCCACAGTACCAACAATCATTTGGCCCTTTGGATTCAGACCTCTTTCCCTTTGATTTTCCTCTTGATTTTCCATGATTTCCAAAATTGTTTCCTCTCTCATTGGTTCTACCTCTTCTTTATGCATTTAAGACACTACCTAATGTGGATCCACTTTAGCTTTTCCTATGAATTTCCTCACTCAGAATAACACCAACAACATCATCAAATTTTAGGGTATTAGAACCAGAAACAGAGTTACTAACAGCCATTACCAAGCCATTCTAGCTTTTAGGAAAAGAACACAAAATCAAGAGAGCCTTGACTTCTTCATCAAAAATAACATTAACAGAAGATAATTGACTAGTAACTGTATTAAACTCATTTAAATGATAAAAAACTGGCCCACCTTCTGCCATTTTTATATTAAACAAACGCTTCATGAGAAATACCTTGTTTGAAGCGGAGGGCTTTTCATACAACTTCGCTAGCTAGGGTTTTCATCAAATCTTTATTTTTTTTTGCTTGTGTAATATTGAATTCCACTGATTGTGCCAGGCATAATCAAATACTACCAAGAGCCTTTCTATCAAGGATATCCCAGTCCTCATCAAACATTGCTGACGGTTTCTTGGATTTTCCTTCCAATGGCCATCATAGATCCTTCTGATAGAGATAATCCTCCATTTGCATTTTCCATAACTGAAAGTTCTACCCATTAAACTTTTCAACCTTCAGCCTACCCTCATCTTCCATTTCTCTCACTCAATCGTGAGAATCCCACTAAACCGTGAGATTTTCCTACAAAGGATATCTGAAAACAACCTTGCTCTAATACCACTTGTTAGGATTAACAAGACAAAAATAACAGTTACATGAAAATATAACCAATATCAGAAACCAATAAACCACACAGAAGAGAACACAAGACACAAAGATTTAACGTGGCTCACCCAATCCCTAGGCTACGTCCACCAACAATGAGTCCAATATTTTATTATCTAGTGATTACAACCTGATTACAATCTGTAATCCCTTACATCTCAATTCTGTTGCAAGTACTAAAACCATATGTCATTATGAATTCCTAACCCTAAGCCATTTTATACAAGCTTTTGTTGCTTTAGGGTTAGAATTGGTTACAACATGTCGGCCCGAAAAATAGCCAAAAATATTAGCTGGAAAAGTAGCCAAAAAATAGGGCCCAAATTTTTTTTTCCTTGGGGGTTGCCACCCCCAAACCCCCATGTTGTCCTTGGCACGACCCCCAACCCCGATGAGGGTCCCTAGAGACTTTTCCATACTTTCCTGATCAATCACCACAACATAACAAATTGAATGGATGTTGAAAGGATCAGAAAGGATCCTATTAATTGTTTGGTTTGTAAGATTCTTTGCATCACCATAGGGCCAATGAATCATATTTATATGTATTATAATCTATTCGTATTTTTACTTCGTCAACAAGTTAATTTTTTTTTGGTAGCCTTTATTTTGTTGGAGATTTTGAACAAGAATAAGGGTAAGGGTGTTGCATGTGAGGAAAGCCAAGAGAGGCTATCAAAACACAAAACCTTATCATCATACTTTGGTGGTGGAAAATTTTATGGCCAACATCAGGAAGCTGCTTATCATAATTAGATTTACAAGTTGCATGACATATTGAAGGAGGCAGTGAACCTAATATCTTAGATCACGATGAACTTGAAGAAGATTTTTAGGTAAATACCCAGAGTAGCCAGAATGATATAATCGAATTGGGTGAGATTGAGAATGTTAGAGATGATGATGGTGCACAGATGGGGAAGATAAAATTTACAATTCAAAAAAGGATAGGGAATCAAAAAAATATTAGAAGTGGGATCTGTTGAGGAATTTTCAAATAGAATGGGTGTCAACGGTTCAAATACCTAGAACCTGCTACTTCAAAAATGGTTTTTGAACTGGGAGCTAACTATAGGTAATTAAATTTACTTAGGTGTAAATTTATTAATATATTAGTTCGACATATAATTTATTAATATATTACAATTAAACTAATCTTAATTAAATGATAAATCTCACAATATGTCATGTGTCTTGTTTCTAAGATTAGGGTTACACTAATTATTTTTGTTTGATTCATTTTCATATTGATACAATTCTTTGATTCATTTTTAGATTAAAAAATTACAAATTTATTTTTTCCCAAAAAATATGATGCACAATTTTGGTGAATTGATTATGCAAAGTGGAAAATAATGAAACATAAACCATTTTTTACATTCATGAAAAAAGAAAGATGTAACGAATGTCGATTCGTTGAAGTAGCAAAATTTTCACTAATTCATTCAAAAATTTACAAAAGTGTCATTCGGACCCCCTCCAAAACTTTTAAACCAAAATGAGGGGAATGGGAGGCACTAGCCTAAAAAAATAAAATTTGTTTCCATTAGAGCACTGGTCATATGACAATATTAAAATTTTAAAAAAAAAACACAGTGGAATTGGAAACCCTCCTTTTGGAAAACAAGCGACACAACATAGGGTGACAGGTCATGAGGACCACTAAGGGTCTCCTAATCCGTCCAAGAATAATTTACTAGAGAGGATAACCTCAGAGAATTTTTTGAGCCATATGTAGTCTGCATCCACTAAATATTCTAGAAAGAACCATTTCCATAGAAAATCCCTCCCAATGGTTGCCCACTTGCGATGCCACATCAACTTCTGTGCACTCAAATTTAGAAGGAAGGGTTTCCTTTCCACATTGTTGTTGCATGGGAGAAGCTTGGGTATTTCACTAGCCAAAGAGATCCCCACCCCTACATCTTTGAAAATAGTGACATGAACGTTGTCTACCAAATATTCTTCTTTGAAAATCCTCCTCAACAACATGAGAATATTGACCTTGTCTCCTTCAAGGCCGAGAAGGGACGCCAAGAACTGGGATGTAAACTCCATGTTCACATGGTATTTTTTGTCATGATGAAGGAAGTCTAGGCCAATAACCATGAAGGCAACAATGTTTGTGAAAGACCCAACCTCACAAATGGAAGTGAGTACTGTGTATGGTATCATGCCCAAAAAGGGCTTATGTTCCTCCATGGTTGTGCTTCTCAACCTAATTGGAGTGTCCATCTCTACTTACACATCCTAAAGACTCTAACCTCAGAACCTTTAACCAAAACCTTCAAACCAGAACAAAAAATTCAAAAGACCTAAAAACCTTAAACCAGAGGTAGAATACAAAATACCAACCACCAATAGAGCTTAGACACTATAACTTCCACAAGAAAAAGATAATTGAACTTGAAGAAAGAAGCAAGAATGTCTATAAATAGCCATTTTCAATTTCATTCATATATGTAGGTAAATCTTTCCCATTAATGCACAAGTGTGAGAAATTGATAATATCTGCAATAGTACCAATTTGGAAATGGAAGTCATGCATGATGAGTGGATAACAGTTAGAGAATGTCACAGTCTATGTCATTGATCACTGACGAGACATTTATTTCTTAGAAGTTACCATGCAACACCCATGTTAAGGCTTGATATGTGTCTTCATTCCAGAGACTTCCTAGAGATTTTTGTTTCCTTCAAGAAATTGGGCCCAAAATAAAACTTCATTCGTTGATCTACGATCAATCATACAGTCTCAATTAATCCATTTACGATATTTGCCTACGTGGTCGCAGTTATCGATACCATTGTGCAGTGATGGATGACAAATTGGCTACCAAAAAAGGTGATATTAATGCTACTAGATGTTGCATTAATTATATCTTTAGACTTTGATGGATTGCCATTTTACATTAGCCCCACATGACAAGGCACACACAACTCTTGAAATTTGCCAGTACAATTAATGTATTTCCCTTTTAAAGCCAATCATTCGCTAGTAAAATTAATTTTATTCCCTTGTAAAGCCAATCATTCGCCTCACATGTTACAAATATTTTTCCTTCAAAACCAAATCATTTGCCTCATAACATATATATTTTGGCCCCACATAAAAGTATATTCACCACGATTTTATGGGATTTTATTATGCTACAAAATAAATCACCATTAAAAATTAAATTTTTTTCCTACTTTGAGAAAAAAATTACCTTGGATATGAATTTTTTTCCTTGAAATAATGTTTGATTCACCAAAATATTACACTTTTTTCTAAGGTAGGTTTCTTAAAGCTATCCCTAGTATTTAAGTCTCCTCCAATAGTCAATACTTTTGAACTACACAAAGAATCACTCCATTTGAAGGATCGTGTCCTTGTTAGAAGATGTAGATTAAGTATCCTCCATCTAGGATGTTCAAATTGACACTATTGGCACAAACCAACTGACCATGCACTGATCTAGCCACCTAACACTATCTACAACTAACAAAGTGAATGTCAAGGTTATCTCCAACTATCTCCAATAATATTGCAACTAACTCTTATCTACAATAGATAGAGAGTTTACTCTGTATTTGGATGTAAACCTAATGAGTTTGAATGCAATCTCAAATCTCTTAACATATTTTCTCCTACAATTCATGTTTTTAACATGATATCAGAGCTTAAAGGTCCTAGAGAGAGTGAAAGAATTTAATGAATGTTGATATTCGGAGACATTAAGTAAGGCTACTACTAGTTTGAAACTAATGTAATAGTTGGATAAAATGTATGTTGAGTTGCCTCCTTGAAAGGAGGAGATCATAAAAAAATAAAAATAGTGCAAAAGAAATTAGAGATTTCAAGGAAATCTAAGGTATGTGGCTATAGGACTGTGAGCTATAGTTGTAATAACTCCCAAAAGAAAGAAAAGATAGAAGGTAACAAAAATTTGAAGAGTTTGTGGTACCCATAGAATGAATTGTAGCATTTCTATAAAAAAATTCCCCAAGGCAGGAGGATGCCAATCAATAATTGTGAAAGCGGTTTCTATTAAACTTAAAGGTTTGATGCAAGAAAAAGTAGAAGGTTGTCAAAGTTAGATCATGTCATATGAAAACATGGTACAAAGTGCTTGGATCAGAGATGAGAAGATAGACTAAATTTTATTCTCTTGAGGCAAGGTTAATGATTATGAAAGGTCACATCTAAAGAAGAGTGTTGTTGCAAAAGGAAGATTTGTTGCCGCATTAGAAAGAGATCTGTCTAATCATGGTAAAAGAAGATTGTTGGAACAATATCCCTCAAGAGATTGTTTTTTAAAAAAAATTTAAATCATTTATATTATTTGGGTGGTTGTTCAAAAGAGGCTTGCCCCAAGCAATGTGCTACAAGTCACGGAGATTAAATTAATCAATGGTTGTTGAAAAGATGCCAGCCCATTGTAGATCATGAAGATTGTGGTGATTTTCAAAGAAAGAATTTGATATTATTTGTAAAGCCAAGAAAGTTTTCTATTATTTGTAATCACCTGAAAATGGACAAAATTAATTCAAGTGAGCAACCAAGGCAAAATCAAAGGAAATAAATTGAAATCAAGCTAAAATCAAAGCAAAATTGCAATCAAGTCATAATCCAAATTTAATTGAAAATCAAAAGTCATTAAATCAAAGGAAATAAACTGAAATCAAGCTAAAATCAAAGCAAAATTGAAATCAAGCCATAATCCAAATTTAATTGAAAATCAAAAGCCATAAAATCAATTTAAATCAATAAATTGTGCAATTAATTAATTAATTGTATAGTTCAATTTAAATCAATCAACCCATTTAAAGGGTACACATGACTAAACAAATTAAATAAATTCAATTATTAAATCCCTATTTTCCCTCAACACCACATGGGAGGAAAATGTCTCAACCAATAGGATTTAAGGATTGGACTCACATGGATCAAGCTCAAAATGAATCTTAATCACACATAAGGTGAGAGCATCTTGGCCATCCATTTTGTCTCTATGTCCCAAGTTTTGAGAACAATCCATTTAAATTGTCTCCAAAGGTGGAACCATGGACTTAACCTCAACTCAACCATGATCAACTCAACTCCACCCCCTACCATTTCCAAAATCTATAAAAGCAAGACATAAATCAAGAACAAATCATCCACAAATTTGAGAATAGTATCAAACCTCTTGCATTTTTTAGCTAGAAAGGCAAATATAGAGTTAATTAGGCATAATCTCATTTTGGAATTGATTTACTTAATTGCTTATCATATCATTGTCATTTTAGAGCTGTCACTAATGGAAGCTTGCTGAGAGCTTTGCATTAGCATATCTAGATAGAGATCCATAGAGTGCTTATTGTCTTTTATTTGCATATTTAGCTCACTAATTGTGGTATTTAGCTTGCATTATTCATTTATTTGACAAAATTAACCCTATGAAGGTACTTATCCCAGTACACAATATTAATGGCAATATTTATTTTGAGAAAATGTTTGAGTGCAAGTCACCTTTGTTAAAAGGTAGAACAAATGTATGTATTGTACTTGAGTTGTTGTAAGGGGTGTATGATCAATTGTGCTCGACACCCCAATATTTTTTTATTTAACATATTGATAAACCATGTATCTAAAAAGAATTCATATACTATTAGGGGTTGGTTACCCATGCATCTCACTAGATGGATCACATTTTATATACATTAAATAATCAATTTAAATGATATAGGTACAAACTGAGAAAAGCTTAGAGTGGTGATGGTTTTTCCATCATGATGGCTTGTGTCATTGTAATCCAAAACTATTGGTTGAAATATTTGTAGTTAGCCAAATCCACTTGTTTGTGAGGTTTGTGAATCAGATATCCACTATTAATCCCACTTTGACATAAATTTCACTTGCATAACATAAACATCAAATTCAATACTGAAATAGATCTAACATTCTAATCTTCATCCATGAAATTGAAACATAACACAAAGATTTTGGTTACCCAGAAACCCTTGAAAGGTAAAACTGGGGTGAGGATGACACCCACAAATATTCACTACTACAGTATTAAAGTTTGCATGTTAGGGCTACAAAGTTTGATCATAAACTGATGATCTATCCTGTGAGGGGTTTGCCATGTTAAGAGCTTACAGACTTATACAATCTACCTTGGTAAAAGAATTTAAAATTACAACAAAGTAAACACTCGGTTAAGAGATTTACATAGGCTTGTTAAGACCACTATGTTAAGAGATTTACCCTGATTCACCTGCTAAAATGTCTCAGTACGTGATCCTTCGGTTTGCACTGTGATGTTGATAACAGATCTTCTCCTTCCAATACTAGTTTGATCTCCTCAATCAAATATATCTCTGTTCTTCCCTTCACTGCTTAGCTCGGTCACTCTAACTAATCTCTACCTATATCAAAATACTTCTTTTTTTTGTGTATATGAGATCCTTCATACTCATACTCGCTTACATCGTTTTAGGGTTCAGATCTCATCTTATATAGACAACAAAATAACCTTGGATCAAGACCAACGATCTAGATTCTCTATTTATGCTACGTAAGCATTCCCTTAATCTAATAGGCTACATAGCTTACATAGGGATTAATGATTGCAAATATAAAGCATAATCACCTCCATGATTCCCTCAAAAAATATTAAATATTGTATAGATGTTGGCCAAAATGGTTTACCTAAGTGTTTGTGCCATTACAAACACATATGTCAAATCTGGCTTGCTCGGCATATGAAGTCTCTGACACTCGGAATTAACTGTTCTTCATATACTAGTGCTCGGCACTGACACTTCTATACAACTCGGCATAAACTGCTTGACGATTACCGAAGTACTCGGTGACCTCTTACTTTCTCGACAGTAACTACTGCTCGGTAAATGTACAAGATACAAGTCTAGACATAACTCGACCTTTATTAGATGGCTCAGTCGCAATGATGACCAACCAACATTGCCTAGAAAATGACTAAGTGTAAGACATTAATAGACAACAAAACTTAGGGATCAACAATCTCTCCCTTTGACATTAGTGGCAAAAACACTTTGTCATAACTTTTACATTACAACAAGAGTACTTAGTAATATGAAAACTCTCCCTAAGACTTTGACTCGGTCTTCAAATGATTCTATATATATATATATATATATATATATATATATATATATATATATATATATATATATATATATATATAAGACTCTTTTGACATACAACTGATCATATACATTACAAAATGGTATGTCATACCTTGATATACATTCCTCACTGTATTTCTCTGTATGTAGCATTTCAGTTTCCCTATTATTTTATGTCATTTCCTCATGTCATTTCTGCTATTTATGTCATGGCATATCATTTCCCCCTTGTTTTTGTCACTTGAAGTTACTGGGGTGTAGGGGTATTAAAGTATTTATCCAAAAATGGTTTAAGGAGCTACATTATCATACCTAATGCATTGTCCCATCCTAACCTTACAGACTCCAAAACCTATTTTTTTATTTCTAGCTCGACAGCTAGATCAACTAAGCTCTCGGCAATAGAGAGATGAGGCTATCATTGTACTAACTCCTTCGTCATTTCTAATTCCTTCTGCACAACCTCCAAATGAGGTGTTAACATCGTTTGTATGAAAATTAGCCTTGCTCTTATTCGTCCATTATTAGCCATCAACTCAGCTAATCTTCCATGTGCATGTAGTAATCTAGTGAAGTGGATGGAGCTGGAGCTTGCATCCATGCTCAGTGAAAGACAAGTAGACTTTAAGTCTAATTGTAGTTTATCAATCAACTCTTGATGGTCCTTAGTGAACTCCTCCGTGCATTACATAACTTCTTGTACAAAGAATGAACATTCTTCACAACTTCCTCTAAATTTGTCACTAAGGCAAAAAGGTCTATCTGTTTTACTGCTATTTCAGTGGAAACCTTTTCTAGTACTTTGGCTCAAACTTTCTCTCAAACCACTGCATAAGTTTTTCATTTGCCTCGCTGTCATCACTATTCACCTTCTTAACAATTTGTACTAGTTGATCCAAGATAGGTGTTGACTCATTCACATCATCCATTTCAAAAGCTTCAATAAATATACCTTTAATCTCATGCAAAACTTATTTTTGTTGATGCTCTCTTCTTAACTCTTCTTGCTTTCTCTTCTTCTTCAAGAGATCTTGTAATATCTGCATTTGCTCATAAGTTAAGTTATTAGTGTCCCACTTAGGAATCACTATAACTTCATCAAGTGTAACATGTGTCCCAAGAGATTTCTCCTTCTTTTTCTGTGATTTCTTCCTAGGTGTATTCCCACTCGACATCTGTATTAGGGCTTTTATGGCCTCTTGTTTCTTAGGCTCTGGTTTTTCCTTTTGTATTTCTTCTTTAGCCTTCTCCATTTCCTCCATATGAGGACCTGTTATAACTAATGCAAACTTATCTGCTTGATCTTTTAAGCTTTCCTCTCCTTGTTCTTTCTTTTCCTCCTCGGCAGGTGCATTCTCAGTTGTGATTGCCGACTTGTCTTGTTTCTCGGCACTGGCATTCTGTGAGACTTGTGGCTCAATTGTGACCATATGAGAGCTTGTAGGTGCAGTATCCACAGTTGATGTACTCTCAATCCTTGGAAGACCTTTCTTACATATAACTACTCCAACTACTACATAAATAAGACTTATTAATAAATTAATTATATTATAAATAACTAGTTAAATATCATCTATTAATTACTAACCTATGTTATGCACTATTTCCCAAAAGAAGTGGCCAAAAGTATGACATTTAATAAGTGTTAATGAGGAACTCAAGAGGTTTGAGAATCCAAGATAAGGCATTGATATCGAGTGTCAAGAAGCATTCTACATTCAACCTTAACACATATATCACCAAGGTCATTACACGGTGAATGATATGCATATCCCAATAAACTAGTTAGTATCATGCATTCTCTGCGCAATACATTTTAATTCCATCTGCCATTCTTTTACCATTCAACTTTACACCTCTGGTTCTATGATTTTTTCTGTAATCATGCATCATGCAATCATTTTCAATACTTCAATAGACACGTAACACCCGAGGATTAGGACAATCTAAATGCATTTTCTGGCCTAAATGACTCGGTAAACTACATCTGCTAAAACTTGAATCCAGTCACAAGGTTACAATTTCACTGAAGTTTCTATACCTTTTTCTGTGCTTGATATTTTGAGAGCCAATTTTATCAAGCGTTGTGTACTCGTTATACTCAAATGCTTCCACAACAGACATTGAAAGGATTAGTTTTAAAATCAACGGTTAAGCTCCATCTTATTTTGTATTCCATTGTTGGCAATGGGGTAAAAACGTGTATATCACTTTCTTCTTGTATTCTTAAGAGTAAGTCATCACTTCTTCATTATTATACTGTTATCTTTAACAAGAGTTTGAAAAAATGTAACATTACTATATTTTTGAAAATAAGTCACACTCAGATCAACAGGAGCTGGTCAAAGAGGGATTGGTAGAGCACTCCAGCAGCAAAATTATTGGTCCTAGATTCGAGTCCTACCTGGACCATATAAGCCGTAGCTTAACATGTGATAGCAGAGCTAGGCTAGGATCCCCAAGTACCTAAAGTGTGGCTTAAGGGAAGGTGTTAGAAATAAGCCACACCCTGACCGATAATAGACTGGCCAAAGAGGGTCCGGTAGCTCAGTTGTTAGAACATTCCAGCAGCAAAATGTATAGTTCTAGGTTTGAATCTTAGCTGGTCTATATGAACTGCAGCTCAACAAATATTTCAAAATGCTTGATGGAAAAAGCAATAGAAGAACTCTTACAAAAAGAATGCTTGAATAAATGTAGAACCAACAGAATCAACAAGGGGAAAGTTGTCTGTAAAGAATGGAGAAATTATGTTCAACTTGTACCACAATATTGCAATCCATAAAGCAATCGCATGCAGTCCACATGTTATAGGCAAAATAGTACCAAAGAAAATTAATCAGAAGCAGATTGCCTTCTATTAAGTTTTGCTTTCGAGCAGGAGCAATGACAAAAACATCTTCTGAAAGTAACACAACGATTTGTCTTGTTTGCATTGGTTGCTAGGCATTAGATTGCCAGAAACATAAAATTATACTGTCTTTGGTTGCAAGGTTGTCATGTGAGTACATATTGCTGCTAGTTTAACTTGGAAACCAATTATTCCAAAGGAATGGTTGCCATCGCTAAGCTAATGGAAACATAAATTACAACAATTTCGTCATCATCATCATACTTTATTTAGAATAAGGGACTGATTTAAATGGCTGAACTGCCTTTAGTTGACAAAGGGAGATCCAAAACTCCAGGGGTTCAATTCCTCCCTCAACCATTTCAAGGACCCCACGGGCAAACCAAAAGATGGTCCTTAGACAATCTTAATAAAGGTATCGCTATGGTGGAAAATAATTCCCGTTCGTTATCGAAATCATACATTTTTGTCATTCAATTCCTCTTTCGTGTGAAAGACAGCCTCCGAAATTTTCAAAAGTTGATCCAATCTCATGCGGCAAAAGCATGCATCTTTTCATTAATCTGAATCCATCTGCACCCTTGCATTTTTTTCATCTTCCTGTCTTCAATCAATCTTCTTCCACTCCATTCCACTGGGCAATTCCAGCATATATGTTTGACAACTGCACATAATGTGCATCATTTTCAGGGTCTAACTCAAAAAAGGCCCTTGGATACATGTTCTCCCAACTCTACATAGGCACGGGTTCTGCTGGCATCAAGCAACGACTCCCACATACCAGTATCAGGCTCTACTGGCATGGTTTTGATCAAATCTCGTGCTTCATCCATGTGCCCAGCTTTACCAAGAAGATCAACCATACAACTATAGTGCTCGATAGTAGGAACAAGGTTATAATCTTGAGTCATGCATCTGAAATATTGCTTCCCATAATCGAACAGTCCTGCATGGCGACAAGCACACAGAACAGCTAGAAAGGTAGCATTGTCCGGCTTTGTGCCAGAGTTCTGCATTTCCTGAAAAATCTGGAGTGCCTCCTTTCCATGCCCATGCACGGCATATCCTACAATCATTGTATTCCATGATACCACGTTCCTCCTAGTCATTTTGTCAAACAATTTCCGGGCATCTTGAATGCGACCACATTTAGCATACATATCTACAAGGGCACTCCATACAAAGACATCAAATGGAAGCCTACTTCTTACTACGCAACCATGAATTTCTATCCCCTTGCGGAGAGCTGCCAAACTAGCACATGCTGGAAGAACACTGGCAAAGGTCACAAGGTTATCCCTCACATTTCTCAATTGCATATTTTGAAAGAACTTCAGAGCTTTATGAAACTTCCCATTCTGTACATACCCTGTGATCATGGCATTCCATGAGACCACATTCCGCTTAGGTGTATTTTTAAAGAGCTTTAATGCCTTATCCATGCGCCCTGCCCGGGCATATGCAGTAACCATAACATTCCATGTATCTACATTTCTTCCAGGCATGATCTTAAAGAGCTTCATAGCTTGACGCACATCTCCAGTTTGTGCATACCCCGCAACCATAACAGTCCACAAAACCACATCTCGTTGAGGCATTTTGTCGAAGATTTTACGTGCATTCAAGATACATCCACATTTCACATACATGTCAACAAGGGCAGTCCCAACATATTTATCAGATTGAAATCCACTCCTGATTATATCTCCATGCAACTGTCTCCCTTCTTTCATGGCTGCCAAGCTGGCGCAAACTGGCAAAACAGTTACGTAGGTAGAGGTCACATGTTTATGCTTCAGGTTTCCCAATTGTATTTCCCGAAAAAGCTTCAGAGCTTCATCAAACTTTCCAATCTGTGCAAAACCTGCAATAATGGCATTCCATGCAACCACATTGCAGTTGGGTATTTTCTTAAAGAGTTCCAATGCCTCTTCAATACAGCCTGCATGGGCATACCCAGTGACCATGACACTCCACGAGTATACATTTCTCTCAGGCATCTTCTGGAAGAGCTCCAATGCCTTACCGAGATCCCCAATTTGCGTATATCCCGCAACCATAGCAGTCCATGAAACCACATTTCGTTGAGGCATTTTGTCAAACACTTTGCGTGCCATCTTAATACATCCACATTTAGCATACATGTCAACAAGAGCACTTCCCACAAACACATCAAACTGAAAACACCTTCTGATTATATCTTCATGTACCTGTTTCCCTGCTTCAATGGCTGTCAAATTGGCGCAAACTGGTAAAACAGTTGCGAAGGTAAACTGATCAGGCTGGATTCCAGTCCCCTGCATTTCGCAAAATATTGCCAATGCTTCTTCATCGCCCCCCTGCTTTGAATAACCCTGAATCACGGCAGTCCAAGGAGCCGCATTTTTTTCGTACATTTTATCCAAAACTAGTCTAGCATCTTGCAGGCTCCCAAGCTTGGCATACAAAACTACAAGTTTGATTGCCAAATGCAAATTTGTGATAAATCCTGTTCGAATTATGTGGCTATGGACTCTTTTAGCCTCTGGCAGGGATTTCTTGTTGAGGCATTGTTTTAGAAGGGAAGCATATGTATGCGTATCTAGCCTATACTGTTTATGGTCAGTAACTGGGAGAATATCTAATGATTCTTTCGGTAAGCCCTCCTTGCAATGTGTTTGCGATTGCTCGCAAACGGCATTTGAGGTTTCAAAATCATCATTTACTGTTTGTTGTTGTAAGGTGAGTGCATTAGAGGAGAGGTTGATTTGGGCAGACTGGAATTGAACCATGAGCTCTAAAATGTGATGATTCTTCTTTTGAATCCTCCATGGATGTGACAATATCATGCTGTTTATTTGCTTTTCTTCTTTTCTTTCAGCTGTCATTTGGGGTAAACTACATTACTAACCCTAGACTGCAAATTGGTCAACCCACTGAATCTTTTTCAATTCTCCTGCAATTCGATCTACAGAGCAATTGCAGGAGTGATTCAACTGTTTTTTCCTCGCCTATCATATAGTGTACAGAGCAGTTGCGGGAGTGATGGGATCGTTTGTTTCTCACCTGTCATTTGGCAGACACATTGCTGAACTCCTTGAATTTGTTGGTTTTCTGAGCCAACCAGGGAAGACATCTGCTATCGTTCAACTGATGGTATCTGTCCATACGCTCAAAGTGCTCGACAATCATTCTGACTGGACATATGGGATTGGCTTTGGGGGTTAGAAAGGAAGACTGGAACATGGCATCTTTCATTTGGTGTTGCCAACTATTGATGAATGGGTAGAATTGTTCTTTCTGATCTGTCATTGGCGGTATAATATGTTGTTCCACTTATCAGGACAATTGTTTTATTGGGTTCATGTGGGATTACATCACAAAACTAGCTTATTATTTATGAGATGGAAATGTTGTTACAGCGTTTTATTCAATATTTAAATTGGAAAATCTAAGTATATGTTTTAATTGATTTAACATTTTTATTCTTAAATAAATCTTAATTTATTTTAGACAAATTTTACGATCATTATATAATGCTCACTATCAATGGGTTAATATTACAAGTGTGAAGTAAAGCTTCTCGAAATGACTATGAGCATTTTTTTTGTTCAACGTTTCGTATCAAACTCTATTGATAGATCATGGAATTTGATTCGAAACGTTGAACAAAAAAATGCACACAGCCATTTCTAGAAGCCCTAGCCAACTCAATTATAACTAGTCATTATGTGTTGACTCTTGCACCAAAACTTTTAATTATATGTCTAGCAGATTTATAAAAGGACATAATCACCCCAACTATGTCATATTCATTGTTAACTTATCATCTATTTTTCCTTTTTATCCTTTTGAATCACACACTACTAACATTAGTGTCACTCAAAATTGCTCACTGCTAACATTCGTACCATTCATAATCACTCATAACCTTCTTATAACGCTCTAATGGATTAACTATTTTAATTTTATTAGTCTATGCTCATCAGTTTATAAAACCTAATTCTTAGACTACGTCATTGCACCACCATTCATACTTTATTCAAGTCTCAAATTATCATTATCACAACATTTATATTTTTCACTAGTCTTCCTAATAGGAATATATCAAAAAAACACTTAAAGAGTGTTGTTTCATATTGAACTCTTATTGATTTTTTTATATCAATATGATGTTCCTTAAGAAAAATGTAAATTATCATTGTATTGTTTCTCTTGACAAAATTTAAAATGTAAAATATTAATATTTTTTGTGATATGAGTCGATTTTCTCTTTTATCTACAGTTGTTTAAACAAAAAATGAAATCATGCAAGTTATGGATTCAAAAAAATATATTATGATGTTTTGAACTAATGGACTAGGAAAATTTGTTACATTATTCTTTGGCCCTACGTAAACCACAACCTCTATAAGAAAGGAGAAAGGCCCCCTACAATTATTTAGCTTACTTTGTTTAATAGCTACTACTCAATTGTTTTAAGTTTTTTTTGTGGAGCTAGTGGTCTCAATGACTTTATTCTTCTATTTATTTTAATTAGTTATAAATGAATGATGGATATGTACATTTATTTACCTTAACAAGGGAAATGCTGAAAATAAATTTTGGAAGGAAATCCAAAAGATGAAAAGAAATGTGTGTTGTCATGTGACATTTTTGTTGGTGCAACAATATGTTGAGTTATTTGTCATGTTGCTATATGTTTACCTTCAAAAACTCATGACTCCAACAAGAATGGTCGCCATCATTAAGATAATGGAAACACATTTTACAAAAATACCTTGTTCATCTTGCCAATAGACTTAGTGGTAGAGTAGAGTGGCAATCCCTACTAACTCGATGGTCCTAGACAATCGTTTTCTTGTAGGTATAATAATCTTTGTTTAGAACAATGAGTTGATTTATGGGTTGGATTGTCTTGTGTTTATGGAGAGGGGTCTGAAACTACAGGCTTAGTCAAATAACTTCGTCAACCATTAAACAAAAACCAGTGTTGAACCAATAGATGATCCTTAGACACTATTAATAAGGAGTCACTATGGTAGAAGTGAATCCTTGTTTGTCATCCCTGGCATAGACTTTGTCATTCAATTCCTCTTTCATCTAAAAGGCAACTTCCCAAATTTTCATATACTAATTCATCTCATGAGACAAAACCATGCACCTTGTTATTAATCTCAATCTAGTTGGATCCTAGAGTTTTCTTCACCCTTTTGTCTTTCATCAATCTTCTAACACTTCCATCGCATCCCACTTCCCAACTTCAACATAGATGTTTGACAACTACACTTAGTTGGTTCACTATATCTAAAGTTGCAATTAATCAATTGTATCATGCATATCTACATGTATCTAGACGTTGCTTGATAGATTATTTGCATTAACACTAGTCTTAGATGACTTGATGATGATAGAGTTTTCCTTATTCTACTATTGTCATCAAGGGTAGGGACACTTCTAGTAGGATGGTGTTTGGAGGACTGTTGATATATGTTTGGAGGAAAAGCACTTGGATCACAATGCTCTCCCTCTTACAATTGACTATCAAAGGCTTGGATCATTAGAGATGAAAGATTTGATTTCACTTGATATTGTAATCATGGCATTGTATTGTTATTGAAACGTTGTATTAAACAATTACTATAAACATAGATCACCTTGTCTAGATAAGATGTGAAATGTACTTAAAGTTCATTGAACACTTATTATTTTTTATATCAACATGATGTTCCTTAAGGAAAATGTAAATTATCCTTGTATTATTTCTATTGACAAAATATTAAAATTTGAAATACTTATGTTTTTTGTGATATGAGTAGATTTTCTCTTTTATCTAAAGTTATTTAAACAAAAAATGAAATCGTGCAAGTTATGCATTCAAAAACATTATTATGATATTTCAAGGTAATGGACTAAGAAAGTTTGTTATATTAGCGATGTTAGCTCTCCATAAACTATAACATATAAGAGAAAGGTATTCTGCAATTGCTTAGCTTACTTTGTTTGGTAGTTACTACTCAAATGTTTTAGGACTTTGTGTGGAGCTAGTAGTCCCAAGAACCTTTTATTTTTCTATTTTTTTTTTATTACAATTAGTTGTAAATGAATAGTAAATATGTATGTTTATTTGGGTTCATAAGGGAAATATTAGAGGTAAAATTTGGAGGGCAATTTAAAAAAGGGAAAGAAATGTATAGTCATGTGACATTTTTGTTGATGTAGCAATTAAGTAATTTCAACCCACCCATCTTTTGGCAGCTTATTTTCTATCCCTAAAACCAAAATATATTTTATCACTAATGCAAAACATTTATAGAATCACCTATGCGGACAAAGATAAATAAGCAGCTGCATAAGACCATAGCCTAAGAATGTCAATGTTAATTAAACTATCTAATATTTTGCATTCTCTGCTCAATCTATTCCAAGTCCATCAGTCATTCTTTACTATTCAACCTTATATGCTTCTAGGCTCTGCCATTATTATATTTTTAGTTATCTTAGATCATGCATCATTTACGTCAATAAATGCACAATACCTAAAGCTTAGCACAATTTATATGCATTTTCAGCCATGACGTCTATCTATACCTACTAAGAATTGAATCCAGCCACAGTATTACAATTCCACTGAAGTTTCTACAACTTTAGGATGTTCAGTGCTTGATATGATAATAAAACCCTTTATTCAAGTGTCGTGTACTCATTATGCTCAAATTGATGTTCTTCCTGTGAATGCAACACAACAACTATTAGATTGTCTTGTTTGCATAAGATCGTAGTGCATTAATTACTAGGCACAGATCTTCAGAAACATTAAATTTAGCCATTCCTTTGGTTGTGAGATTGTCAATGTACCCAGCTGTTTGTCATGTGAGTTCATGTTACTCTTTGTTCAGCTTCAAAAACCAATGACCCCCACAGGAATAGTTGCCATCATTAAGACAATGGAAACTAATTTTACTGAAATATCTTCGTCATCTTACCAAGGGACTTTGTGGTAGAGCGGTAATCCCCACTGACTCAATGGTCCTGGACAATCATTTTTCTGTAGGTATAATCATACTCTGTTTGGAACAAAGTTACTTTATATGGCTGAATTACCTTGTATTCAGGCAGATTCTTCCCTCAGCCATTAAACAAACACCAGTGCTAACCCAATAGATGATCCTTAGACATTATTAATAAAGCATCACTATGGTAGAAGTAAATCCCTGTTCATCATCCATGGCATATCCTTTGTCATTCAGTTCCTCTTTCATCTGAAAGACAACTTCCCAAATTTCCATATACTGATTCATCTCATGTGACAAAAGCATGCACCTTGTTTTTAATCTCAATGGAGCTGCACCCTGGAGATTTCTTCACTCTTCTGTCTTTCATCAATCTTCTAACACTTGCCACCCCATCCCACTTCCCAGCTTCAGCATAGATGTTTGACAACTGTACATAGTGTGCATCATTTTCAGGATCTACCTCAAAAAGATGTTTGGCTACATGTTCTCCCAATTCTATATTGGCATGGCCTCTGCAGGCACCGAGCAAAGATCCCCAAATAGCAGTGTTGGGCTCCATGGGCATGTGGTTGATAAAGTCCCGTGCTTCGATCAAGTGTCCAGCTCGACCAAGAAGATCAACAATGCAACAATAGTGTTCAATAGAAGGAACAAAGTTATAATCTTGACTCATACATTTGAAATATTTCCTGCCATCATCCACCAGCCCTGCATGGCAACAGGCACACAGAACACCAAGAAAGGTGATTTTGTTCGGCTTTGTGCCAGAGTGTTGCATTTCCTGAAATATCTGGAGTGCCTCCTTTCCAAACCCATGCATGGCATATCCTACAATCATTGCAGTCCATGACACTACAGTTCTCATAGTCATTTTGTCAAACAATTGCCATGCGTGTTTGATTGAACCACATTTAGCATACATGTCTACAAGGGCATTCCATACAAAGACGTCAAATCGAAGCCTGCTTCTAACTACACTACAATGAATCTCCATCCCCTTGCAAAGAGCTGCCAAATTGGCGCACGCGGGAAGAACGCTGGCAAAGGTCACATGGTTAGCCCTCACATTTCTCAATTGCATATCTCGAAAGAGCTTCAGAGCTTCATCAAACTTCCCAATCTGCACAAAACCTGCAATAATGGCATTCCATGAAACCACATTCCTATAGGGCATTTTATGAAAGAGTTCCAATGCCTCTTCGACACAGCCTGCATGGGCATATCCACTGACCATGACAGTCCAGGAGTAGACGTTTCTCTCAGGCATCTTCTGGAAAAACTCCATGGCCTTACCCATATCCCCAATTTGTGTATATCCTGCAACCATAGCAGTCCAGGAAACCACATTTCGTTGAGGCATTTTGTCAAACACTTGGTGTGCAATTTCAATATATCCACATTTTGCGTACATGTCAACAAGAGCACTCCCAACAAATACATCAAACTGAAAACCCCTTCTTATTATATCTCCATGCACCCGTTTCCCTCCTTCGATGGCTTTCAAATTCGCGCAAACTGGCAAAACAGTTGCAAAGGTAAAGTGATCAGGTTGAATCCCATTCTGTTGCATTTTATAAAACATTGCCAAAGCCTCTTCATCATTGCCCTGCTTTGAACAAGCCTGAATCATGGCAATCCAAGAAGCCACATTTGTCACTTGCATCTTATCCAAAACATGTCGAGCATCTTGCAGACTCCCAAGCTTCGCAAACAAAACTACAAGTTTGTTACCCAAATTCAAATCTGTACTAAATCTTGTTTGGGTTATATGGGCATGAACTCTTTTTGCATCTGGCAAGGATTTCTTATTAAGGCACTGTTCTAGAAGAGATGCATATGTGCAGGCACTTAGCCCGAGATGTTTATGTTCAGTAACGTGGAGGACATCTAATGCCTCTTTCAGCAGGCCCTGCCTGCAAAGTATTTGCACTTGCTCGCAAATGGAATTTGAGGTTTCAACGTTATTGTTTACTGCTTCTCTTTGCAAAGTGAATGCATTGGAGGAGAAGTTCGTTCTGGCATACTGAAAGTGGACAAGGAGGTGTATAATGATGTGATGCTGATTCTTCTGAAAACTTAATAGATATGTCAATGACATGCTCTTTTCACCTGCTTTGATTTTCTTTCAACTGTCATTGGGTATAAACTGCAATTACGAACCCCTTGAACTATAATATTTCAATTCACCTGTCATTTGGCGAACAGAGCAATTGCTGGGTGAAGGATTATGATTTTTTGGGTTACCAAGAAGAATTCAAATCAGTAGCTTCTGTACAGTAAAAACGGTGGCCTGTCATTTTGGCTTGACAAATGGAATTGGCTTCTCTGGTGGGTACAGAGAGGACAAAATCTCAGATAATCTTTCATGCGGGTTACACAAGGATTGTTCGACTGATGGAATAGTTATATTTAAGAGTTTAAAAACTTAGCGATTGGAATTGGCCATTAAAAATGTGAGAGATAATAAACATTGATTGATATATTTATTTATTAGTAATAGGTGGTTGAAGATTACATATTCTTAAAAATGAAATGTATTATGGAAACAATATTCTTAAATCTACGTACGAAGGAATGTATTATGAGAATGCAATTAAGAATGAATATAATAAAATGTTTTTTAAGTGTTATATTTTTTTTTATCGTGCATTATGTAATTTTTTAGTTTTATTATTGTATCTGTGTTCTTTCAATTGATGTCAAAACACATGTGATAGTTTAACAACTATTCTTAGTTGCTATTATTTTTTTTCCTTAACATCAATCATTAACTTATTCAACCAATTGTCTTCCATTTAATTTAAAAGTGGTGATTTCAAAACTCCTTTGTTCACCATGGTGGTGACAATATGATTACACTTGATAATGTTTAGCTTCCATAATTAGAGTCATCCCTAGATCCAGACCTAAGCCTCAAGGTTCACTCCTAATGACCTTGCCTATGTATCCACTCGTGTGAGGCTTCATAGTTCACACTTAGAGAGAGTTTAACCTCTCCTATTGATGATATCTCTTATCTCTCTTTAATCTTTACTATTAATTAAGGGATTCTATGAAGTTGGTTTGATCACATTAAAAGATATCAGTTGTTATCAGACATTGGTTCCATACCCATCATTATAAATCATTATTTTTACCAACTTACACATATACACAAGGGCCATATCACAAACCATACACAGTGATTATCTTGAGTGTACATCACAGGTACACAAGTTGACTAGATTTGACATACATCACATACACAAAGACAATAGTGGTTGACTCATAAATGAATCATAAGACAATAGTTATTAGCTCATAGAAGCAACACAAATAAAATAGTGTCTGGATCATATACAATGGCTAACCATCCCTTGTCCATAATGCATCACAAAGAGAAGGAATGTCGATGCATTGTGAACTATACCATGTGTCTCATTGTTTTCCCTAGTCTTTTACATTAATAGATAATTGGTAAGAGGATTCGGTGCACCCCATACTACAACACGTGTTTGTCTTCAACCTAATAGGGTGAAGTATACTTTTTCCACATCAAGTTATGCCCAAAATCATACTATGAGGTTGGTAAAATTATCACGTTCCTATGAACTTCATTAGCAATTATCTTCCTTGTGGTCCATCAAACAACTAAGCACTAAAGACATCCATTGCTAGCATGTAGTTGGCCCTTAGGCCAAAATGCTCCTTACAAAATTAGTCCAATTCTCTAGATCACCATAGGGTTCCCTTGCCTACATGCAATTGACATTATACATCTTCTATCTAGGTGATACTTTTGATGGTCTATCGACATAGTACACTCCTTGACTATGGCCAATATTGAGTAGAAAAGGTTATCTTAAGCGGTTCATAAGATTTATCCTTTGGTGATCACCTCGAGTAGATAGGACTAGTCTATTGGCAAGTTGTCTATACTGAGATATATGACTAGATATAGCGTTGTCATTATGGCAACAAAGTCATAAAGCAGTTTGGAATCAGCACACTAAGTGTAAAGATCAGAATTCAGTTAAGTATTGAAGATTGGACAACATACAGAGCACTAGAGACTCAGAGCATCAGCGCACGTATGTACAGATGAATTATGGTATGCACCCTAGAAGTTAAGGTTGTTAGACTATACTTATGCTTAGTCTAAGAGCACATAAGTAGATATGCAAAGATGTGTAAGTTACAGTCAGTTGAAGTTGCACAACCAATGTGTGCCAGCAGTGAACAGAGCATGGAGCCGATAGTGACTATTTTGGTTTGCGATTATAAATTAATGTTGTAGAGGCTATGTGCCCATTGTATTTAGGTTTCTGACATATGTACATGTATAATTGTAAGCATGCTTAAGCCAACTCACTTGGAAGCGTTGTTTGTAATCAGTTATAGGGCCGACCTAATTGTTTTGTTTGTATGAGCATATAAATATTAGATGTGCCCATTGTAATCGGCATGGAAGTGAAGAAAGTTGTAATAGAGTTGTGATAAGTAGAGCAGAGGTATGCGAAGAGAGCATATGATGTATTAGAGCTTTGCTAGAGGTCAAAGCATCAACACACCAAAGGAACTGATTTGACAAGCAGTGTCACAGTGATAGTTCACCTACAGATATAGTGTGTATCTAATCTCAGAAGCTTGTAGCCTTCATCATTTGAGCAGTGAGCTCTAGGATAGTGAGTCCACTTCCCTAATAGGGATCATTGTAAAAGACTCCTAACAGGGTCTGACCCTTAACAAGGTCTACTATACTTCATATATTGTAAAGCTACTCCTAACAGGGTAAAGGATCTTCTAACAAGGATCTCAAAACACTAGTGTAGAATATTAGTGGGTATCAAGTCCCACCGGGGTTTTTACCCATTTGGGTTTCCCCATAAACATATTGGTGTCATGTGTTGATTTCTTGTTTCATGTTTATGTGAATGTTTAATTCAGTACTTAAGCATTTATAATTCAGTATTCAAATTAAAGTGAAAAGTTAAAATATAGTGAACACTGATTCACCCCCCCCCCCCTCTCAGTGTTCCCATTCCTAACAATTGGTATCAGAGCTCTGGTCATCAGCAAAGAAGTTTAACCACTTGAGGAGATCATGGACAAAGAAGAAATGAAACATTTGAAGAAGAATCTTGAAGCAGCTCTTGAAGACTTGGAAAATTCAGAAAGAGAAATTGAAGAACTAAAAGAAAAAGTCAGTGATGCTCAATTAGTTATCAAAAGACTAAGAAAAGGTTTGAAAGGATGCTCTAACAGTGATCTTGAAGAAAAAGTCAAGAAGTTGAATGAAGAAAATGCATCCCTATTGAGTCAGCTTGAAGAATTTGATGACAAACTGATGAACAATCAAGATGTCTACAATGAACAAGTAAAGGAGAACCTTCAACTCAATGAAGAGTTAAGGGAAGCAAATTTGGAAATCCTGGATCTGAAGAATTGCAAAGAAAGATTGGAGTTTGAATTGAAAGATGCAAAGAACCACATTGACAAATTGCACACCAGTTCTGATTTGATAGAATCTTAGTTGTATGCCAAAAGAGTCAAGGGAGATACTAGTTGTATTGGATACAATGAAGCACAAAATCAGATTGATAAGATGCGAGCAAGAAAGGAGACACAAAAAGAATCTACTGATACTGAGAAGACTGAAGATCAAACCAAAGACCATAGTGGTCCTCCTAAGAATGAGCGCAAGCCTATAGAACGCACCTGTTTTGCATGTAACAAGCATGGACACATTGCAAGGAACTGTACAAAGGTAAGACCTTTTAATGGTTATTGTTATACATGTAATAGATTTGGTCATAGAGCAATAAATTGCAAGACTAGTAAGAAGAACAAGATTTAGCACAATCGGAGAAATTAGAATCAGACCAATGTAAGAAGTTCTCAGAATGTTACATGTCAGATATGTAACTATAATGGTCATACAGAAAAACAATGTAGAATGGTGACTCGTGTCAATGCACCGAGGAATAATAGACCTCCAATGATTTGTCACACCTATAACAAGGGTAGACATATCTCAAAATTTTGTAGATCAAGGACACAAGGTCAGGAAAGCCCTAAAAATGTCGAAGAACTAGTTTTGGATCCTAAAGCAGAAGTCACATTTTTTAAGGCCTCAGAAGATACAAGCTTGATTTGGTCAGATGGAAAGAAGGACAATGTTGATGAGAATGTATTGGATGCATCCCCAGTGGACACACCCTCTACATCTGCATGAATGGCCCTCAGGGTCATAGGGGGAGCTAATTTAGCTCTAGACCCCTGCATGGCTGGTATACTCATCCTTAGAGTATGTGCCTTTGGACTTAAGCTATTGGAGTATATAGGAATCTTTGTGCAAGAGCACACATCTTGATTATTAGCGGAACTCGAGTTTGAAATTTTGAAGTGACAACCTGGTTTACACAAGTTGCATTAATGGAGAATTTCTTACTTTAAGTACACAAAAAGTTGTTTGTTCACTCATTGCATTCATATTCAGAGTGATTGGAGAGCAAATTGAGCCTTGGAAGTTGTTGTGAAGATTTGGAGATTAAATTATCAGTGTTTGCAGTGCATTTGATCAGTTGCAAGAAACCCTAGCTCGTTGCACCAATTCGGAAGCCATCAGAACATCTCAGAGATCATTTGGAAAGCAAATATCAAGTAAGTCATGGCCACTCCTATTATTTTTGATGTTGCTGAGAAGAAGAGGTATGTTTTCAAGAGGCACCTGTTTAAATCAACCCTAGATGATTTAGAGGGAGCATTTTCCTGTACGTCGATGGGCGTCATGCATGTAGAAGACATAAGGGCTTACATCTATTGTAAGAAGGAACCTATTGGACTGGATAGGTTAAGGGTGCACATGGACACAATGTTGAAACCAGACAAAACCTTCATGGATGAATACACTAAATGGAATGATCACCCCATTGTTGAATATGCCACAGCATATGAATTCTATGAAACAGAATGGATAAAGATATTGTTGAGCAAAATCCATGATGATTTGTTTTGGATTGGAGATGTACCAGTAAGAATAACATGAGACTTAATTCATGAGATGACAGGCCTTTCTAAGATAGGCTCCATCCTCCCTGTGGGTAAGGATGTCAGGAAAATGGTGGAGCAAGTGTGTAAATCTAGAAGTGATAAGCGCGGCATGACCATTGGGCCTATAGAGAAACCAGACATCAAGTTGATATCAATGATATTGGGTTACAGATTTCATCATACCAGCAGGGTGAATAGTGTGTCTGCAGGCACTATTCTAGTAGCCATCCATCTTGTGCAAGAAGATGGAGAGTTCAACTTGTGTGAGATCTTGCACACACAATTGATAGATAATATCAAAGCTATCAAACATGACAAGACTAAGGTATTTAGGTTTGGGTCCCTAATCATCTATATGTACCTTCATATAGTTGGTAAAGTGCCAGACTTGTATCTAGACAAGTCCATTCCTACCATGCCTTAGATATCAAACAAGGCATCCACAGAAAGCACACTTAGAGATTACATTACTTTGGAATTGAAGACCTTCAGAGCAAGGATGCAGATGAGGTACAGAATTCCTGAGAGTATTGTAGAGAAGTATAAGGATACAATATGCTTCAGGTGGAGATTGATACTACATGTATGGAAGTTGTGGAACCTAGAACTAAGTGGATTCATCCATTTGGGTATGAGGTTGAAGAACAAGTTCTTGAAGCTTATGCACAGTTACTGCTATCAGCCCCTAAGGATGATAATGAACCTAGGTGGGGAACCTATGAAGAGAAGACTAGAGAAGTTGATGCTAAGCTGAACAATGTTGCAACAAAAAGAAAGGTTGCAAAGGTCACATCAGAGATCCTAAGAATACATGGTGTATCACGAGATGACCTTGATAAAGCAAGGGATGAGAAGATTGCCCTAGAATTGAAGAGCGCAGTAGAAGAACAAGAAGATCCCAAGATGAAAAAGATAAAAATTGAAAAAGATGACAATCGGAAGGATAAAGAAGACAATACTCCTTTCTGCGCCCAAAGATACTCCTCCAGAGTATAAACCAATGGTTAAGAGGAAGAAAGAAGCTAGCACTGATCATCCATCCTCGTGAGCTACAAGGAGCAGAAGAAACATTCAAGCACCTCCTAAGGTAGGATTTAGGCCTAGCCTTAAAGTTTTGAGCTCTAAAATTATTGATGAGGGCAGAATTGATCAAGCAGGGAAACATTATGAATCATATAGTGAGATTGATAACTCAGAAATTCAAGGTATGATTATCAAGCATATGATAAAGTTCAAGAAGACGGTTCTTGAATTGAAAACAGAAATTCCAGATAATGTATGGGACATTTTAGAACACCTAAAGAGACAAGCTAATGAGGAAGATCAAAGAATAAGAGAAAAAGTATTAGAAGATACACTGCCTATATGTTCTAAAGATGAAGAAGCACTAATATTGAATTTGGTGAAGCCACACCTAAGGACAAAAATGAGAACTCTTCATATCATGAACAAGGACTATGAGCTAATAACGAAGGAAACAAAAAAAGCTTTTGAGAAAGTGTTGTTAGAACAATAGATCAAACCACCTACTGCGCCCATCATGCATGCACCCATTAAGGAAGATAAAGTGGTAGAACCCACTAATGTACCAATGACAGGTCCCGAGGACTCAGCGCCCATAGAAGAAACTCAAACACAAGTAGACCAGTCTGTGCCCATGATAGAATCACCCAAAGACAACACAATTATCATAGATAATGTGGAAATAGCCATGGCGGCTACTGATAAGGACTTGGACAAGTTTGAGGAAGCATTTATCAACACTGAGGAAGCAGAAATTCTATGCAGCAATACCCCTCCCACTCAGCAAGAAGAAGTAATCATAGAAGATATATCTAATGAGAAAGAAGAAGAAAAGAAAGGAGTAGAGGTAGCAAAGAAAGATGAATCTTCTGTTGATTTGGTCAAGGTGAAGCAAGAGGTGATGGATAGCACTCTCATCACTCCCTCCTCAACATTGTTGTCAAGTTTGACACCTGACACAAGTAGTTTGGACTCCTGGAAGGAAGAAGACCTAATTAAGTTCAGCGTCTTGGCTATGGAGAAGGCTAATGAGAAGCAAGTCATGAGAAATCCTCTCCTGGTGGAATCGGTAAATATTTTGAACAGTTTGTTGCCAGAGGATAAGAAGATGGTAAATGTACATTCGGTTGATGTTGTGAGCACAGTCATCTCACAATTCAAAGTCAATTTTTCAAGCCTAGAAGAATCTACGACCATAGTGGCAGAGGAGAAGTACTTAAAGAAGAGACTCAATGAACTGATGATTAATTTTGCACTAGACTTGAACTCTCTTAAGTTTGGTTAGGCATCATTGAAGGAGTTTGCAGATCAAGGAAGGAAAGTCATTGCAGAATCCATGGATCAGGATAAGTTCACTAATGCCCATCTTAAGAAGATCAAAGATGCAGAGGCAATGATTGAGAAGGTGAAGAATTCAGTGTTAGACACATCCACTGATGTGAACATGTGTAACAATGTCTATCAAGGTTAGTTAGACATAATTGAGAAGGCAGAGAAAGAAATGGAGAAGATAAGGTCTAGACAAACTCAATTGAGGAACGCTCTTGCGCCCTCACTAGACATTCTCAGTCAGAACATAAAAGAGATTGATGCGACTAAGATAACCTATGATCAAGGTCCGAGCATAGAATTGGAGAAGATGGAGAAGCTTCAATATGCATTATGCGCCCATCTATAGATAGTCAATTCTCTGATAACCTTTTGGAAGAAGGAGATCCAGAAACTCAAGATTGCATATCCGGATGTTTTCCCTCAATAAGTGTATGTAGATAAAGTTTTTGATGCACCTTTTTCATTAATGTCAAAGGGGGAGTTGTATAGAATATGGAGTATATAAGATGTGTAGGGAGATATAAGTAAAGATGTATAAAAGACAAAATGTTTTATGTAAAGGGACAGTTAGAGACTTGGCCATATTCCTTTGTTGCCATCAATGAAAAAGGAGGAGATTGTTGGCAACTGCAAGTTGTCTATACTGAGATATATGACTAGATACAGTATTGTCATTATGGAAACAAAGTCATAAAGCAGTTTGGAGTCAGCGCACTAAGTGTAAAGATCAGAATTCAGTTAAGTGTTGAAGACTGGACAACATACAGAGCACCAAAGACTCAGAGCATTAGCGCACGTATGTACGGCTGAATTATGGTATGCACCCTAGAAGTTAAGGTTGTTAGACTATAATTATGCTTAGTCTAAGAGCGGATAAGTAGATATGCAAAGATGTGTAAGTTACAGTCAATTGAAGTTGCACAGCCAGTGTGTGCCAGCAGAGAACAAAGCATGGAGCCGACAGTGACTATTTTGGTTTGCGATTATAAATTAATGTTGTAGAGGCTATGCGCCCATTATATTTAGGTTGCCAACATATTTACATGTATAATTGTAAGTACGCTTAAGCCAGTTCACTTGGAAGCATTATTTGTAATTAGTTATAGGGCCGACCTAATTGTTTTGTTTGTATGAGCATATAAATATTAGATGCGCCCATTGTAATCAGCATGGAAGTGAAGAAAGTTGTAATAGAGTTGTGATAAGTAGAGCATAAGTATGCGAAGAGAACATATGATGTATTAGAGCTTTGCTAGAGGTCAAAGCATTAGCACACCAAAGGAACTGATCTAACAAGCAGTGTCACAGTGACAGTTCACCTGCAGATATAGTGTGTATCTGATCTCAGAAGGTTGTAGCCTTCATCATTTGAGCAGTGAGCTCTAGGATAGTGAGTCCACTCCCCTAACAGGGATCATTGTAAAAGACTCCTAACAGGGTCCGACCCTTAACAAGGTCTACTGTACTTCATATATTGTAAAGCTACTCCTAACAGGGTAAAGGATCTTCTAACAAGGATCACAAAACACTAGTGTAGAATATTACTGGGTATCAAGTCCCACCAGGGTTTTTCCCTATTTGGGTTTCCCCGTAACCATATTGGTGTCATGTGTTGATTTCATGTTTCATGTTTATGTGAATGTTTAATTCAGTACTTAAGCATTTATAATTCAATATTCAGATTAAAGTGAAAAGTTAAAATACAGTGAACATTGATTCACCCCCCCCTCTCAGTGTTCCCATTCCTAACATAGTCTACATGTTAAAGGAATGAAAACCTCTACCTATGCCCTTATAGCATCCTAACTCCACTTTTTGTCGTAAAAGTCAGCTCATGTACATGACTTCTAACATTATAACTAGAAGAGATGTTCCTAATTCACAACAAGTATATCACACTTGAATGACAAGGCTAGGATTAAATTTTTCAAACACGTAATAGTTGCATAGAACCTATGTAGTATGCCCTCAACTCAACATGTAACCTTAAGTAGATACCAACTATAAGGTATTCTTCCCAATAAACATTTCCTTTATCTTTCAATTTAAAGCACAATATGTATTAAACATAACTTATTAGGTTTTCTTAACTCTTTTGTAACCATTTTTACTTGTTTCATCATCATCACAAGCCTACTTAAGAGGAAAGGTTAAACAAGTAAGGAATAACCCCAATCCCTAGAGTTATTCCTCCCTAGACCCTCCCATACAGACTTGAGGTCACGAAGGTATCCTTCACCCAAGTACTGCCTATGTTTCAACTTCCAAATGGGCCAAAGTTACAAGTTGCTATCCTTACAAGGATTCTCAAAGGATCCCTAGCTACACACAAGTTCTCAAGGTTTCATCATATCAACATAAAGGTTAGGTTGATTTTTCAAGCCTAATTTATCTTAGTTCATAGGAAACCCATATGAAATTTATTCTGTTTGAATTTCATAGAATAGGTTCAGTGTTGAGTTTCTTATACTAAAGGGGTCAATAGATATCTTGTGGTCATATAAAATCCTTTACCCCTAATGCCCAGTTACCATTCTCAAAATATATGGTAGATCTTGTTGTTTCTTCAAGATGAGGATAAAATGACATTAAATAAACCCATTACACCCATTGTCATTACAATAGAATTTCCAAATGGTCAATGACTATACATACATGTTGGTATCATCTAAATATACCACTATGTCCAATATTTCCATTCAACAAGTATTTAAAATCTCATAGGCCTTACAACCTAGGTGTTTCCTTTTCTTAGCCACAATTCTTACACAAGCATACGATCATCCAACACAACAATAGTACCCTTTCTCAGTTCCTATGATAGTTCCTCTATCAAGTTTATTATACTTAAGAGGTCAATAAATATCATGTAGTAATATTGATATAATGATGCAAGATTATTTCAAAGCCTTTCTAAGTCTTCAAGTGGCATCTCACTTCAATAAGGTTCAATGATATCAAGGATCATAAAAATGTATAGAACATCATCCTAATATAGCTACTTCAATTCCTTTTGATTCTCATAGGCATACCAATGTTTACAAACTTGCATAAAGCATGATCAATGTTTGAGTCACACTTGAGGTAATTAGGAATGCTAAGCTCATGTCTTTATATAAGAAATACACTCCACAATATTAGTGGTAATAACATTTTTAACATTCTAGTTTCATCTTCCTTATTCTATAACACATTATTCCTATAATACTTGGCTCATGGACTAGATAAAATTTTGCACTTGACGTTTATAATTAAATGCTACTTGTAATTGTAGATACTATCGTGGTAAAATACATAAGGAGTCAACTGCTACTTTATAACATCTTCACTATGTTCTTCTAAGAGTGAAAGGTTACAAGTATGATTGATGGAAATAAGTAATATAACCATTAATTAAATTGTCACATTTTTATTGATTGGACATTGTGGCATTAAGGCTACATAGCAATCTTCTAGTCTTTTGTTTGCTGCTATGATGTCACAGGCTGCGGCTGCAAAGGGCTTGTTTCCTACTTCCTACCCTAGCATTTCAAATTCCAGAGAGCCCATGCAGGGTTCTACAGGCTCAACAATCTTCCCTCCTACAACTCCTGTGTGTGGGAGTGTTCCTGTGGGTGCCGTCCTGGGGCCCTCTGGTTTGCGGGCTCTTTCAATTTTTTCTGTTGATGGTCTTGATGCCTCTTTTAGTGTTGTTGCCTCTAATATGTTTGCCTTTGCTAGAGACCATATAGTGGAGGGTTCTTATGCTAAGGCCGCTTCCAAAGCTTTGCATGGGCCTGGGGGTTCTTCTCATAGTATGCCTTCCACTGTTCTGATTTCTGTAAGTGGATCTCTTTCTATAAAGCTTTCTGATGTTGTCGAAGGGGAGTTGTATAGTAGATCTAAGGTCTTTAAGTAACAGGCTCTAATATGTTGTTTTTAGGGGTTCTAGCCCAGTCTCCCCCAACTGCATGATTGGGTGTCCCAAAAATGGGAACCAATTATATCAGTTAATGTTCACATTTTTCCTTTAGCTAAAGGATTCTTTGTAGCCAAATTTGATAGATCTAAGATTTTGTGTGAAAAATTTTTCAGCTGGGAGGAGGATAAATTTTTTCTTATGACAAAACCCTGGCACCCGGATTTCAATCCCTCCACCGAAGTCTTTAACAAGATACCTATTTGGGTTAGGCTCCCTAATCTCCCTCTTCATCTTTTAAATGATTCTATCCTGGAGGAAGTTGGGGAGGCTTTGGGGGAGTTTTTGTTAGTGGATCATGACTCTTATAATATTTTTCATTATACCCTTGCCCGCATTCTGGTAGAAATTGATACGTTGTTCGGTCTTCCAGCTGAAATTAAAATTGAATCATCTAAAAGTGCTTGGATGCAACAACTAGACTATGAGGGTATCCCTTTTAGGTGCAAAAAATGTTTTAAAATAGGTCATTCTGCTACACATTGTAGCTATGGATTTAAAAAGAAGAAATTCTCTCATACTTGGTGGAAGGGTGCTTCCATCTAGCATTATACAATTTTGAAAATCTCTTCTCAGGTTTTGAAGGAGTCTGATCCTGTTTTGGGTACTCAGAAGCCTATTGTTGATGTAGATGACTTAAGCCCTGTTTTGCCTCTTGTTGATCCTATTGGGATTGCTAATAATATTGTTTCTAATCATCCTATTGATCAAGGACCTTCTCTTCCTCTTCTCGCGGATAACAAGCTCTTTGCTAGCATTTATGTTGTTGTTGTTTCTATCGGCTCTTCTGGTGTGTTGGTTGCTGAGGGTTCTAGAGTTCTTGTCCCACTTGTTGGGATTAATTATGGCCCTGAGTCAGAAATCATGGTGGTAAGTCCAACACCTTTGCTGGGTGGTGGTTCTTATATCTTGAATTCGTTGTACTGACAGGAAGAGGTTGCAAGAGTTGAAGATAGTTGGATCACTATTAAAGGAAAACAATCTAATAAGTCCTCCTCTTCTTTTGACATGACCTTTCAATCCCATAAAAAGGGGATTAACAAATAGCATTGTTGTTATCTTCTTTGGACTGTTGTTTCTCATGGTTCTATTTTCGCAGTGTTCTTCAATGTAAGGGATTCTTGCCTTTTGTTTTGGCTGGTATGTTTTGTTCTAGGAGCTTTTAATGCCCTATCTTAAGTTTTATTTGTTAAAGGGTTTTGGGGCCCCTTCAAAACCTATTGTTACCTTAATCAAAAACAATCTTCTAGTCTTTAAAAGACATAAATTGGTAGACTATAAACTTTCTTTAAGTATAATTCATACCGTAGTCATACTCAAGGTAGGTGAAAACACTATAGTTATTAATTTCATCATATGAATATATATGGTCAATGTGTTTTGTAATATTAAACATTATCAACCTTTGGATTTCATTTATCCTAATTATAAAAGCACATATATATTTGTTGCATGCCTAATTGGTCTCAAAGGCAACATGTCTTATAATTAAGTGCTTAATACCTATTATTGCTAGGATATAAATTTACCTAGTGTTTAGAGCAATATTGTGCTTACAAGTCCATGTCACAACATATAGTCTCTTCTCAATTTAATTTTGTTAGAAGCAAATCATAATTTTGTAATATAAAATTATGTAGATTTTACTTTCTAGTATTAACCAATTTATATATAGTCAAAACTATGATTTCTTATATATATATAAAATCACGAAAAATAAAATCCATTAAATATCTCTACTTATAAATATTCAAAGTTAGAATTCTTTTCGATAACACCTATTAATTTACTAATATTTTGGTAAAACCAAGTTAGGTCCACCAAAATGTTGAAAATTTAATTACATAACTATTCTCTAAGCAATTTTGTGATTGGTACCACATAGAGAGGAAGAAAAACAACAATTTTTAATAGTATTGACTCGCCTATAGTTTTTCTTCACAACATTCTCTAATATTGTTCTCATGAAATTGTTTCCTTTGTGCTGAGGTTTACTCTGCAGGCATATATCACAACTCGTCCTCTAAATTTCTTATCTTTCTCATGAGGGTTTTGCACCATCACCACCCATTTGGACTCTCGCGTCAATCAGTTGAACTTTAGTTGAAACACCCACTGCTCTGTCAACACCATTTTTGCCTCTCTGTCATAATGTTGCGGAAACAAAGAAGAACTTCTCTGGGAAGAAAACGCCGCAAGTTGAGCACAAAAACCCTTTCATTTACTCAATTGTATTATTAAACTTCTGAAAACTGCAATCCATTGAAGGATGAAGCCTGTATCAAGGAGCAAATGCATTGTCGAGAAGATTGAATGTAAGAAGAAATCAATATAGACACAAAAGTTAAAGCTAGGCACCAAGTGGAAAAGAGAATGATGTAATTAAAGAAGATGATTTGTATTCTATTTTACATTGGTGTCTTGAATTAAAAAAAATAGTTGTTTGAAAACAAAGATTGTTGTTTTCCAGTTTGTAAAATTGCTATCAAAGAGATTGAAGTGGCAAGTATTTAATGAAGCCAAGGCATTTGAAGGAGATGCAATATGTGTGAAGAAAATCCAAAGTAAACTGTATATTTTGAGGGAAGGCTCAGGTAAGGATAAATGTTTAACAAAGCTTCCATTATTGAACTCTAGTTTTTTTTACATTGGGCTAGTGTATTATTATAGAATATGTGTTTGTTAGTTGGAAATTTATAACGTATTATTTTAGCATTTTAATGCAAGATGAGGAGTTAAAGTTATATTTGGGAGTGATAAGGATATATAGAGTAAAAAAAGGTGTAATTGATATTATAAAGTGTTTGTCAAAAGTTTATTTCACTGAAAAAGATAGGAGAAAAAATCAATTTATGATATGGATGTTTTAAAAGAAGAATTAATGAAAATGAAAAAATACAATTCAAAAATATAATAATTATTAAAGAAAGGGTGAAAGAAAAATATAAATTTTTAGCTAAAATTTGTAATCTTGAAAGATAATTAGAAAAAGTTAATGAAAAAAAAAGCTAAAAGACATAGAAAGATTATTTTACATGGCAAGAGAAAAGAATGATGATTTACAAGGAAAGTTAAAGAAATTAGAAAGGGAAAATGGTTTATAAAGGAAGGAAATCTTAAAATTGAAAGAATTGGATAATTATTTGGTAGCATGCAAGAAATTTCTAAGGAGAAAGCCATTGATTTTTGGTGCTTCATTTGGTACTGAAGATTTGTGTTCATTAGGTGAAATTGTTTGAGAGCAAGGAGATAATATATTTGAAGCTATTAATCTTTTAAGATGTGATGATAATGTGTTTGACTATACAATTACAAAAAGAATGAGATATAGTAGTTAGTGATTAGAAAATCATGGACAGATAATGAGAGAGCCCACTGAGTCATCAATTAGGTCAAAGTATGAAGGCCTAGGGTATATCACAGGTAAAGGAAATAATGTCACATATGTTACAAGTTCATGCAAATTAATTCAAAAAATGCAATGCTCTTATTGTAACAAGAAAGGATATGCAAAAGATATATGTTGGGATTTACATCTATCTTATGTGGATTGAAAAACCATTGTGAACAGACATGTTGAAACAAAGAATTGAAGAATGAATCTAGCATGAATATAGATTGTGGTTAGGCCTATGGATTGAGTTGGCAGAAATAGATTGTGGTTGAAGTTATGGATCAAGTTGGCAAAAGATAACAGGCACAATGAAAAAGTTATTCAAGCATAAATGTTCCTACATGAAAAAGAAATCATTGTATTGTCAAATGACTATAAAATAATGACCATTTTTTTTTCAATGTTCATTATTGATGGAGAATGAAAGATAATAAAAAAATAAATTAATAAATTCATACTAGTTTTTAGGTAGTTGGAAATTTTGATTAAATTATTAAATATATTTGTGTGGAAATGTATTATAAGAATGTAATGAAGAACGAATGCAATAAAATATTTTTAAGTTTCTTGTATTTCTTCTATTGTGTAATTTTTCAATTTTATTATTGCATTCATATATTCAATATAAAGAATGTTTATGGAGTAATAAGTGTAGGCAACCTCATTGTTGTATACCCCGTGTTTATAATTTTGTTATGTTTATGTTGAATGATTTGAATAAACTGATTTTTTATTTTATTATTATAATATATCAAAATTATATTTTTTTGGATTTTCTTTTAACAATAAAATAGAGGTATATTATTAATCAAACAAAAAAAGTGGATAGATGGTCTATTACATTTCAAGATTTCTGATATTTCATGGAGACGAAAATAATTGAAAGATCAAATGATTGTAGTTTAAATAGTTTGATCTCATTGTCGAGAGTGAGGATATGTTACTTAATATACCATCCATCCAAGTTCAAACCTCCAAATGTAATAAATAGGGGATACAATTAAGATTTTTCTTTGGACAACTTTTGCAAAATAGATATTGATGTAAACCAAGATTAAGTACCTTCAATAGATAGTCCATCAAGACAACATCTCATATAGATATAAATCACATACAAACAACACACCTAATAAAAATAGATAACATTCAATTAAAAAACATCAACTTTACAAAGCTAGCTTCAAGGTTATCCTGATCTCAGCACTAGAGAACTTCCATGACTATAACAGTTCACATTAGAATAATATTCAACCATAATCTTCACTACATATTCAAAAAAAAAAAACTACTAACTTTTTATTTCAATTAGATTTATAGGTAAGGGTGCAGTCCCGTGAGGAGGGCTTCAAGATCTATATTTATAGAGTGGGTGGTCCCATGGAGCAAAAACAAGTTTGCTACAGGATTAATTGGAATCTTCTCCTCAAAAGTAGCGGCCCCTACTTTTGAGGGTGCATATTTGAGCAGGTGGAAAAGGTGGGGGGCTAGAAATTGCCCCACCAGCTTAGGCTTTTTTTTCTCCCAATTGTGGTATATCATAGAAAAATTTCTAAATCTTATTAGTAAGTTTTTTAAACTTTTTTATTTATCTAGTCAAATGAATTGAATATGTAAATAAAAAAATTCATGAGATCTCCAACTTCCATAAGTTTTGGGACATAAACTGTTAAGAATAAACTGTACATCCTAATAAACAGAACTATTGACTTCACAATACAAAAGTCTACGCTACATAGAACTGAAAATCAACTATGAGTACTCTACAACCCCCATATGGCCAACAATGATTTCCTTCCATAATTCCTTATGCCATCTCTCCGTTTTGATTTCATAAGCTGTATGTAAATTCATATTATAATGACCAGTTATCTCTTGTTAACCTATTATAGAAATTAATATCCACCAAAGTAAGGAAATGAAACTACTAAGATTTGGGGGTTAATTTATATATTATTTATTATTAAATGTTTGAGGATATTTAGAGTAAAAAAGTAACTATCATCAATGATCTGTTGGTGAAGTTGAAAGGTTCTTAAAGAGTCTATCAGAAATCAAGACTCCGATATTATAAAAAATGAAGCCAAGATCATATCCGACTCTACTAAAACAATTATATAATAAATAATCCACATTTAAAAAATAAAAACTATCAAACAAAATATACCCAATATGTCTCTAGTCTCATCATTTAGTTACTAGTTACAAGGTTTGAAACATCCCCAAAAATTTGACTGGTGAACGTATAATAATAGAATCTGTAGAAGGCCAAAGGGACAAAAGTGTGAAATGGCTGAAGGACAGTAACAGTCAAGAGGTTAGATAAGACAAAAATATCGCAGGATGGGTTTTGGATGTTTGAGGTCTCATCTGAAAAAGTTTAATGAGTACCTAGTGATGAAATCCACGCACAATCTTAAAAAATATAACAATTTATCCTTGCATAAAATAATATTGTATTGATTGTCAGGCCTTAGAGATTTCCCTGGAAGTATACCATGCCCACGGTTACCAGGTTGACAATATGCCCAATCTGATTGTCCAGTGAGTTTGTGTTACTGCTTGCCATGATCAAAACTAAAGATAATGGAGGCGTAATTTACATAAGCTTCTTCGTTATCTTGTCATCCCCACCGACTCAATGGTCTTGGGCAGTCATTTTTTCTGGTCGGTATAATCATGCTTTGTTTAGAACTAAGTAATTGATATGGCTTGATTGCCTTTTGTTGGCGAAGGGGGATCCAAATCTATGGGGGTCAAATTCCTGTTCTTGATGAACAAACAAATGGTCCTTGTTCTTGATAGAGGTACTATCATGGTGTTAAAGAGTTCCTATTCATTAACCGTAGAATAGATTTTGTCATTCAATTCTTCTTTCATCTGAAAGACAACCTCCCAAATTTTATAACATGATCCATCTCATGTGAAAAATCATGCACCTTGTTAATAATTACAATCCAGCTGCAACTTCGTATTTTCTTCAGCCTGCTATTTTATCATAGATCTTCAAACACAAAACATACCATCCCACATGGCAGCTTCAGCATGGATGTTTGAAAACTGCATATAGCGCGCATCATTCCTCTTTCATCTGACAGAAAACTCAATTTCATATGTATGATTTAGCATGCAATTCATTATTAATCTTAATCCAGCTTCAGCCTCGCAATTTCTTAACCCTTTTGTCCTTCAATAACTTTCAAACGATTTTTGCATCATCCCATTTGGCAATTTAGCACTAATTGTTTGAACAAGTGCACATAATGTGCAGCATTTCCAGATTTCTACTCAAAAAAGCATTTGGCAACATATTCTCCCAATTCTATCTTGGTATGATCTCTTCAGGCTCCATTGGCAAGCTGTTGATAAAGCTGATTGCTTCATCCAAGCGCCCAGCTTGACCAAGAAGATCAACCATACAATAATAGTGCTCAATGGTAGGAACGAGGTTATAATCTTGAGTCATGCAATTGAAATAGTGTTTGCCATCATCCACTAGTCCTGCACGGCAACAAGCATACAAAACACCAACAAGTGATATTGTTCGGCTTTGTGCCAGATAGTTGCATTTCATGAAAAAGCTGCAGTGCTTCCTTCGCATAGCCATGCTTGGCATATCCTACAATCATTGTAGTCCATTATACCACATTTCTAGTACTCATTTTGTCAAACAATTTCCATGCATCTTTAATGCAACCACATTTAGCATACATGTCTATGAGGCAATTCCATACAAAGATATCAAATGGAAGTCTACATCTGACAACTCTCCCATGAATCTCCTTCCCCCTGTAGAGAGCTGCCAAGTTAGCACATGCGCTAAGGAGACTCGCAAAGGTCACATGGTTAGCCCTCGCATTTCTCAATTGCATTTCTCGATAGAACTCCAGGGCTTCACTAAACTTCCTATTATGTGCATACCCTGCAATCATGGCATTCCATAAAACCACCGTCTGAATTGGTATTTTTCGAAAGAGCTCTAAAGCCTTATTCACACATCCTGCATGGGTATATGCAGTAATCATTACACTCCACAAATATACGTTTTGTTCAGGCATTATCTCAAAGAGCTCCATGGCCTGATCCACGTACCCAATTTGTGCATATCCTGCAACTATAGCAGTCCATGAAACCACATTTCGATTAGGCATTTGTCAAACACTTTACGTGCGTCCTAAATTCCCCCACACTTTGCATACATGTCAACAAGAGCACTACCAACAAAAACATCAGATTCAAAACCCCTCTTGATTATATATCCATGTATCTGTTTCCCTTCTTCAAAGGCTACCAAATTGGCGCAAACTGGTAAGATAACTGCGAAGGTAAAGTGATTGAGTCGAATCTCATTCCCTTGCATTTTGCAGAACATTCCCAAAACCTCTTCATCATCGCCATGCTTTGATTAAGCTTGAATCATGGTAGTCCAACAAGCCATATTCTTCACCTCCATATTATCCAAAACTAATCTAGCATCTTGCAGACTACCAAGCTTAGCATACAAAACTACAAGTTTGTGAGCCAGATAAAAATTTGTGTTGAATCCTGTTACGGTTAGATGGGTGTGGACTCTTTTTGCACATGGTAAGGATCTCTTCTCAAGGCACAGTTGCAGAAGAGATGTATACCCTGTAATCATGGCATTCCAGAAAACAACATTCTGAATTGGTGTTTTTTGAAAGAGCTCTAAAGCCTTATCCATATACCCTGCATGGGTATATGCAGTAAACATGACACTCCACAAATGAACATCTTTTTCAGGCATTATCTCAAAGAGCTCCATGGCCTGATCCACATCACCAATTTGTGCATATCCTGCAACTATAGCAGTCCACGAAACCACATTTCGTTTAGGCATTTCGTCAAACACTTTGGTGCATTCTCAATGAACCCACACTTCGCGTACATGTCAACAAGAGCACTGCCAACAAACACATCAGATTCAAAACCCTTCCTGATTATATGCCCATGCATCTGTTTCCCTTCTTCGATGGCTACCGAATTGGCGCAAACTGGTAAAACAGTTGCGAAGGTAAAGTGATCAGGTTGAACCCCATTCGCTTGCATTTTGCAAAACATTGACAAGGCCTCTTCATCATCGCCATGCTTCGAATAAGCCTGAATCATGCTGGTCCAAGAAGCCACATTCTTCACCTCCATATTCTTTAACACTAATCTAGCATCTTGCAGACTCCCAAGTTTGGCATACAAAACTACAAGTTTGTGAGAGATTAAAAATTGTGCTGAATCCTGTTTCGGTTAGATGGGTATGGACTCTTTTTGCACCTGGTAAGGATCTCTTGTCAAGGCACAGTTGCATAAGAGATGCATATGTGAAGCAACTGAGCTTAAGGTGTTTATGGTCTGTATCATGGAGAACATCTAGTGCTTCTTTCAGTAACCCACGCCTGCAAAGTGTTGTCAACTGACCACATATGGCATTTGAAGTTCCAGAATTGTTGTTAAGGGTTGTTTGTCGAATGGCGGAAGTACTAAAGGAGAAGGTTTTGGCACCCTACCATTGAACCATGAGCTCGATAGTGTGAATCGTTAATTGATGTGTCTAGGCTCTGGTGTTTTATTTGCTTTGAATCTTTGGGTTTGAGTTGGTGTTTTTCTTTTCAAATTTATTATTCCATTTTCGTCAAAAAGTTCGTGGACATTTATGTCTATCTTTAAAAAAAAATTAGCCCTTAAAAAAAACTGACCTTTTCTTTATTTTTTTAAAATAAAAATTTATTTTAGGGGGAAGATTACTAGTAGTCATTACGGCTAATTTCGGAGATTTAGAGAGCCTAAATTATACTTCAGATTTTGACACTTTTTTTGAGGTTATCTATATCTACGACTTAACTGCTTAAAAAATATTTGATGGCTTATGGGTAATAATGATGCTCCCTGTGGAATTTGATAAGCATCAAAGGGTCAAAAAGTGGTCATTCAAAGTGTCACCCAATACCTACTTAAAGTTTCCCTAATAACCGTGTACTCAAAATTGCTAGTATTTATGGGCAAATATCCCAGTGGTTGTGCACAAATGTCTTAGTAGTGGTGCACAATTGAATCAATTATGAACCAAAAAGCTAAAAATTGATCGACAATTGGGGTAAATGCTTTTGACTAGGAGATATGAATCAATGAGGTCACAAACAGAGGACCTTGTCATCGTTTAAGCATTCAACAATAGCACCCTAGTGGGGTTTGAAGCTTGACGACAAGAACGATAACACAACTTAACTATCACAATATTCTAATGGCTGCAAACTAAAGAAACATTTCATTGTAATGGTGAGATTTGCATATAAATGTTATGTTTTACTTTGTATTGGGTTTTTTTAATGAGAATATCTTTAATCTAATTACACATCAATAAGTAGCATGGTTTTTTCTAGGTTTGGTTCATGTCTCAATCCTTATCTATCTTTCTTACTTCAATTGGTACTTACTCCCACACATTCTTTTTATGAATAGTCTATTTCCATTAATTAAAAAGTATAATACACTATTCACAAAAAAAAGACAAAGGACATAGTCATTCCTCAAGAGTCGTGGAGGGGAAACCTTGAAAGCCACAGAAAGCAAATAACATAGCCAAGATCGGGACTAGAAAAAAACTAAAATGTCAGTAAGTGCCTAGTGCAGTGCTCATAGAAGAAGGGTCCTAATCATCCTTCTTCTCCCATACATCAACGAGATCAAGATTAGGGTTTGGAAGGGACTAGACAACATCTGTATCTTCTTCTACTTCATCCTTCCTAGTGCGAGAGATAGCCAATGAGAGCTGTGGGATCCATTCGAAAGAGTTGTACACCCAGAATCTTCTCCTGAGCCCCAACCAGTATTGCTAGGAGTAGAGGGACCAACATTAGCAATAGGCCATCTAGTCGCAGAACCACCCCAAGGTGGCGAAATGGAGTAACGACATAGGATAAGGAGGGATATTATCTTGATCTTGATCCTTAATAATAATTGTTTCTTTGCACTTTGGATTAGTCCCTTGACATGGAGCCACTTCTAAGGAAAAGGTAGGAGTTTAGATCTGTATGAGGGATTCTTGAATGTTTGATGTATGTACATTTGAAATAGGCCTGATAGGCATTGTAGCACATAAAGGCTTGGGGTCTATAACATTTGAAGCATGGAAGAAGTTTGTAGCAAGATGTAGGTTAGCTTGGATCTCTTTTAGAGGTAGCCCTTGAGGGTATACATAGATATCATGAAAAGCATTAGGTTCTTAATTTGATGGAGGAATATTAGATAGATTTGCTTCTTTATGAGATGGAGGAATGATGGAATAGGTGGAGGCTATAGGAGAACCACTACTAGACATGTGTTCATAAGTTTGATCTTGCTTGAGAGTAGTATTGATGCAAGAGCATCCTGGGTGTAACAGCAATCTTGCATCACCCAAAAAAAAAAAAAAATTTCTGTTTTTATATTCAATAAGGGCTATTTTGTGCAGAGCTGCTATTTATGGAAAGTTACTATTTTTGGTAATTTTTGTATGTGCTCAGAATGATCTGATTTCTTTCTTGGAGGTTCATTTTGGTCATATAAGTCTGCCAGTAAAGTTTCATTGCCAGATCAAGTGTATATTGGAAGATATTGAAGATTTTTGGTATTGGCAGCAGGGTACAGAAACTTTGAACTCAGTTTTGAAGGCTTTAGAGGCCCCGGATGAGGTCAAAAATTTGGGTGATGGGCACTTGCACTAGTCTAGCTTGTAGAGCGCTTCGTGGCATTTCTAAAATGGGGTTATAATAGCCGATCGGGTCAACTGGTGATGACTTATGGTCTTCGGAAGTTGGGCCACCTGAATTGGCAGAAAATAATTTTCTTCAAAATTTCTGTTCAGGTTTCAAAGGTTATCTTGAGCCGACTATGATGTAATAAAATGTAAAATAAAATAATTCTAAGTTTGGTCGGCCTTATTGGCTAAAATTCTGGAACCTTCCCAGGCGGTGGAAAATTGCCTATATAAGGAAGGCTGTATTATTGTCTCAGGTAGTTCAGAATAGTTCTGGGTAGTAGATCTGGGTAATAGTTCGAGGCTTTGTCCTACAAAATATTGTAAGGGAATGCCCATGTGGCTTTGCATATTGTAATTCTGAAAGTTTGTAATTCCACATTTGTGGAGATAAAAAGAAGCCAATTTTCTGTTCTTGCATATTGTTGTTGTTTCTCTATTTCTGTTATGTGTTTGTGGTATTAAGGGGAGCACCCTTCATCAAGTATGTTCATTAGAATTTTCAAGTTCAATTAACTCATCATCAATAAGATCTTGGATTTTATGTTTCAACTTCATGCAATCTGAAGTTTCATGCTCATTATGTCTATGATATGCGCAATAGTTGCTCAAAAAGATAAAACCATGTGAAGTGATTTTAGGCAACATCATGAAATCATTTTCAAGGAGTTTATCCAAAGTTGATTCGTATGATTGTCCCAAAGGAGTAAATGATCTATCTCATGGATATTTAGGTGTATTTGTGTTTGTCAAAGAGATGTGATATTCAAAATCTTGATTATCCAATTTTCCATTGTCATGTGATGAAGATTGTTGAGATAACACTACTTTTTCTTGATTTCCTTGATCAAAGATGGGATTATATTGATATTGTGAAATAGGTTCGTCATCAAAGATTGGATTACCATTAGGATGTTCTTGATCAAATATAGGTTAGTCATGATTTTCTTTTTTTATCAAAGGTTGAATTATCAAAGCTATGAAGTTCATAATGTTCTTCTTGATCAACATTATAATTAATGTGAGATTTTGGAGTACCCCCTTTGTCTGAAGAATATGTAGACATGGATGTAATATTAGGATCATAGAGGTAAGGAAACCTTGTTCTTAATGAGGATTTGTTGGATGATGTATCCCTTTCTTTTTCCATATCTTGAAATCTTGTGAATAGAAAATTCTTTTGAATTTTAATGGATGTTTTTTTTTGTAATCATAGACCTTCAAGCACAACAAGCACAACACAATGGTTTTATCAATTATCACAAGAAAGTCTTCTAAGCAATCTACCTAACACTAGTAAATTTGACCTTATTTTTCTACCAAAATTTTCGACCATCAAATAAAAAGGTTTAGGTTGGTCAGATTATAGTAGGAAAACTTTCATTTTTTTTTAATCCATGCCCGCGTTGGTCAAAATTTTGACCAATACTATGTAGGTCAAAATTTTGACCAACACGGGCATATCTTTAAAAAAAAAAGATTTCATATCTCATTTCATTATTAGATCAATCTTGCAGCGCGCGAAGGAGGATCGCCTGCGAGGGTTGCCACTATTATTTGGTGTAAAAGGAGGACCACCTGTGTCAAGGGTTGCCACTGTTATTTGGTGTAAAAGGAGGACCGCCTGTAAGGATTTCCTTACCTTAACCTACGGTATGATCGGTTCTTTTTTAAAACATATATGTTTGATTGAATGTGATCTTGGATAGGTTAGAACCGGTATTATGGTTGTGAGTTGGAGGAGAAGATGATTTCTACAAAGCCCTAAGCTATAGATGTTTTATCTAAGAATGTGTAGTATTTATCATTCATTTTATTTTATAAAAGTAATATTTATTATATAAAAATTCTTTCAAAAACACATTAACAAAGAGAAAAATCTGAATAAACCAATCTATGTCGTTGTAAGTGAGGGTACAGTCATGCTATGTGACTCTCAAACTGATCCAAACAAACAATATTATTTCCAAATACTTTGTCGGTTCCTACTAAACATGAACCAAATAAGATTTACATTTGAATCCACACCCTAAGTGCCCAAAATGAAAAGGTTTAAATACTTCAAGGAATCACAGTGATTGGTTAATGCATGGGACAGTCAAGATAAAATCCTCCAAAGCATTCAATGAGTGAATATGAATGTTTGAAAACTATTCCTTATTGCATAATGAAAAGGAAAAACAAAAACAAGACTTTGACACCTTTAAGATCACTGATTTCAATTAGAAAAACTTATCTTTTATTTGATTTCTTGTTTCATCCATACACCAGGCTTCTCTACCGTACTATGGATTCCAAAAGATACATATAAACCTTCATACTATGGCTTCCATGAGAAGACATTGATTTGAGACATTTCGACAAGCATTGGGTGCATTGTATTTGATTCCACTTTTTACATGCATCTTTATATGATCTGCAACCATATATTTGACAAAATTTCTCCTCAATGGGGTTTGATGGATGTCCACAAGATGTGATAAAGTTCTACTTCCAACCATGCTCTGATGGATGTCTATTTTATTTTATAAAAGTAATATTTATTATATAAAAATTCTTTCAAAAACACATTAACAAAGAGAGAAATTTGAATAAACCAGTCTATGTCATTTTAAGTGAGGGTACAGTCATGCTATGTGACTCTCAAACTGATCCAAACAAATAATATTGTTTCCAAATACTTTGTTGGTTCCTTCTAAACATGAACCAAATAAGATTTACATTTGAACCCACACCCTAAGTGCCCAAAATGAAAAGGTTTAAATACTTCAACGAATCACAGTGACTGGTTAACGCATGGGACAGTCAAGATAAAAGCCTCCAAAGCATTCAATGAGTGAATATGAATGTTTGAAAACTATTCCTTATTGTATAATGAAAAGGAAAAACCAAAACAAGACTTTGACACCTTTAAGATCACTGATTCAATTAGAAAAACTTGTCTTTTATTTGATTTCATGTTTCATCCGTACACCAGGCTTCTCTACCATACTATGGCTTCCAAAAGATATATATAAACCTTCATACGTTGGCTTCCATGAGAAGACATTGATTTGAGACATTTCGACAAGCATTGGGTGCATTGTATTTGATTCCACTTTTCACATGCATCTTTATATGATTTGCAACCATATATTTGACAAAATTTCTCCTCAATGGGGTTTGATGGATGTCCACAAGATGTGATAAAGTTATACTTCCAACCATGCTATGATGGATATCTATTTTATTTTATAAAATTAATATTTATTATATAAAAATTCTTTCAAAAACACATTAACAAAGAGAGAAATCTGAATAAACCAGTCTATGTCGTTGTAAGTGAGGGTACAGTCGTGCTATGTGACTCTCAAACTGATCCAAACAAACAATATTATTTCCAAATACTTTGTCGGTTCCTATTAAACATGAACCAAATAAGATTTACATTTGAATCCACACCCTAAGTGTCCAAAATGAAAAGGTTTAAATACTTCAAGGAATCACAATGATTGGTTAATGCATGGGATAGTCAAGATAAAAGCCCCCAAAGCATTCAATGAGTGAATATGAATGTTTGAAAACTATTCCTTATTGCATAATGAAAAGGAAAAACCAAAACAAGACTTTGACACCTTTAAGATCACCGATTTCAATTAGAAAAACTTGTCTTTTATTTGATTTCATGTTTCATCTGTACACCAAGCTTCTTTGTCGTACTATGGCTTCCAAAAGATACATATAAACCTTCATACTATGGCTTCCATGAGAAGACATTGATTTGAGACATTTCAACAAGCATTGGGTGCATTGTATTTGATTCCACTTTTCACATGCATCTTTATATGATCTGCAACTATATATTTGACAAAATTTCTCCTTAATGGGGTTTGATGGATGTCCACAAGATGTGATAAATTTCTACTTCCAACCATGCTCTGATGGATGTCTATATTATGTTTTGAAGCTCCCATTTGGCATGGACAAGGAGGATGGCGGTAAGGGATCTGACATTGTGCTGCTCATTACAATCTTTTTAAAAGATTCTAAAACCTTTTCAATAAACCTATAACATGTATGTCTTGTAACTGTAGTATCAATGAGACCACATTGTTTTGATCCATTTCAAATGACCCTTGACCTGCGCTAGGAGATTGCTAGCATAGGTTGTAGAATTTATAATTACACCTGCCAATTCCATTAGCTCAAGATTTCTAAAGCTGATTGTACAAATCCTTGGAATTAATTCCTTTCAATCCTTGAATCAACATCTCTTTTGAAGTACTTTATCCAATAATTTGAGCATACAATAATTGCATTGTATAAGAAAACATGTATTCATGACATTTTGTCAAATAATTATGGTGGATTTTCTATACTTCCCTAGTTTACACGCATGTCTAATAGGATAGTTGCAACTATGAAACCTAATACAATTCATGTACCCTTTATGCTTATATTGGGTGATCATTTCATTGTGTTCCTTGAGATGGAATTTGCATGAGGAAATTTGTCAAACAATTCGTGTGTATTCTCTCTAATCTACATTTGTTTGAAAGTTTGAAAGCCTCTTTAACAAATCAATTTTGTGCAGAGCTAGTAATCATTTGTTTGAAAAGCCCAAAACCTCTCCATAGCTAACATGGCACCATTGTTGCGGAGTACCCCTAGTGGTCTCTTGATCATTCAATATGTGTTCGATCTCCTCTCTCCTCCTTTCTTGGGTTTCTGGATCATATTTGAAATCATGAATCTGAAATCCTTTTTTGTGTGCACTAATTTTGAAACTATCAGCTACTTTCCTGAGCTTAGCATATCCTTAGCTTTCACTATGTTGGAAAGATCACATACTACCACGCTTCCCGATGAGTCAAGTTTATACGATGTTTTGTTTATGATTTTCTAAGTTCAGACTTAAATATCTTATGGTTTTTCATAAACATTATATGGTCTTTTATGTTTCTAAGCTTTAGCCATATGTATATTTGATACCTATGAAACTTAAGGACAAGACTGAATATATATAGATTAATGAATGTTATTATAAAATCTGGTATTTTTATTCTCTAGCTTTAATGGGTAGACCTCCTGTAACTGTGTGACAAGGCTACGTTAAAATAGGAAAACTTATTATAATCTCTGCCTTGGATTCATGTTGTGGATTTTGTTATGTTAACCTTTTGCAGGAAGAATAATTCAGCAAGGAGCGCGGACTCAAGGATGAGTGGGTCTTTTAAGGTGGATAACTGTTTTAGAGTTCATCATAGCTCCACTCCTTCCATAACTTTGCAGTTGCTGATTCAGTCCAAGTCAATCTAGTTACCAAGCGTTTCTATATTCTCAAAGCACTAAATATGGCTTATCTTCTTGCATAAATGATGTTGTCGTTCATGTAACTGAAGTTGTTATGCTATGTAATGAAGGAGCTAGTTTGTAGGAGTTCTATTTTTCTTAGTTGCTTTTAAATAAGCTAGAACTTATGATTCTAGGCTAGTTAGACATTTTGAGGAATTCATACTGTAATCCAGCAATAGAGTAAATACTTTGATATCCTATATTGTATCTATGTTTTGTTGAATGAATATATGATAGTTCTTCATTTCAATCTCTGAGTTATAATTCATTCATACTTCCATGGGAGCCCACACGGGAGGTGAATTCACTGTTCATGTTTAAGTAGGATTTAGTTAAGTTTCTTTGAAGTTGTTTAGTATTGTTGCTCCTGCAGCCACTGGTAGCAGAACCATTGACTGTTTCCTACATAATAGGTTTACTTCTGAAGCATTATCTATTTACTGTTAAGTTTTTCCTTCACAGATGAGAGTTAATCTGTAGTTTCAGTTTCTAGTATAAATCTCCTATAGCAATAGTTTTTACTTTAGTAGTGATGAATATTGAGAAGAACTAAAGCATAAACTTTGCATCCATCATCTCAAGTTCACATTCCTGAATTGATACATTTAATGAAGTCTAGCATGATGTTCTAAGTAGATACATGATGATTTTCAACAATGAATCACTGTTAAAGGATGTCCAATCCTTGAGTTACTAGGATATTATTCTAACCAGCCATTTTTTGGCACCGTTGCCGGGGATGGTATCAATTTAGTTCAACCCAGAAGTCATTAAGTTAGTCTTCATTCTACATAATTTTTCATGCATAGATGTAGGGATCATCTTGGGTGATTCCTATCTAAACTTAATCAAGGAGAACCATTTGAGGTTTTCAATCCAATGTTTGAGGAACCCCAATTAGAAAACCCACAAGAAGAAGAACCATTTGAGAACATGTTTGATGATGCTTATGATCACTTGCCTTCACTACCATCATTTGAATAGTCTTACCATTTAAATGCCCTCTTTGCTTGCCCATAATATCTAGATAACGTAATGGCTCATCCTACTTTCCCTTTTCCTATTCCTACTCAGCAAGGTAACCAAAATATGAAGAACATTCCTGCAGCCGCACTTCCTAAATTCTATGGACTCATCACAGAGGATCCAGAGACTTTCCTCTTTGAATTTGATGTCCTCTGTAGAAGCTATGACTACACCACTGATGGTCATAAGCTCAAACTATTTCCTTCCACCTTAAAGGAGGCTGCTCTATGGTGGTTTATGAGTTTGGGTGCTGATGTTGTAGCAGATTGGAATTCAATGTGCACCATGTTTCTTGAGAAGTATAAAGATTATTGCATAGGTAGAGACCTAAAGGGAGATGACATATTTAAAATGTCACAGAAGGAAGATGAAACTTTGGAAGACTATGTCTTCAGGTTTATGTTCAGCCTGCAGTGTAACACACAACATAAGCTGATTGAAGAATCTCAAAAGCATTTGTTTTTGAGAGGTGTGAATGATGGGAGCATAGAGGCCCTTGACCTTATGGCAGGGGGAGACATTACTCAGAAGACATGGGATGACATCAAGAGCATATGTCTGAACTATTCTAGAGCTATTGTTAAGAAAGGAAGAGGCTTGAGAGCCTTGCCTCACAAGTCCAATGGTGGAGGGGTGTCCAAAATGTAGCTATCCAATCTATTGTCAGATTTCAAGCAAGACATCATTAATGATGTCGCTACTTAGTTGAACATAATGCAGGCAAGGAGAAAGAAAGATGAAGCTGATGCAATGTTAGCGGAGTATTGTCCACACTGTAGGGAGAAGAAAAATAATTGTTGGTGTAAGTTTGTTGCAAGCTTGGAGTCCCAACCAATGCCTACCGAGTTCAAAGCCATTGATGAGAACGGAGAGGTGCTCTGCATTGCCTAGTGAAGGCCATGGGCTCAGAGACCAGGTATTCCCCAAGATCCTCTTCAAAATTTTAATAATAATAATGCATGGCAAAATCAACAGCATAGTGGATTTGGTGGGTATAGTAGTTGGCAACAGCCTCAACAAGGTTGGCAACAACCTCAGCAAGGCTAGCAGCAGCATCAACCTAGTTGGCAACAACTTCAGCAAGGTTGGCAACAACCTCAGCAAGGCTGGCAGCAACATCAACTAGGATGGAAGCAATCTCAACAGGGTTGGTCACAACCCCAGCAACCCTGGCAACAACCCCAGCAGGGGTGGCAACAACCACACAATTAGATGAACCAATCAAACTAGCAAGCTTTGATGCCACCACCTCAGTAGCAAGATTTGATGCCTCCTCCTATAGCCAATACTACTTCTCCTAAATAGACTCAATTGCCTGCTCAGCCTACTCCTAATCCCAACAATGCTAAACCAACAACGCAACATCAAAGCTATGCAATTTTTCTAAATAATATCCATTTAAGATCTAACACAACTCTTCCTCCTCCACAGTAGCCTATCATTACCAAAGTTGAGGATGCCTCAGCAAAACCAACTAAGGTACCAGTCCAACCTGTTGCTCTTGAAGCACAAGAACCCTCATTTCCTCATAGGTTGGAGGAATAAGTTAAGCCAGTGGAAAATCAAGTAGTGTTAGATTTGCTTGCCCAACTAAAGCAAATGATAGTAAAGATTCCCCTATTAGATGCCATAAAGGAAGTACCTGCATATACTAAAGCCATCAAGGAAGCTTGTATCAAGTAACCTGGGAGGAATAAAAAGGATCCTAAAACCATACATGTCCTAGGCTAGTTATCTGATATAATATTGGAGAAATTGACAGTTCCCAAGTATTCTGATCCTGGTAGCCCTGTGGTTACAGTCACTATTCAAGGAATGCAAGTCCAAAACACTCTAGTTGACTTAAGTGCGTCCATAAATGTCATGACCAAGGAAGTAATATCTCAGTTGCATATCATCGGTCTTAGGGAAACCCCAACCATCCTTCAACTTGCTGATAGTTCCACCATTACACTTGATGGGATGGTAGAGGATGTAATAGTCACCTTGAATTATTGGAAATATCTGATTGACTTTGTTGTCCTTTCTCCAAAGGCTAACATGGGAAGATATCCAATAATTCTAGGCAGGCCTTGGTTGGCTACTACAGATGCCTATATAGCTTGTCGGTCAGGAAAAATGACTATATCCAATGGAGTCAACACTAAAAATCTAACTTTGTATTCCCTAGCTCAACCTCTATTGCAAGATGACCAAATAATCTAGCCAGATTTGGATGATACTGAACCTGAGGTCAATTCCATTCATCAATTAATGATGATATCTAGGGAACCTTTTGTAGCTTCTAGGGAAGAAGATGAAATCATTTCCTCCATTACTCTGAATGAGTATGGAGTGCAATCCCAAGTGTGATCCCAAGAGGACTGTGTTCTTGACACTTTGTTACCACCTATTGATGCTCTACAGTATTCAGACACTTCCAAATTTCTTCATACATTACTACCTCATGAAATGGAGTCTTCCCCAATTTCTCAGCTATCCATGGAAGAAAAGGTCACTAAGCTAGCAGTCAGCTTAGGAAGGGAGTTAAATGTAAACAATGCTTTGATTCCCTCTCAGCAGACAGGTGTCCTGTAGCTTCTAAAAGAACATCAATCAGCATTTGCTTGGGATTATACTGACATGAAAGTTTTAGACCCTAAGCTCTACACTCACAAAATTTATATCAGCCCTGAATTCAGACCTGTTCGCCAACCTCAGTGAAAACTCTAAGGGATATAGTAAAGAATGAGCTGCAGAAGTTGTTAAATGTTGGCTTCATCTATCCCATGTTCGATAGTCAGTGGGTCTCCCCTCTTGTTATAGTGCCTAAAAAAGGAGGGAAGTGGAGATTTTGTGTCGACTATAGAGAGCTTAACACAGCCACTAAGAAGGATCACTTTCCATTACCATTCATAGATCAAGTCCTTGATAACTTAGTTGGAAGGAGATACTTCTCTTTTCTGGATGGATTCAGTGGTTATAATCAAATACAAATAGCCCCTAAAGACCAGGAGAAGACAACATTGACCTGCCCATGGGGCACATTTGCCTATTCAATGCCACCTTTTGGGTTGTATAATGCCCTTGCTACCTTCTAGTGAGCTGTGATTAGTATATTCTTAGATATCTCTGCTGATTGCATGGAGATTTACATGGACGACTTTACCACCTATGGGCATACTTTTGATGAGGCCAAGGCAAATTTGGAGAAATTTCTTCAAAGATGTCGTGATTATAACCTCTCTGTCAATAGTGAAAAGTGCTTCATGATGATGGAAGAAGGGGTTGTCTTAGGACATTTCATATCTTCAAAAGGTATTCAAGTGGACCCTACTAAGATTGAGGTGATTAGCACATTACCTACTCCAGCAAAACAAAAAGATGTGTGAAGTTTTTTTGGGCATGCCGGGTATTATAGAAGATTTGTAAAGGATTTCAGTCAGCTTGCAGCACCACTGTATAACTTGCTCAAGAAGGATGTTGAATTTGTTTGGGATTTTGAGTGTGCAAAGTATTTCTTGCAGCTTAAAGAAGTTCTCACTACAGCACCAGTTTTGAGAGGACCTAATTGGGGTTTTCCTTTTCACATCCATACTAATGCCTCAGACTATTCTATTGGAGCTATTCTTGGCTAGAAGGTGGACTCAGTTGAGCATGCAATTTACTTTATTAGTAAAATTTGCAAGGTGCTGAGTTTAATTACATCGTCACTAAAAAAGAACTTCTTGCAATCATTTATGCCCTGAATAAGTTCAGACACTACATTACTGGATATGAGATCTATGTGCATACCATCCATTTTGCTATTAAGTATCTCATGAACAATCCTGCAATCTCTGGAAGATTGGCTCGCTGGTTGCTACTTATGTAGGAGTTTGACATTACCATAATAGATAAACCTGGTAAAACCAATGTGGTAGTTGATTTTCTTTCTAGGTTGCATGTACCTGATGATCCTGTAGCCATTGATGATAGTTTTCCTGATGAACATATTTTCTTGCTGACTGCACACAATGCTTGGTATGCCGATATTGCCAATTATCTCACAACTGGTAAGACACCAGCTCATTTCTCTGCTAAAGAAAGAAGGTTGTTAACTGAAAAGAGCTTTAATTATTCATGGATTTTTGGATTCATGTTTTATACTGGTCCTGACCAAGTAACTAAAAGATGCATTAGAAAGGATGAAACCTATGATATCCTCAAGGCATGTCATGATGAACCTTGCGGTGGACATTTTGCTGCCAAAAGAACAACATTGAAAATTTTGACTACAGGTTACTATTGGCCCAGTCTACACAAAGATGCTGCTCAGTACACCAAAAAGTGTGACAAATGCCAACTCATGGGATGACCTACAAAGACAAATGAAATGCCCCTACAGCCACAGGTAGTTGTCACACCCTTTGACAAATGGGAGATTGATTTTGTTGGTCCTATTGAGCCCTCTTCCCAAGGTAAATCCTATATCATTGTTTGCACTGACTATGTTACAAAATGGGTTGAGGCTAAACCTATGAAGCACCCTCGGGATAACAATGTTGCAAAGTTCCTTTATGAATTCATCTTCACCAGATTTGGAGTACCAAGGGAGATTCAATCTGATCAAGGTCCTTGGTTTACTTCCAATTTGATTGCTACTCTGATGGAGGAATATAACATCAGGCATGGTAAATCTTCACCCTATCACCCCCAGGCTAATGGGTAGGTGGAAGTTACCAATTGAGAGTTGGAATCTATTCTCACTAAAACAGTAGCCATCCATAAGAAAGATTGGGCTATTCGACTTCCTGAAGCACTTTGGGCATACCGAACTACATGGAAGTCTACAACTGGTTTCACACCATTTGAGCTTGTCTATGGTTTCTCTACAGTCATGCCTATTGAATTTGAACATAAGACACTTAGGAAAGCTCTTGATCTTGGGATGGATCTCACTGCAACATACCAAGATAGGATTCTGAGTTTGAATGGCCTTGATGAGTGGAGAAAATCTTCCCTGCATAACACTAAATTGATCCAACATCAGTGCAAGAAATGGCATGACAAGTTTGTCAAGGACAAAGTGTTTTCAATTGGAGACTGGGTGCTCCTATATGACTCTCGGTACCAGCATAACCCAGGGAAATTCCAAACCAGATGGCTTAGACCATATGAGATAATTGCAGTCTTTCCAAATGGCACGGTTCAGCTCTCCACAGTTGATCCAATACGTTTCAAACTACTGGTCAATGGTCATAGATTGAAGTTGTATCACAAACCCCAGAGAAAGGATTTCCTGCAGCAATTCTCTTCTGTCGTTGGCGACACACTTCCTGCATCCACTCGTAATGAGATTTTTTCTCATTTGCCTTCCTCGCTCTAACAACATCTTTTCACTTTCATAATAAATACTTTCTTAACGAAAGTCACTTCTCCATAATAAATTTCCGCTTCATTTCTAGTCTATCATCAATCCACCTCATATTTTCTCTCATTCGTGGATCATAACAACTACCACCTCACCAACACTTCAGGTTAGCACACATTTCAAGGTATGCAACTTTAATTTGTTTTCCTCTTAATTTTATCATATGCCTTGTCATTACTGCAAGTGAGGGCCCACTTGCAACATTTTAGCTGGGGGGAAGTTATATTATTTTTTTTTGTCATTATGTTTATGCAATCTTTATATTTATTCCTTTCTCCTGTCGTACTTGTATTTTTCTGCCATGATTAGACACTTTTGAAAATCATTATGCTGCATGTTATTTTTCACATGTATAAAACTAAGGTGGCAAGTTATGTTGAGTACGAGTTCTGCGGAGAGTACTTATGAGTAATTATGAAATGATAATATGGTAATTTGCATTTATGTTACTCATAAGCTCATTTCTCGAGCTGCATTGCTAGAAATTTCCAAATTTGAATCATCCTGCAACCTACCTTTTCAAGCTTTCTTGTTCAAAATTTTGGTTGTCTATTTTATCTCTTGCAACTCTATTTTGGGTATCTCAAAAACTAGACGATGGGTGGTGACCTCATCCGAAGGGAGCCTACTGTGCATGGTGTTTTTCTTGAAGACTAGAATTGTAGACCGTATTTCCATGCAAGGGGTTGGATAGATTATGTCTAGAAGCTAACTAGCTTGGATGATGAGGTTGCACTTCAGTTTCTTAACTCCTTAAAAGATGGAGTGGCTATAGTTAAAGGACTGAAGGTGCCATTTTCTCAATCAGTTTTGGTAGAGGTCATGGGATTACCATTAGAGGGTGAGGAATTCGTAGAGAATATTGATCCAACTACTTCCAGAGCTCAATTCACTCTACATATAGACTCGCCACTTGAAGTTGATAGGACACAAGGTACATTTTGACTATCTCTTCCTAAGCCATTTAAACAATGTGCAGTTTATATCATTAGGTATTCCACCTGCGAAGGGCGGAACTCATTCCTACATGATGTTCACTTTAAATTCTTGAGTTGTTTAAGGCATGATAATAGGCCTATTAATGTCCCTAGTTTTGTGTTTGGCATCTTGTCAAAATAGGCTATTCTAGTTCAAGAGGGTAAATGAAATTATGTCTCTCACCACTGTTTAATCAAGTTGATAGTGGAAAAAGCCTTAAGGGAGCAGTCAGATATTTCCTGGGAGGAATTTTTGCTACAAGGGTTTAAGGAGCCTACCCCATAACCAATTGGGTGTAGAGTGGGATAGAGGGTTAAAACTGCTAAAGGGGTTAGGAAATTTTTTATTGAAATTGGACAATGTTCTTCATCCAAAAATAAATCTAGGGTTAGGACCCCTAATTCCCCTAATTCCACTAATTCCTCTACTTCAAGATCAACTCATGAAGACGAATCGGAGACTCCTACAAAAAAGACTGAAGTTGCTCCTGTAGTAGAAACGGTTTCCCCAAAGGATAAGAAGAAAAAAAATTAACCCTAATACTAGTCAATAGGCTAAGGCATCTCTTGCAGCCATGAGCACTTCCAGAAAAAGGAAAGCTCTAGAAAAGGAGGAAACTCCATTAAGGAGAAGTGCTAGGAGAAGGTCAAAAACAACTGAAGAGATTCCAGTTAATAAGCCAAATGTAACACAAGATTCTGGGTAGAGGAAAGAAGAGGATGAAAACATTTAGCAAGAAGCTGAATTATAGCCTGAAACTTCTCAGCAGGAAGAACAATGGATTGAGATTATGGAATAGGAAACATTTGAGGAATTTCCTGATGTTAAAACAGAGCAAGTTCATGATAAGCCAGTAAATGCAGAAGTCATTATAATCGGAGATGACTCTAGCTCGGAAGAGTAAGCTTATGTGTTTCGAAGGGGAGGATCAACCTCTGGGAATCTTCAAGAGGATGATTCAGAAAGTGATTACTCTGATAGTTACATTAGGGAAGTAGATGAAACAACATTCTCTCCTACAGTAGAATCTCCTGCAGTAGAAACGGATCCCTATGAAGAAAATCCAAATATTGATATAGACCTCGTCAATAAGGTAGTAGAGAAAATTTTGAATGAAGGGTTAGATACATTAGCTTCAGTGGCTCAACAATGCTCTAACACCGAGAGGGCTATGATCATCTAGACAGATCCTTTGAAGAGGACAAGTACTAACAATGGTAAGTCATTTGTCCCTCATGTTTGGGATTTTTCTTGTGGGTCAAACTTGGCAAGGATATTGGCTTGATTCTCAGTAAATAGGTTTCCAAGTTTGCAAGAAAAGCCTAATTGATGAGGATTAGATAAGATCCTCATTCTGCTTTGAGCTCCACAGGACTCAGGCGGGTATTGCCTAAAAATAGGTTACTATCTTTCAAGTAAACTATGGATTGGTGGATCAGGTCTTCATTGTCATGCTATTGAGTTTATTAGAGGTGCTTTTATGGAAGATAATTCTGAAGACAGCTGAGAACAACCTGTTGTAGAATGTGACTAATGAAACTTCTAGTATGATAACATGAACAATGGTATAAGGGTGATGAGTCCTTCTTTTTATGAGTAAAACTCAAGGAAGGCTAACCTTTGATTCACTCTTCAAGGAATCAGCAACTATGAACTGTAAAACATCAGGGATAGTCCTATCTCCTTTGGTGCATGAACATGAAATGAAAATGTGTAATGGTAATGATAAAATTTGTGCTTAATGGTAGAAAGATGACTGTATAGTAGAGATTAGACCAGTGCCTAATCCTTTGGGCAAAAGAGTCTAACATAAATCAATAGAGGAATTTCTAGGAAATACAGTGATATGCCATACAAACCACATACAATTTGGATAGAATGCCTTACAAACTATCCCCTCAATCCTAGATTGTTATCATCAAGATCTCAACAGATGTGTTCATTCCCTAAAATTGCACATGAGGATTTAATCCTTTCCTTGAAAGAAACTCATGCAACAATTAGATAACTGCCTTGCAACTAGTATGTCTAAAATGCCTTACAAGTGAAACATACAAGAATGGAACACAAAGCTAAGAGACATTAACAGAACCAAGATAGAAATTGTATTGTATTCCATGAAAGTGTATCAGTACATACAAGGAAAACTCTTCACCCAAAGACTCAGAATGAGAATCTGCTATAAAAACTTGTATTCTTTGCATTCAACATCAAGAGAATGGAACCAGAGAATAGAATCCCTTGGATTACTGAAAAACTGGAACCAGGGACCAAAAGCCTAAAAGACCAAAAATCTCAGAGCCTCAAAAGTTTTGGAACCCCTACAAAATTAAAATTTTTACCATTTATACCACTAGCTATCTTGGAATCCTAAAAGAATTCAGGATGCAACAAGCTTCAGATAGCTAGGTTAAGGGTTAGGGTTTTCACCCACCAAACCAACCAAATTTCAATCAAAATTTACTGCACTTTGGGAAAAACCAAGCTACCTGGTGAAGAACAGATCTTTGATCTCCAATTATGATAAATCTATGGGAACTGCACTAAAGATCATGAATCCACCATGCTAACCAATCAAATCAACCACCTGCAACACACCTTGAGCTATTCTTCTCATTCTTTGCATGGTACAGATCTTTGCAATCGATCATCACACCCTGGACCACACTACGGTAGCAAACAAATAATTTCTTACCAGCTCCAGCCACTTCTGCATTTAATTTTGGTCCTTTCTGTCGCTAAAAAACCCCTAGAAAATTCAAATTTGAAATACAATGGTTATCCCGATAGTGATTAAAATGTGACCGTCGATCCTATTTATTTCTTGGCAGATCGGACGGTGGGTGAGATCTCCATTTATCTTTAAAAATGACCGTAGGACCCAGAACAGTCAGCCGCCACCAAGACAACAACCCGGCGAATAAGAAAATAGCACGTCAGTGACAACTGGCGCAAAGGACCCACCAAGCAGGCCTTCTATCTTTAGTGAAGATCGATGACTATCACTACACCATTGACTTAAAGCATGTGCATCTCCGATCAATGGTATCACGACAATCGTTAGATCTTGCAGCGTATTAACTCCCCTGAGACTGGAGGACCCACTGACAAGTCCACCTCAGCACACCTGGACTAATGAGAAACTACCAATCAATTCTGTCTGACACTAGGACCACCGCCATGAAGCACATAGCCAAAAGTGAATCGACGGCTATCGCTAAAGCACTGACTTATCTAGCGCACATCTTCACCTTGCGGTAAAGCGAGAGCCATAAGATTAAGTGGGTCTTTAACACCTATCAGACTGAAAACCTTCAGGTCCCATTGACACATCCCCGTCAACAAACCCTTCAACCAATCAGAAGAAAGCCATGTCATTAAATCTGACACAGGTCCCACTGCTCTTTATCCTTCATGAGCTATTCTGACAGCCTCCACCTATATACTGACACAACCAATGAAAAAGCACCACGGTGGCATGACATGGCATTGGACCCACTGATAGCCTTTATGTTAGATTCCAAATCGATGGCTGTTGCATGATCGTGAAGGGGAAGAATATTCCTTGCGATCATGCGACAACCACAAGTTTTCAAAGGGTTGAAACATAGGAAAACATTACGGGGGGAACTTAGGAACTTAGGAAAAATTAAAGGGGGTCTCGACATGAAACCTAAGGAAATAACATGCGAAGTGGTCATGATCTTTTTGGCACATGGGTTATTTAGATTTTAAGTGGCTCAAAAAAGTAACACAAAATTAGAACAAGGCCAAACGACTTAGGGTTTTTTCTTTCCAACGGCTATAAATTTGAATATGAGCTAGGGTTTCAAGCCAGGAGTATGGGAAGAAAAACACAGAGACCAGGGAAACAATATAATTTCCATAGAAACATTTTGCAAAGGCAAGCCATTATTAACAGGTTTTGCATTGACAGGAAAATGGCCCAACACCTCAAGTAGCAGACAATTCTTTCCCTAGTTCAATAACAGATCAATCTAGTTCAACATCTTTTCTATCTATTATCTTCCAATTGTCTAAGAAATTAAATTTTGAGAGAGAGCAGTGGAAACAACAACAAAAAGAACTAAATAGGGTAGTAGACCGTCATTATCAGGAAACACTTGTTCAGGAAGAAAAGATAGAATAATTAAGTGTGAAACTTGACAAAATTACATCTTTAATTCCTGACCTGATGGGTTGTAAATCCCCATCACTTGTCTATGCCTTGTTTCTTAAGGAACAACTGTTAAACTATCAAATGACCTGTATTATGCAAGACAGGTCTTCCTCATTACAAGAGCCTACCCAGTTTTCTCAAGCCTTCCATAACTCTCCTATAGCCATTCAAAATCTATTATGTGAATTTTATCTCCACAACGTAGCAGTCCCTAATGACCGAGTTTGGAATCCCTTGCTTTATGTTGGGGATATTCAACTCAAAGCCCTCATGTCCTGGATACATAATGAAATTAGTTGGGATACTCAAGCTAAAGTGTATAGGGATTTGGAGTCAGAAATTCCCCTATTTCTAAGGCCTGAAGCCAAAGATCCTCAAACTTACTACTATAATTGGTTAAGGATAGCCCCCTCTGACTCAGGTAGCAAGATCATCTATCCAATGAGAAATGAAGCATTTAATGCATATGAATAGATGATAGATTCTAAACTTCCTGAGGCTAGAAATGCCATTCAGTGGCGCTGGAATAGTTTATCTAGGGAGATGAGAAACAAAGAACCACATTCACCTCTCAATTTTGCTATGGCAACCCAGCGCGCCCCTTGGTACATTTCCTTGGGAAGAGAGAGAGAAAGTTTCTAGATTCCACTAACCTTTCAGCCTCCATTACTGATGTCTCCTTTACTTGCAAACTCAAAAAATCTGGACAGTTTTGATATGCAAAGGGAAAAGGACAGATGGAAGAAAAACAGGGAAACAAAGGGATTCTATTGGAGTCTTGTAGAGGGAGCTACATGACAGAGAAAAGCTATTGACTATAGATTGACAGCTAGGTTGAAGAATTTATTTGTTGTGGGACCAACAAATAGCTAAGTTGGGGGGAATGATGAGTCAAGTTTATAGGATGTTTTGTTTATGATTTTCTAAGTTTAGACTTAAATATCTTATGGTTTTTCATAAACATTATATAGTCTTTTATGTTTCTAAGCTTTAGCCATATGTATATTTGATACTTATGAAACTTAAGGACAAGAATGAATATATATATAGATTAATGAATGTTATGATAAAATCTAGTATTTTTCTTCTCTATCTTTAATGGGTAGACCTCCTGCAGTCGTGTGACAAGGCTACGTTAAAATAAGAAAACTTATTATAATCTTTTCCTTGGATTCATGTTGTGGATTTTGTTATGTTAACCTTTTGCAGGAAGAATAAGTCAGCAAGGAGTGTGGACTCAAGGATGAGTGGGTCTTTTAAGGTGGATAATTGTTTCAGAGTTCATCATAGCTCCACTCCTTCCATAACAATGTGGTTGCTGATTCAGTCCAAGTCAATCTAGTTACCAAGTGTTCCTATATTCTCGAAGAACTAAATATGGCTTATCTTCTTGCATAAATGATGTTGTCACTCCTGTAACTGAAGTTGTTATGCTATGTAATGAAGGACCTAGTTTGTAGGAGTTCTATTTTTCTTAGTTTCTTTTAAATAAGCTAGAACTTATGATTCCAGGCTAGTTACACATTTTGAGGAATTCATAATGTAATCCAGCAATAGAGTAAATACTTTGATATCCTATATTGTATCTATGTTTTGTTGAATGAATATATGACAGTTCTTCATTTCAATCTCTGAGTTATAATTCATTCATACTTCCGTGGGGGCCCACATGGGAGGTGAATTCACTGTTCATGTTTAAGTAGGATTCAGTTAAGTTTCTTTGAAGTTGTTTAGTACCATTGCTCCTGCAGCCACTAGTAGCAGAACCATTGACTATTTCCTGTAGCATAGGTTTACTTCTGAAGCATTATCTATTTATTGTTAAGTTTTTCCTTCAAAGATGAGAGTTAATCTATAGTTTCAGTTTCTAGTATGAATCTCCTATAGCAATAGTTTTTACTTTAGTAGTGATGACTATTGAGAAGAACTAAAGCATAAACTTTGCATCCATCATCTCAAGTTCATGTTCCCAGATTGATACATTTAATGAAGTCTAGCATGATGTTCTAAGTAGATACATGATGATTTTCAACAATGAATCACTGTTAAAGGATGTCCAATCCTTGAGTTACTAGGATATTATCCTAACCATCCACTTCCATATTTCTTCATGTGTATAGCATTAAGTTAGCTCCATAGCTTCCCTATACATCATCTTGAATATTTCCAATTTTCATCCAAAAGTTACTTATAACATTGGATAGTTAATGATTCCATCATAAACACATAATTTTTTAGGGATTGCTTAACCTATCCAAGAAAAGAAATCTTTTCAATTTACCTTTTTGAAACACTCTCATTAACCTCTTTTTTATTTATATTTATATTTTAATTTTGAAATTAAAAGAGATTAATGAATCAATGAGAAATACATGTTTTTGGACGATTCATTAACCTCTTTATCTTTTTGGGTTATTGAATCAATTAAAAATACATATTTTTGGGGCTCCAATTAACCTTTTATAACTTTTTACTTAGACATTTGATTTCAAAAATTTCAAATGCAAGATGGAGCTAGAAGACAAATGGAGACCTTGAAAACTCAAAACTGGCTAAACTTTGTCAATTGATTGGTCATTTTTAAGATGAAAGCTTGATGTTTTATTTCTTGCTTATAATTGACAATGATTAGATTTTGGAAGCTTGATACATGAAGACCCTAGAAAATATAAATAATTACATAGGGACCACGATTCTACAAGTAACCTTTTTTTGACATAATGAAATTTTTAAAAATTTGGCTACATTTAAAACCATGGTAACATGGCCCTATTAGAAAGTCAAAATAATTTTCTAGGATCTCGATTGATCAATGTAGTTAGCCACCCAAACACCAAAGAAACATTTGGAAACTTCATAGAGATCTTGGTAGACTATTTGAGAGGATTAGGGTGAATTTTCCATATAGGTATTGAATAGAGGTAAAATGGAATCACCTCTATTTAGATGTGTAATTGATGTGTATGGGAGAAATATGAGATCCACTCCTAAATCCAAATTCCCAAAGGAGAGATCCAATTTGATCAACCAAAAGGCTAATGCACAATCAAATCAATCTATGAAGAATATGAAAGAAAGAGAGAAACCCTATATTTCCCTATGGTTGAATTGAAGTGTTTAGAATTTGAAATGATTAAAATACAAGTACTAACCTGAAATTAGGGCAGATCTGGAAAGTGCCAATTTCTGATGTCTATGTATACTTTCGGGCAATTTTGCAACCTATACTAGACTGGAAACGCTGAGACGAAGAAAACTCAGAAATCTTTCTCCAAGATGAGCTCAGGTCAACTTTGACCCTCATAAAAGGTCAAAGGCTAGATTCTTTATTTGAAGGTCGATTTTGATTATGTTCACAGATATCGAATGTTCACCGAAAAGGGTATCCAAATTTTCTCTCAGATCTGAAATCCCATACCTGTACTTACAAGAAAATGGGGGTTTTTGTTGTATGGGGTTTTTGCCTTGGTCAAACCCCAGTTTAGGAATTAACCTTGAAATTGAATTGAAATGTAGTGTGCATAAACAAAGCAATTGGAATAAATCACCTCGCTTATGTTGAAGTCCTTGTAGAGGATTTGAATCCTCAAATTCACAAGTAGGAATGCTTCAATGGATGTAGAATGAATGTAGGATGTCTCCCATCAATGGCATTTGATCTTCAACACCAATCTTGACTTGATCTTTGCATATGAGAAGGCTTGAATGAATGTATAAGGATGGATCATCAAAGGGGCTCCAAAGAGATTGAATCCTTCAATAGCTAACAATGGATCTCCTTGATGGATGGATGCTTGAACACTTGAATGCTTGAAGACTTGCTTGAATGCTTGAATTCACTTGCTTGCACTTGAGATCTTGCTCATGAAATTGCTTGAGATGAGATGTGAATAATGGATGTTGGATGTGAGAGGAAGGCCTCCTTTTATAGTGAACTAGGGCACAATCCTCTAGAGGGGCCACCTTGGACAATTAAATCCCAATTAGGTCCTAACCTTTAGAAAATATACCTAGGTTAAATTCAATTAGAGCATTTACCATCCTGAAACCTGAAATGACCAACCCGAAGGTGGGAAAACAAATATCCTGAAAACCCGATGCCCAAAAATCAAGGAATTTGGGATTTTGAAAGAGGGGGGAAAATCGAGGTTGGGACTGACCTGGTTAGGATCGAGCTTGATCTTGACCTATTCAAGTTTGAGATCGATCCTAACCTAGTCAGGATCAACCTCAAATTTGACCTTGGGCCCAGATTCAGGCAGAATTAGGTCAAGAGGTCCCGGGGATGCTCGGAGACCTAGAAATGATATCAGATAGGGATAGAATTCCAGGGACAGGCATAAAATCCCATGATAACTATGATGAAGGCTAGGAGAACCTATTTCTAAGTCCTACCTAGAAAATAGAGCCATGGAAGAGGGAAATTAAGGAGAATCCTCAGGATCCTAACCCTAATTTCACCTATAATGAAGGAATCAAGTGCAGAAAAGAAGTGGAAAGTGGGGAGAAAGACAAATACATGCAAAGACCTAATCAAGGCACTCAACATGACCCCAGACCACTCACTTTGAGGGATAAATGCTCTTATCATGGAAGTGCTTCCATTTTAAGATGATACATTAAGCCCCCACTTTAGCAAGAGTATGGACTCGATGCAAACTCTTGGTAAAGGAGATCAGAATGAAAAGATAATCTTATCGTAATCCAAGGGACAAAGAGAAACCTTAAGCCCCTAGGGACTCAAGTCTTCGTCAACTCCTAGATCACAATAAGAGAGACATCTCTAGAGAGAGAAAAGAGGTGTGATTACCTCACCCAATGAGAACTTATGTCCCATTGTGAACCACAGAAGAGAATGGTGCAACTAGAAAGATGGAATTGAACCGCCTAGTGAATGTGGCTACTCACTAGTCAACCCATCAAGGATTTATCCTTAGGAATATTCTATTCCATAAGAATAAAACCAAAAAAAAAAAAGATCCAATCTTAAGGACACCTCCGACCTTAAGGGATCAAAATATATGTGTATTTGAAACTGGAGGGATCAAGAGATCCTAAAATATAAATCCATGCTTTAAGGATTAGTTACTAATCCAAAAAGGGAGAAAAGTATCTTGAAAAATAATATGCATATTGAAAAGTGCGTGTGTACAATAGGTGAGCAGAGCGTATGCCCCCACATTAAAGTCATTGCTGACACTTTAACAGGAGCAACGACATTAACAGAAACATAAACAACTCCATTGATTATGTTTCCATGTCGAGATGCCCCCAGATGAAGACAAATCAAGGGAAATATCACAGAAACATACAGAGAACATAGAAGGGATCTTCCTACTATGGGGTCAGTATGATCATAAGATAATATATGATATTATTGTAAATGAATTGACATCATTCCCCAAAGAAAGTAGAACTATGATCACAAAGGAGGAAAGATCACATAAGATATACAAAGAAGAATCTTTTCAGACCCTGACATGGAGACCAAAAAGAATTAGTGCTACCATATCTCGAATCCAAGCAGATTACACAAGGAAACATTTACAAACAATAGAACATTTACGACATAACATTGAACAATGCATAGAAGAATAGAGATACATATACAAGAATTTGAACAACAATTTCGATTCCTTCATCACCTTGCACCAACTAAGTAACAAGGATCGTATAAAGGAATCTAACAACATTTAGCAATCACATTACGGGAGAAACACAGTATAGTAGGCAAACACACAACAAAGCTACCACGAAGGACAATCCGATCAAGCATGCCACCTACTCTCCCCATCTCATTGTATATCATTTAGCGAAGGTGGGTAACTCGCAAGAGGGACTATATCCAACCTGGTAGGAATGATAGCCAGTTCCAAACAAGGATCCTCTTGAGAATCACAATGTTCAACACTAGGTGTAAGAGTCAATTGTGATGAAAGCATATTAGGTAAATCAATGTCAATGTCAATAGTCTCATATTCATCATCATTAGTATCATCAAGAGTATCTTCTTCATCCAAATTAATCAAAATAGGATCTAAGATACGAATAGAATCATTGTAATCATGCATGTGAACATCATTATTAGTAACAACCTCTTCTAACATATTATGCATAGGTTTATCCGAGGAAGGTAAAGATCTTTGAGCTTTAGCATGAGCATGATGCTTTTTATGATGTTCATTAGCATATCGATTACATTTTGATTTATTTGAAATAGGTTGAGAACTAGGAGGAACAATCATAGGATCCTTCACAAGTTCCTTAGGAAGATCAATAGGATTATTAACAATAGGAGGAACAATCACATGATCTTTGACAGGTTCAGTAGAGGGAACTTGTTAACAGAACTAGAAGCCATAGTTAAAGGAGGTATAGAAGGTGTAGGTAAAAGGCCATGATTAAGATTCCTAGGAGGTGAGCTTTATTCAATAATCTTATGATGTTTATAAGCTTGATATGATCAAAAAAGATTATCAGGTTGAGGAGGATATGAATTAGGTAATGAAGGCCAAAAGAAATCAAGAGCAGCACAATCTCTAGGCCTGGAAGGTTGATATAAGCTATGATTAATCGTCTTCACTTCTTCATCATGAATGAACTTAAGAAACTTATGGATAGGTGAAGCAACAGCATGCATGGCAGTCAACCAAGGAAAACCTAGCTTAACTTGAAATTGATCAGAAGTAGGAACCACAACAAAGGTAGTGTTCATAATTTTTCCATAAAGTTCAACTAGTAAAGTAATAGAACCAAATGATGGATAAAGAAAACCATTACAAGTTTGAATCCACACATCCAATGTATCATAAATGTCATGTTGTAAGCTTTTCATAAAAATATTTTCTTCAGTGATAACATTAACTAAGGATGTAGGATCAACAAGACAACCACGAGTAGGTTTATGAGCAATCCTAGCAGCAATATAAAGGGGACCATCAGGAGCTTTAATAGTCTCAGAGTCATCAAAGGAAATCAAAAGTTCCCAAGGTCTTTTATTCTTAAGTTGTTGTCGAGGTTTAGGTTGAGTTTTCATTTTAGGTTTAGGTTTTGGTCGAGGTTGAGATTGAACTTTAGGTTGAATCTAAGGTTGAGGTGGAGATACAGATTGACCAACATGCTCCACTTGATTAACAACATGATTGAGATCATCTATCTTTGAATCATACAAAAAATTTCAAAACCATTCTAACGATGATTTTGACAAAAAGCATTTTGATCAAAAGATTTAGATGCAATTGTAGCAGGTAAAAGAGGTCGAATAGGAGGTAAAGTAATCATATTAGCAGTCAACAACCTATTCATAATAGCATATAAAGATTCAGAAAGAGGATTAAATGTATGATTTAATCGAAAAGAAGTGGATCCAGAAGTGGCATTATGAGATGCAACAACAACTTGATCAGCAACTGCATTCGCCTGTTTATTTATCTTGACATGATTGTTGAATTTTTTAAATTTATTTGGATTAGGAGCAACATCACTCTTATCAACTCGAACAGGAGCCATTGGAGTGTTGCTCTCAAATTGACTCACTTGTAATTGATAATGATGAAGCACTGCACAAAGTTGTTGAAAAGAGGTAAATTTAGTAAGTAGAATCTTAACTCTAATATCCTTTTGCAAATTTGAAATAAACATACATTGAATATCAATATCAGGAACAGGATAGGAAATCTGAGCATGCAAATGCTTAAATCTACCAATAAATTCAGTTAATTTTTCCTTAGCACTTTGTTTACAATGCATCAAATCAATCAAAGACACTTGTGGGCCAATATTGTTTTGAAATTGTTGGATAAAGGCATTAGCAATTTTTGGAAAGGAATCAATGGAATAAGGAGGCAAGGAACAATACCATTGTAAGGCCTTGTCACAGAAGGTTCTAGCAAATAGTTTGGCTAAAATCCTATGGTCATGAGCATAATCACTACAAAGGATTTGGAATGTTTTAACATGATGAACAAGATCTCCTTTTCCATTATAATTCTCAAGACGAGGCATCTCACCTTGCTGAGGAATAGGAGTACGGATAATATCCAAGGACAAAGGACTTCCCATGTCACATGTAGGAATACTAAACTTGTTTTGGGTTAAGGAAGCAAGTTGTTGTTGTAAGGATGACACAGTTTGAGCCAAACTGATGATAGTTGAATCATTAGAGGAAATAGGAGGAGTAGAAACATTAGACACACTAGGTAAAGTGTAAGAAGTTGCAGGAATAGAAGACACAACTGGAGGAACACTAGGAACTACAGTTGGAAGCGGATTGGAATAAGTAAAAGGAACATTATGATATGAAGGTTGTGATGTAGGAAGAGACACAGGAGGAACACTCATAGGAATAGAGGGAACCATCACAGTCACCAAAGAAGGAGTATAGGTAGGAATACTAGGTAAAGGATTAGAAGGAGGTTCAACACTAGTGATAGGAGGAATCAACCCTAAATCTTGAGCTTCTTGAACTAAAGGTTTAACATTTGAATGCACAAGGTGAGTAATACCATGCAAAAGGTTAACACCTTGATCACTATCATGGAGAACTTTCTTAAGAGCCTCTATAGCTTGAATAGAATCTTGATTATGGTTCTCTTGAATAAGCTAATTACCCATTTTATCAAGTTCAGTGGAAAGTTTTTGGACTTGTTCAGGAGGAACTCTTAACGTTTCATCCTCATCATGAGATGAGTCAGAAGATTTTTGCTCCATAGTAGGATTGGAATCATGAAGAATCAAGTTATCATCTGGGATCCTAAGGAAAGGAGAGGAAGATTCAGGATCAAAGGCACCCATGAGTCTACGACTTCTTCTAATCAGAATTTTATAAGTAGGACTAGTAGTAGTAAAGCTCATAAACCAATGTAATGCAAATGAACTAAACTAAGAACACATAAAGCATGAATATGAAATCTAATTAGCATGCAAGATCTAACACAAAGGAAAAATCTAATACTAACAAGATAAAAGGAAAACACAATAAAGGCATCCAATTCCACAAAAAGAAAAGAGAGTAAGTATGTCAGGTTCACCAAAATGAATAGAGGTAAAATGGAATCACCTCTATTTAGATGTGTAATTGATGTGTATGGGGGAAATATGAGATCTACTCCTAAATCCAAATTCCCAAAGGAGAGATCCAATTTGATCAACCAAAAGGATAATGCACAATCGAATCAATCTATGAAGAATATGAAAGAAAGAGAGAAACCCTATATTTCCCTATGGTTTAATTGAAGTGTTTAGAATTTGAAATGATTGAAATACAAGTACTAACCTCAAATTAGGGAAGATCTGGAAAGTGCCAATTTCTGATGTTTATGTGTACTTTCGGGCAATTCTACAACTTGTTCTAGATTGAAAACACCGAGACAAAGAAAACCCAGAAATCTTTCTCCAAGATGAGCTCAGGTCGACTTTGACCCTCATAAAAGGTCAAAGGCTAGATTCTTTATTTGAAGGTCAATTCTGATTCTGTTCGTAGATCTCATAAGTTCATCGAAAAGGGTATCCAAATTCGCTCTCAGATCCAAAATCTTGTACCTGTACCTATAAGAAAATGGGGGTTTTTGTTGTATGGGGGGTTTGCCTTGGTCAAACCCCAGTTTAGGAATTAACCTTGAAATTGAATTGAAATGTAGTGTGCATAAACAAAGCAATTGGAATAAATCACCTCGCTTATGTTGAAGTCCTTGTAGAGGATTTGAATCCTCAAATCCACAAGTAGGAATGCTTCAATGGATGTAGAATGAATGTAGGATGTCTCCCATCAATGGCATTTGATCTTCAACACCAATCTTGACTTGATCTTTGCATATGAGAAGGCTTGAATGAATGTAGAAGGATGGATCATCAAAGGGGCTCCAAATAGATTGAATCCTTCAATAGCTAACAATGGATCTCCTTGATGGATGGATGCTTGAGCACTTGAATACTTGAAGAATTTTTTGAATGCTTGAATTCACTTGCTTGCACTTGAGAGCTTGCTCATAAAATTGCTTGAGATGAGATGTGAATAATGGATGTTGGATGTGAGAGGAAGGCCTCCTTTTATAGTGAACTAGGGAACAATCCTCTAGGGGGGCCACCTTGGAGAATTAAATCCCAATTAGGTCCTAACCTTTAGAAAATATACCTAGATTAAATGCAATTAGACGATTTACCATCCCAAAACCCGAAATGGCCAACCCAGAGGCGGGAAAACAAATATCCCGAAAACCCGATGCCCGAAAATCAAGGAATTTGGGATTTTGAAAGAGGGGGGAAAAATTGAGGTTGGGACTGACATGGTTAGGTTCGAGCTCAATCCTAACCTAGTCAGGATCAACCTTGAATTTGACCCTGGGCCTAGATTTAGTTAGAATCAGGTCAGGAGGTCCTGGGGATGCCCAAAGACCTAGAAATGATATCAGATAGGGATAGAATGCCAGGGACAGGCATAAAATCCCATGATAATTGTGATGAAGGCCAGGAGGACCTATGTCTAAGTCCTAACTAGAAAATAGAGCCATGGAAGAGGGAAATTAAGGAGAATCCTTAGGATCCTAACCCTAATTTCACCTATAATGAAGGAATCAAGTGCAGAAAAGAAGTGGAAAATGGGGAGAAAGCCAAATACATGCAAAGACCTAATCAAGGTGCTTAACATGACCCCAAACCACTCACTGAGAGGGCTAAATGCTCTTATCATGGAAGTGATTCCATTTTAAGACGATACAGGTATCATCCCAAGAATGAATGATCATATAGTCATCTCCAGCTCCCCATTTCAAGCCTTGTTATAATACAGTTCTACCATCAAGGATGCTATTCCATATCCTAAACCCGCTAGGGAGCCCCTACATACTAAGGTAGCGGTAGAACCTTTCCATATTCAAGTATTTTGTAGACATGATGTCACACCAAGTGGCTTCATGATTGCACTAGTTGTCTTCATACCTTGTTTGTTGATCCTAGGTGCCCTTGCACCACCTTACTAGCCTAGTTTTGCCAATGGGTGATCCATGTATTCACCCATTGCCTCAGCAACCTCTAAGATCTTCTCTTTGATCCCTATCATCATAAATCCTTTCTCCCTTTGTCCTCTTCTTCCCAAAAGAATCTTCCCACTCTGATAGGAAAACCTTCTACACTATCATACAAAACTTCTACACTGTCATGCAAACCAACCAATAAGTGAACAGATCATGAAGAACATATGGTGAAAATTTTGTAAAATCTGTTATGTTTTCTTTTTTTTGAAATTTGGTCAATGGTACATTTTCTATTTAAGATTTCCAAAGTGATTTGAATATTTCGTGGTCTAGTGAGCATGATTTGTGTGTGTATTTGTAAATCTTGTAATATTTTATTATTTTTTTATTATATACAAGATACTATTAATGCTTGTATGTTTACATTTTGTATATTTATAGCCCGAATAATTTCCTATGAAGAAAGTCCACACTTGGCAATATGAACTCAGAATAAAATAATGAGACAATTGCTAGATTGTGGTCTTAGTTCCAAAGAAAAGTTGATAAATGTAATTGTCCTTGAAAAAAGTGTAAGGGCTTAAAGAATTGAAGAATTCTAATCAAAACATCCCAAATTCATTGTAGGAAACATATGATCCACATGAAGATCGCACAGGTCAAAGAGCAAGTATGATAGAGCGCATTGCAAATTTGTCTAAGTGTGAGGCAGTATTTTACCAGTGAACCTGGACATAGTTTTTGTTTGCGACATTGATTGGAGTAATTTCAGTGCTTGTGCACTTGAACATAGACTCTATGATGTCTATTGATCACCCATCTTAAAGTGCAAGTTAGTACGGCATGTACGGAAGAAGTTATGATATTTTTACCGAAGACAATGTAAAGCCGACAGAACAAAATATGAAGACAGAACTAGTAAAGAGTTAAGGGATTATTTTATTTATCAAAATAATGACTTGGCAATATAAAGGGATGACATCCTAGATGTTAACTCTTGGATAAAGCTATTGGTATAAATGTCATTGTAATTGTAATATTATTGTAAGAAGTAAAAACACAATAGTGTGGACAAGTGATATGATGTGAAGTATATGAAGCTTATGTAATAGCGATAGTGAAAGAGCAGCGAAGAGATATTGATGCAAGCAGTATAAGGTTATGTACCTTAACCTATTTTGTAATCAGTATATATTGTACATTACTTGTTTGGGTAGTGGGCTCATCTGGTAATCACATTTTGTACAACTCTTAACAGGGTTGAGGCTTCTAACAAGGCCTATAGTCCCTTAATCAGGACTAATACACTATATGCTTGTAATAGACTCCTAACAGGGTCAACATCCTTAACAAGATACTTTTGATTAGTGGATCTTTGTGGGTACCATCCCCACCAGGGTTTTCCCTTGGCCAGGGTTTCCTCGAGAATAAATAATGTGTTATGAGTTCTTTATTGTTATGCATGTTGTTTAGCTTCTTATGTTATGCATGTATAAAGATAATTTGTTATATCCATAATTGAGCAAAAGATAAAGTTTGTAGAATACTGATTCACCCCCTCCTCTCAGTATTCCCTATTTCTAATAGAATGTGGATTTCCAACTGGAGGAACATGGAGGTGTGAATATCCAAGCCTAGGATAGCGCTCCCATGGAAGAAGATGATCCTGTGGTAGAGAACACAATTGAAGAGGATGGTATTGGTGTAGCTGATAATGTGCCAGAGGACATGATTGAAGAAGATGGTATTGGTGTAGCTGATCAAGATGATCATGATGATGGTACTAGCACATTTGATGATGATGATGAAGATGGTCTTGATATACCTATAATTGAGAAGGCATACGAACCCCTATACCAAGGCTCCCAAATAACTCTTCTCTTCGGTATAGTGTTGTTGGTGAACTTGAAGGTTATGAATGGTTTATCCAATGTAGCAATGTCACGTATGCTAAGGTATGTCATTTTTGTCATCTTCAATGTTAGCATACCATTACTATTCATTATATTAACAATTCATATTTGTTGTTTTAGGTTGATAGGTGAGTTTTTGTTACCACCATCAAACATTCTGCCTCGTTTGTACTGAGAATTATCTACCATTATGAATCAAATTGGAATGAAGTATCCCACAATACATGCATGTCCCAATGATCACATTATATATCATAAAAAAAATGAATTTGTAACAAAATTCCCTGATTGTCATATTAGTAGATATCGGTCAGATCAAATAACAAAAAAGGTGCCTCACAAGGTTCTTTGGTACTTTCCCATTATTCCACGTCTTCAATGATTATTTAGGTGCACTAGCTTGGCATAATTTATGGATTACCATGCATGCAATAGAAGTCAAGATGATATTATGCGAATTTCTACGGATGGTTCTGCATTTAAAGACATAGAAACAACATGGCCACACTTTAAAAAAGAACCTCGTAATCTCAAGCTTTCATTGGCAGTGGACGGTGTCAATCCATTTGGAGATATGAGATCTATTTACTCAGTGTGACCTATTTTTGTTATTAACAATAGCATTCCTCCTTGGATGTCCATAAAGAGAGAGCACATAAAGTTGTCAATGATTGTACCAAGTATTTTTTCATTTAATAGTTATGTAAATTAATTTATAAACATCGCATCAAGATGGTCATAATAATTATGTAATTTTTTTGTTCATTCAACTAGGTAAGTACCAAGTTAAAGATATGAACATGTATATTGAGCCCCGTATTGACGAGTTGTTGAAGTTATGGAATGGGGTCACTATGTATGACATCTCTAGACCAATAGGACAAAGACAATTTTAATTCCATGCAATGCTTGTATGACAATACATGATGCCCCTGGGCTAACGCATTTTTGCAGTATGTTATATATTGTTAAGGTCACGTATTTTTGGTATGTTATAGTGCTTACACATTATTGTTGTATGTTTAAGTTGCACATGATAATTGTACAATATCTTTTAGGTCTTCAGACAAAGGGTAAATTTGCATGTCCAATTTTTGGTGCAAAGATGAAATCTCGTCATTTAAGAAGTTTAGGAAAGCAGGTGTTTGATGAGTTTAGGCACTTTCTCCACAATAATCACAAGTATCAAATTATTGAAAAACATATTTTTAATGGGAAAGAAGAGACAACATCAAGGCCACAAAGAATGACACCTCGTCTATGGAAGTTGGAATACAATAGACTAAATCGCCAAAGTAATGTCATTTCATCTGATGATTTTTGTTTGAAATTTATATTTTGATATTGTCTTTTATTTACTAATGATGTTATTGATGCTCGTGAAGGTCGTCAAGGTATCGATGACCAACTTCCTAGAGGAATAAAAAATTATCCTAGTCAATTTAGTAGGTTGTCGTACTACAAGGATCTCTCAATCGTGCATTTGTTTGATACTATGCATATTAGAAAGAATGTAACATAGACACTATGAAAAATATTGGATGGAAGTCGTGACAAAGAAAAAATTGCCAAAATTTATAATGACATTCATGAATCCAATCATGCACTGAAAAATTTCATTGAATCAAATAGAAATGGAGACCACATAAATACAAGTGCCCTTCATTAGTTATTAACTTAGCAGCAAAGTGATGCATTAAAATAAGTCATAAAAAAAAAATTCCCAATAGGATTTGCTACAAATATAAGCAGTCTTGTATCAAAGAAAGGTGATTTTGGGCCAGGGTTTAAAACACATGATTGACATACCTTCATCAAGGTAAGTCATGTTCTCTATTTACGGTATATTTTTAAAATTGCATGTACTTTTTATTGTATTATTTTACAATATATTGAAAAGATCATTTTTTAATTATTGCAGTACGTCCTACCTCTATCCTTGCCACACCAGTTTGACAATAGTGTTAAACAAGTTATATACTATCTTGGAGAATACATAAGGTTAGAAGTGTTATTTCTTAGACTTATACAAATATTATATTTATGATTTGCTTTACTTTTTATGTAATTTATTGTATATTTTTTTCTAAAATCTTGTTTATATGTTCTTGCGAGTTGAATCTCTTTTAGGTGGTTATCATCTAAAGAAATTGATAAAAAAAGATATAAAATATTGGAAGAGAAAAATTCTCCAGCTTATGTGTGAAATGCAAAAGTGTCTACCTCCAACTTTTTTCAATGCTCAAGAACACTACCTCATATATCAAGTTGAGGAGATTGAATTATGTGGACCTATACAAACTAGGTCAATGTAGATGGTTGAGAGGCACTTGAAATTTATGAAGGGTTTGGTTTGACAAAGAGCACGTCCTGAGGGTTCTATGGTGGAGGGATATATGGTATACCAGACCATGGTGTACATTAGTGAATATCTTCCCAAGTTTGTAGCAAATATCCATGTAGATCGCATTTGGGATCCCAACTTTATTAACAAATTTGAAGGAGAGTACTTGATGGGGAAAGGTAAATTGAGGAAAGTGAGAGGTAATTATATGATGTTATTGTAGTTTATTAGTTTTTATAGATCATCAATATAAGTTGTTTCTAATTGGTCTATTTGTTTTCTTTACAGTTGGTTGTGAGTGGGATGCACTACATTTGTATACTGTAAACAATCTTGATTAGATGACGGTATGGATTCAAAAATCTCAAGAAAATGGTCGCTCATTAACATGGGATGGTGTTGCATCATTGGTTAAAGAAGCTCATCGTAATCGATATCCCAATGTTACGCCAATGGTACTTGATCTAGCATATCATTTAAGAGGTAGAAAGGTACGTATAAGTTTACTAACCATGACCCATAAGTTTAATATCAACTCATGGATCGATGCAAATAATCTTGACATGTTTGAATAATTGTATATCAAACACCACAAAGCTATGTACTACCATGGCCGTAAATTTTGCATAAAAAAGGTAGACAACACGAAGAAAACTTGTGACTCTAGGATAAGTGCAATCTTCAAGGTCACTAATATTTCATCTAGAAATGACATACATCATCAACAATATAAAAATTGATACTATGGCATTTTGGATGATATACTTGAGTACGACTTTAATTCATTCAAATTAGTTCTATTTGTCATCAAATGGTACAGGCTACGTCTGAATCAAAATGATCTTGATAGGACTGTTATTGAACATGATAGTGGATTTACAATGATTAATACAAGGTCATTTGAGCCAGTTGGACATGAGCCCTATGTTCTTCCAAGCCAATGTGAGCCAGTGTTTTACTTTACCATTCCACATAAACTGGATTGGTCATTTGTTGTTAGACATGATCCAAGAGGAAGGCCGGTAAAGTATAATGTGATGGAAAGAAGATACTGAAGAATCAGAAGACAAAGTAAATGATGATCACAGATGACTGTTACACAATGAAGAAGAAGAAGAAAATGATGATGATTCTAGTGATGCTGACGATGATGCTGACGATCATGATCATGGTGATGAAGATGGCGTTGATCAAGGTGATGATGGTCATGATGATGATGGTCATGATAATGATGATGAAGACGATGATGATGCTGATGAAGATGGTGGTGGTGTTGGTCATGATGATGATGACATGGATGAGGAGGATGATCAATAACATGATCAATGAAATGTATGTCAAGGTATGATCAATGTCACGTATGAGGTATTGATTTATTCATAGAAATTTATATGACTTGTATGTTTGTATAATTAAGTTATTATGTGTTGAACTCTAATGTCATGGAGTATATTTTGCATCATGTAAATTTTGTCTTCTATGTAATTTGTAGCTTACATATCATGTAATTTTTTGCTAACTTAAGATAAATGATTTACATATGCAAGAAATTTAACGCCTTTGACATGAATCGACAGGTATAATTTATTATTTAGTTTCCTTCTCTTTAGTCAACAAAATATATAGATCCTTCTATGTCTCTCATTTGATGGATTACAGGTATCACCAAATAGGTATTTGTTTAATCTGTCTTCCTCAAGTGAGGAAAATGCGAGAATAGAAGACAAAAGTGAGACATCTAGTAGGTCTAAAATAGGGAGATCAACTAGAGGTAAAAAGATTAGAATAAAATTCAATAAATGAATGAAATGTTTCCTTGCTGAGGGGGGGTCATGTTCTTATGATAATGAGACCAAAGGTGATAGGAAGGTTCCCTTAAGGTACACACATCTTGAGAAAGAATGGGTACCCAAGGAACTACCTCTAGTTAACACTGATTTTTTTGTTAATGAAAGGACATATCGCATAGCTCCATCTTCATTACATGGTTTGGGCTTATTTTCCATGGATGGCATAAAGGTCAGTAATGATCAAGTTGTTGAATTGATGGAGTATGTAGGACCTTGTTACAATTACAATAATTGGATGCGGATTGTGGAATATAAAAAAAGTATGTGTAGGTATGCATTGTCAATAAATTATATACAATGCAAAGTAAATGATCAAACTAAAAGGCTCGCTATGTATATTGATGGAAGGCCAAAAGAAATAGGGAATATTATAGGTTTTATAAATAGTTCTCGACTTGTGTCAACTAATAAGTGGGCAAATTGTATATTCGAGGCACGCGAGGGAAATCGTGTATTTGTATTTGCAATAAAATTAATATATGCACTTGAAGAGCTTCTGATAGATTACAATTTGAATCGTGTAGATACAAAAAAATTTCCTATCATGGGATTGGTAAGTGTTGGTGTAATTAAGTATTTACTAATTACACTTTACTTAAGTTTACTTAGGATAATGCATTTGCATAGTTAGTTGTGATTGAGACACCTAGGAGTTTGCATTTTTTTTTTAGCACATGGTTAGGAGACTCTCCACTTTAGGTGGTCATAGTTGTCTTCTCATACCTCTTTGTGTGTGAAATCCACCTTTAGTGCTCTTATCACATTATCATCCTAATCCATTTCACATACTTTGATGTATAATGGAGGATGATCCACCTTTGGTGGACATGTGATTCCACCATGTCTAGTTGATAGCTTATCATTTGCATAACTTCTAGTTATCTTGCATTGCCTTTATATTGAGGCATTTCTACATTGTATGTAACCATTCTATTACCCATCATTTGATCATTATTGAATTCTTCATTTGATCATATTGCTTTGTCTCTCTTGTTTGTGCTATTTTTTGAGCTTCTAGATCTAGGCTTGCACTCTTTGCCTTAAGCAAATTCTTACATGGTATCAGAGCTGAAGGAGTCTTCATTGCATAGCCATTGGAGAGCGATTGATTGCTTCAACTTTTGGAGGGCCACGAACCAAATCCGGGATCAGCATTTTGTGGGAGCGGTTTGAGCAAGATCGGACCTCACCATTGCATCTGGGTGGCTGTTTCCATAAATTTTGACTATAAATTTGCCTATATTGGGCAAAAGTCAAATCTGAGGCAAAAAATTTTTGCAAACCGGACCTTTGAGGCCCGATCTGCAAATTGGGTAATCATTTTGACAATTTTTTCAGATTTGAATTTTTATTCTCATTTTCGTCAAATACTTTTGGATCTGTAATTAATTTTGTTAATATTCTCGGATCACAACTAATATTTTCGGATCTGAAATAATATTTTACTTTCGGAAATATTTTTTTTGCAAAAATTTTGGCCTTGTAGGCCTATGTGTTGTATACGGTACAGGTTCGTACAGGTCAAATCGGGCCAATCCAAACAAACCGCAGATCAGGGTTGTGCGCGGGTGTCCAAGAAAGCCCAAACTTGTTTATACTAAGAACAAGTGCTCGGCATATAAAAGGGGCTTAAACCCCATCCCACACACAATGTGGGACTAAAAGGTTCAATCCACCACTTGGACGCGGGCTCCGCCTCCCAACGCGGCCACCTTCAACCCCGTCCTCCACGCGGGACTAGCCACCAAACGGGCCACCACCGCTGGCAGCTGTCACCGGCTCTCCAACACCCACCGTGCGCTCCTCTCCCGCGCCGCCATACTGCACCACCGGACCGCGGGTTAACACGAAAGCAGCAACCAAAACTCCCGCCTCCGCTCGTGGGCCACCTCCTCCTGCTGCGCGCACCACCGCGGGCCTCCAAAAGTCACCACCGCAGGTTAAAAGCGGCAGCTCACACCGCAGCCACGCCTCTTCAAACACGGGCTTCTCCACCGCGCAAGCTGCAAACGCGGGCTCCGCCGCTTCAAATGTGGGCTCCGCCTCCCAACGCGGGCCACCACCACGCAGCTCCGCTTAAACCCTCCTCCGCGGAAAAAGACCAGCGCTGCCAAATAAAAAATCGACAAGTGTCTATCGGTGAAACCGGTAAAAAAAATTTTAAATTTTCGCAGATTTCACTATCTTAAATTTGACGCCCGTTTGGACGTCAAACTGGGCAGTTTTTGATTTGTTTTGACGGTCATAAAGACGTCAAATTTAACATAGCATTTGCGTCATCATTTTATGACATAAAATTTGACGGCTAGTTGACCGTCAAAACTGGGTTTTTTAACACTGTCACGACGGTCATTTGAACGTCAAATTTAAGACAGCAATATAGGTGATGTCAGCAGCTTTCAAAAATTTTCAAGCCCTCACCATTTGCAGTTGGGATTTGGCAGTCTGACTTTGGAAGGCCATAACTTGGTCATACGGACTCCAAATTGAGTGCAATTTTTTTTGATTTTGGCTAAAATTTCCTGAACTTTTCAGAGGTGCTATTTTTTTCTGGTTTTGGATCACGGATTTTGCAGAAATTGCAGTTTTTGGTGACTGTACCTGTCTGATCCCTGTTTTTGCAACTTCAGAGGCTTCGTACGGGCTCATACAGACACATTTTCAGGTGAAATTTTTTTTGAAAGTGCATAATTTTTTGTCTACTTTCCAGATCTGATATCAGTTTGGAGAAATTATAAGTAGACATTGTACTTTCAGAAAGTGGTCTATTTTGGCCTATTGTAACACTTGTAATTAATCAGATCCTTAAGTGATCTGATGTCCTATCTTCTTGAGTCTTCTATAGCTTCATATTTGTAGTTGTAAACCTCAAAATCAGAAGTCCACTTTGATCAATTTTGTCAAGTGGCAATTGTACATGCACTAGTTATAAAGTGCCAAAATCATCATTTTTGGGGGGGTTTCTTTGATTGAGTGAATTGGGGGGGTGTCTTGTGTGTTGGTGTCTTTCTTTTTGTGCTCTTTCCATTTGTGCATCATGGGTTCAATTGCCAAATTAACTCCACATAACTATGCTACATGGAAAGATAATGTATGGAGCAAGTTAATGCTAAGAGGTTTAAACCCTTATGTGGATGGTACACTTACAAAACCCGCTGATGATGATAATGCTGCAAAACAACTCTGGTCAACTAAAAACTATAAAGCATTAGGTGTATTAAGAGAGAATATGTCTCAAGCAGTCATGTATCACATCAAAAACATAAATGATGCTAAAGAAGCTTGGGATAAGCTTGAAGAATTGTTTGGGAAAGTGGATGAAGACATGGGATTCAAAATTGAGACTGATCTCCTCAAATTAGATCCTAGGAACTTTGACACAATTCAAGATTATCTCAACAAAGTCAATGACTATAGAGTACAACTTGATGATTGTGGTAATTCCATGAAGGATGCGAAGTTGGTTAATCACTTGTTGAATCATCTTCCACCTGAATATGCAGCTTTTGTTTCAAGTTACAATACTCACAAGTTAACCATGGGTAGAGCCTTCACTAAGCCTTCATTTGAATCATTTTCAGAAATGTTGGTCTTAGAACAAACAAAATTAATGAGTATGGGGATTCTCAAGTCTTCAAAGTCTAAAGCATTGGTGGCTAATAATGGGAATCAAGGGAATCAAGATAGTAAAGGTTCCAACAAGAAGCAAAAGAAGTGGAAGGCCAAATCACAATCAGACACTCAACAATCTTCCTCCTCACAACAAGGAAAGTCTTCTACCAACAACACAAACAACAACAAAAACAAGGGGGATAACTCTAAGAAGGAGAAGAAAATTTGTGCATATTGCAAGAAGCCAAATCATGATGAGCATCAATGCCACAAGAAACAAATTGATGAGTTGACAAACATAATCAAGAAGCATCACATTGAGTTTCCAAATGCCTACAAAGGAAAGGATTCATCACCTTCCACATCAAAGGGTAAAGGGCAAGCATTTGTGGCAAGTACAACTACTTCAGAAGAATGGATCTTTGATTCAGGTGCAACACATCATATGGGTGCAACAAAGGAGCAATTTTCTTCCTTGAAACCATCTATGGTACCTCACATCTTTGTAGGAGATGATACTCAAGTGGATGTTGAAGGAAAAGGAGAAGTTGAGATGGAAAATGGAGCCTTCAAAGATGTTCTCTATGTTCCAAACCTTAGCACAAACCTTCTTTCAATTTACCAAATCACTCACTATGGAGGTGGAAAGAAAGTTGAATTCCTACCCAATTCAGTTGTAGTCAAAAATCTTAAAGATGATTCTATGGTGGCAATAGGAAAAGCAAATCATGACACAAGGCTTTACTCATTTTCTCAATTTGTACCTAAAACTCCTTCACATGCCTTGTTGACACACTCAAATACACAAAGTAAACTTTGGCATGAAAGATTTGGACATCTCAACTATAGATATCTTCAACAGCTTAGCATCAAGGATATGGTCAAAGGTCTACCTCAAATCTAGTATTTAGAAGGTGTATGTTCAGGTTGTGAAATGGGCAAACATCCCGAAGAGAAGTTTGATAAGGGGAAGTCTTGGAGAGCAACATTTGTTCTTGAGTTAGTTCATAGTGATGTAATGGGCCCATTTCCAGTGCCATCATTTGGCAAGGCTCGTTATGTCCTCACCTTCATTGATGACTTTTCACGCTACACTTGGGTCTACTTTCTTGGTCACAAGAGTGAAGTGTTTGATAAATTTCTCACCTTCAAGGCTCATGTTGAGAAGCAATCAAGTAAAGCCATCAAGATTCTTCGAACAGATAATGGAAGGGAATATGTGAACTCAAGACTTATAGACTTTTTCACACTTGAGGGTATTGATCTTCAACATTCAGTTGCCTACACTCCACAGCAGAATGGTGTTGCAGAAAGGAAGAATAGGACCCTTAAGGAGATGGCCACTTGTATGATTCATGCCAAGTCTCTCGATCAGGCCTTTTGGGCTGAAGCTATATGTTGTGCCACTCACATACAAAATAGAACTCCTCACAAAGCCTTGGATGGAGTTACTCCTTTTGAAGCTTGGTGTGGAAGAAAACTAGTTGTGAAACACTTTAGAGTCTTTGGTTGTCAAGCATGGGCACGCATACCTCCACAAAAATGCAAGGCATTGGAACCACAAAGCAAGCCTTGCATATTTGTTGGTTATCCCGAGACTCTTAAGGCATACAAGCTTATGGATCCTGAGACACATGAGATCTTCTTTGAGAGGAGTGTTCACTTTGAAGAGAATTATCCTAGCATGGATTCTTCAACTCCTCCTACTTCCTCCATTTCAGATAATGAAAGTGATGATAGTGACTTGGAAGATGAAACTCCCTCAACACCGACTCATAGGCCAACACCTTCACAAGGTCAAGAAATAGTTGAGGACATTCCTTCATCATCTTCTTCCTCCACTCAACCTCGTTGGGCACAAAAAACACTTGATTCAGCAGGTTCATTTGTGGGGAATCCTTCAGATACTAGGAGGACAAGGTCACAACATAAATCATTTCCACATGCTTATATTGCAATTGCTTCCAATCCACAATCATTCAAGGAAGCTTCAGGTGTTCCTGAGTGGGACAAAGCTATGGAGGAAGAGTATAACTCTTTGATAAGAAATAATACTTGGGACTTAGTTCCTCCTCCTAAAGGATGAAAAGTGGTTCGATGTAAGTGGATCTATCGAACCAAGTTTGCAGCGGATGGAAGTGTGGATAAGTATAAGGCAAGACTTGTTGCAAAAGGTTTCTCTCAGGTTCCTGGTATTGACTACACCGAGACCTTTGCACCTGTAGCCAAGATGAACTCCATTCGTTTGACACTTGCTATTGTTGCAGCTCATGGTTGGGTTATACATCAGATGGATGTCAAGAGTGCATTTCTACATGGGGATCTTCATGAGGAGATTTATATGGAGCAGCCACAGGGATTCATCCAGGATACTACTATGGTTTGCAGGTTAAGGAAGTCTATCTATGGCCTCAAACAGGCTCCTAGGGCTTGGTATGCCAAGATGGATTCCTTCCTTCTCTCAGCAGGATTCTCCAGATGTCATTCAGATTCGAATGTTTACATTCTTCGGCAGGATGACTCACACTTGATACTTGTACTTTATGTTGATGACTTGATCATTACAGGGAGTACTTCATCCATCATTGCTAGTGTCAAGTCTTCTTTGCAGGACAGATTTGCTATGACAGACTTGGGTTTTCTTCACTATTTTCTTGGTATTGAGATCACACAATCCTCAGCAGGGATCACACTTTCTCAGCCCAAGTATGCTCTTGATCTACTTGCTCGATTTCACATGAGTGATTGCAAGGCTGCACCCACTCCATTTCTATCAGGTGTCAAGTTAGAGGCTAAGTGTTCTACACCACTTGTTGATGCTACATTGTATAGACAGCTTGTTGGAAGTCTCATCTACTTGACACATACACGCCCTGACCTATCATTTGCAGTTGGCATGGTTTCTCGTTTCATGCAAGAGCCACATGAGCTTCATTGGAAGTCAGCCAAGCGCATATTGCACTACATACAAGGTACACATACACATGGGATTCACTATGCAGCAGGTACAGGACTTCAGTTGGTTGGATATACAGACTCAGATTGGGCAGGCGATCTTGATGGTCGCAAGTCTACTTCAGGTTACAAGTTTCATCTTGGTTCAGGCCCCATTTGTTGGCAGAGTAAGAAGCAGCATGCTATTGCTCTTTCTTCAACTGAGGCTGAGTATCGAGGGGCTGTTACTACAGCTACAGAGGCTATTTGGCTTTAGCATATCCTGAAGGAGTTTGGTTTCAGCATTCCACGACCTACAGTCATTCACTGTGATAATCAGGGTGCTATAGAGATCTCCAGACATCCGGTCCAACATCAGCGGACCAAACACATTGAGGTTCATATGCACTTCATCAGAGATTTGATACATGAGCAGGTCATTACATTGCAATATTGTCCTACAGCAGAGCAGGTTGCAGACATCTTCACCAAACCCTTCACTGAGAGCAAGTTTCTTCAGTTGCGAGCTCTCTTGGGGGTGCGGGCTATTTCATCAAGGGGGGTCACATGACTTCTCTAATCTATCTTATGGGGGGGATCTTTTCCTCACATGAGGTCTTCTCTCTCATCTTCTATTCTTGTATTCATCTCTCTTTTTGGGGGAGGGTTTTTCCCATGAGGTTTTCCCTCTTTCTCCGCTTTATGAGAGATTGCTTTCTATTGCTCTTGCATATTGTACATGGGTACCTAACATGGCCTAGTAGTCGGGACCCATCTTGCATTGTGAGCTTAAGTGCATTCCCCTAAGTTGCACTTAAGGGGGGGTGTTGGTGTAATTAAGTATTTACTAATAACACTTTACTTAAGTTTACTTAGGATAATGCATTTTCATAGTTAGTTGTGATTGAGACACCTAGGAGTTTGCATTTATTTTTTAGCACATGGTTAGGAGACTCTCCACTTTAGGTGGTCATAGTTGTCTTCTCATACCTCTTTGTGTGTGAAATCCACCTTTAGTGCTCTTATCACATTATCATCCTAATCCATTTCACATACTTTGATGTATAATGGAGGATGATCCACCTTTGGTGGACATGTGATTCCACCATGTCTAGTTGATAGCTTATCATTTGCATAACTTCTAGTTATCTTGCATTGCCTTTATATTGAGGCATTTCTACATTGTATGTAACCATTCTATTACCCATCATTTGATCATTATTGAATTCTTCATTTGATCATATTGCTTTGTCTCTCTTGTTTGTGCTATCTTTTGAGCTTCTAGATCTAGGCTTGCACTCTTTGCCTTAAGCAAATTCTTACAGTAAGTATAACATTTAAACCAATTGCCTCCAATTAATATTGACTCCAATGTACAATCTACTATTTTATTAATAATTTTTTTTGGTAAGTTTATTACTTTCATTTCACTGCTGATTGCTAAGAATTACTAATCTTTGTCACAAGGTGACATTGATCCACCTCAAGATACAGGCGGCGATGTTCCTCACAATACAACTTCTTCATCAAAGGTAAACCTTAATTAGTGTAATTCTACAAATTATATAGAAACAAATGTCATATTATTATGTTCTTTTCTTTATGGCTTTGGAGTTATTTTGATAGAATTTTATTGATATTGATGTCACAACTTGATACTTATTGATAGGGAAAAGAAAAAATGGCAGTAGATCAATTGAGATCTAAAATTGAGGCGGCATTTATAGATGACATCGCATGTAGCGCTAACCTTGTATTCATGGCTACTCAAATTATAAATAAATATAGTAAAGAAATTCTTAACCTTGTCATGGAACCAAACAAAACTAAGGAGACAGAGGCACTCAAAGATGAATTGATACGTAGAGTCAATTGTATGAATATAAGCAGTAATTAATCTTAAGCAATAATTAAAGTTCAATAGATGTTTATATTTTATACTATCTTATGGATCACAATCTAAAATATGATGTGTTCTTACAAGATTTTTTGACACCTGTGAAACGTGGTCAATATAGTGAGGGTAGTAGTGCCGCATAGCCTTCATGTAAATAATCCTTAAACCCTTAACCATTCATTTAACCTTTGTATGCATTATTGACTCAACTTATGTTTGGGATGCTTCTAGTACCCCATTTAATCTTTATCCATTGCAAATGTCTTTGCTAACAATGTATTCTTCAGCTCATGATGAAGTGCAGATGCCTCCTTCGATCAACATTCTACTATCAGTGGCTGCATTGTCCGCAACAAGGAGTTTGCAAACATCTTCCTCTGTACCAGCTACATCTTCCTCTATACCAGCTACAACTAGTAAAACCTTGTTTTTCTATATTTTTTTATGTGCTAATCATGCATTAATTATTTTTCTTGTGTGAATTTTATACACTGCATGGACCTCTTTTTTGCACTAATAGATACACCTACACCTGGTACAAGAATAGATCATACCAGTACTAGTGAAGATCAACCATTTCCTGGATCAGCCCGTGTTACTAGTATTGGTTCATTTGCAAAGACATTATTGTTGAACAAGAAAAATATGTTTCTGTTAAAAGTACCAAAGCTTCTAGGTGCTTTAAAATTGTTATTATTTATAGTGTAATTATAGTTTACTTATACATAACTCATTTTGGACTGATAATCCCATGATGTTTTTAATGATCATCTTTTTGAAATGACATTGAATCTATTTGGGCCCACCATACGTAAAAGGTATGTAGCTTCATAATATTGGTACAATATTTTTCTTATCTTCCATTTATTGTACTATATTAAAGTTATGATATCTAACAATTTTGTTTTTTTTAAAAGGTGGAATGAACAGGATGCTGACTTAAAAAATCAGCGCATTAAATATTTAGAGGACCTCTTTGGAAATAAAACTTTTGACAGTGTCATGATTCTTAAAAAAGCATCCAAACATATAAAGACCATGAGGGACCAATATAGAAGGGATCTAAAGGATAACCCAAAGTACGAGCATCCTCCTATGATTCCACCAATGGAGTGGAATGAAATAATGGAAGATGCAAAAGAGAAAAGGCTAAAGGGTAGTGGAACTCAACCAAAAGATGGAAAAAGAAGGTATGTCATGGTAGTATTAAGTAGAATGTAATCATGCACTAATTAGTGATCTTTGTAAATATATAATCTAACATGTTTCAAACTTTTCATAGACTGCAAGACACATCAAAAGCTACAGAAGCGAGATTAAAAAAGGTTAGCCAACACAAACTTGGCTCTGGTGGCTATATGAAACTTCACTCTCGAATTGTAAGTAGCAACATTGGAATTTCATATCAAATTTTTATATATAAGGTTGCAAACAATTATGTTTAATCAAATCATACATGTAAAAGTGACGATATTAAACAAAAAATATAGGGCAAGAAATTCAATGTAGATCCCACGGATGAAGACAAAAGAATAGCCTTGAAGGAAGGCTATAAAGTTGTGGTTACACGCCTACGCCAAGAATCTGAAAGCCATAATGAAGAATCTGTTGCACCAGATGAGACACGGGTAAATTGGTCAAATGAAAAGTAAATCAAATTGAATAGTTAATTTCAAACATAAATTGACTATTTCATGATAACAATGTGCATGACATTTCACTACAGCCTTCAAATCCTATCACAGAAATTGGGCATGACGAAGGCCATGATGTGCATCACAGTGGTGGAGGTATTAATTTTCTATTGGAAATAAATTACGTAATTATTAATAGAATTTAATATCTTTAATTGCAATTGGCCATGTAACCTTTTTTTGAATATTTTAGAGCATGTTGAGCATGTTGAGGTGGCGGCAGATCAAAATGTTATTGTACATGATGTGGCATTGTCAGGTAAAGAAAAATGCATGTTATGTTCTACTGGTTAATGAAATATATGTAACAATAAAAAAAAGTATGTGAATTTAACCCATTTACTTGTTATTGCAATAGACCCCCCTTTAGTACAGCAACCTCATGCTCCTCAAGACATGAGGAAGCATCATAATTTGAGATCACAACCACAAGAGGAGGAAGATATTAATGCTCCTCTCAGCCTTTACCTTAAGAAATCTAAGAAAAACCCAAAAAAGAAATGATTTCTTAAAAATGCTCTTTGATCAAACTTGTTTGATTAACTTTGTTGGATAATGAAAGAACGTTGTTTTAAGTAATTATCTATGAATTTTGCGTATTAATATTGAATTATATGTCATGTTAATGAATATTGTTATGTGTTAATGAATTCTTGATTAGTGTTGTGTATTAATGAATGTTATATCATATTAATGAATGTTATGCGGTTGTATTGATTGAATGTTATAGTTTATAAATGGATGAATGAAGTGTGTAATTAGATGTTATTGGGGAATTTAGATTGATGTTAGGGGGAGGGGGGTGAGGCTAGATGAGCTTCCACCTTCACGTGGTTGGCCTTGTTAAGTAGAGAATATTAAAGTATTCTCGAAACCAAGTGAAGCTCAAACTAACATACCTTCATTATTTAATCAATTTCATTCGTTCTAGGTCTTTGCTCATAAGTGCATTTTGAATGTGTCATTGTCAGGAAACTATCAAATAACAAACTAGAAGGGCCAATAGTCAACTTGTCTAGCATGATTCGGCTTCATTTTGTGTAAGTATTCTCTTATTGAATGTGTCAACCTCTCTTGGCCTAATCTGGATTATTTCATTTATTTGTATTTTTTAGTAGGTGAAGTGTTAAATTAGTTCCTATCTTCTATTCTTCGTTCATAAAAATATTCTTGTCTCCCTCTAGTTTACACTGCAAGGATGAGATGTCGCTGGTCCTTTGCCCACCATCATGAAAACAAATTGCCTTAGGGATATAAATGCAGGACTGTCCACCAGTACATTCTTGCAAAGAGTTTTTAGAGCTACGAATATTCAGGTACATGATTTGTTTTGGTTTGCATTACTTTAGAAACAACTGTTGTGATAGGTTTCATAATTTTTTGGTGTAGAATATTGCTGCAAGTTGTTCGCTGATTTTGCTTACTGTATTGAATAGATTGAAACAATAACTGTAATGAGATTAGTTTTGGCTCGTCTCATTCAAAAAAACAAAATGTTACAATTTTTACAGACCCTTGAGGTAAGTCACTTCTCATGGTTTCAATGAATTTTTATTTTTTTTATTTTTACGTTGTTCTCTTCTATCTCTGAGATTTTTAGATCTTAATTGAATGTTCTTTTAGAGTTTGAAAATTACAAGGCTTGAAATCGTATGGTTTAAGATGCTATTGTTTGAAATTCTATGATCTGATTTTTGTAATTTTTAAATGCTTTGGGTGTTCAAAACTTGGGCACATCCACATTATCACTACCCCTCTCTGGCTCATTCTGTTAGTCATATGTGTAAATCTTGCAATATCCTCTCCTCCAATAAGATTCACCATTTGCCTCCAACATTTCCTTCTTTTAGAATTATTTATTTGGAGGAAAAAATAGCTCTCTTAAAATAAGAAAGGAAGGACTTTTCAATCTAAGTATTCTTAGGTATTGAAGATATACCGAGTATGAATTTTTGAAAAATATTATCCAACCTTCCGTCATGGCCTTAATGGACCTTGGACCTTGTAAGCTTGGGTTGGATCGCTCTGCAATGAGTTTGGCCATATAATGGTTTGAAGCTTTTGAAAACTCAATTTGGTAGTAGATGCATTCTTTAATATTTCTCTAGAAAATCACAAATCTACTACATCCTTCTATATATTTTTCAAGTCGCTCTATGAGATGGCTATTTTCAAACCCATAAGCATAGTTGCCAGGAAACTCCATCATAGGAATATAGACCATATACACATGAATAGCTGCTTATATATGACTCAACAAATCTGTTACATACTCAGTTATCTGCTACATTGGACTAGGGACTTGATGCAAAGGAAATGGTGGTGGACTTAAGAAACTCAACCCAATGGCTTTAAGAAACTCAACCCAACCAAGGTTACTCTAAATGCAAACCAATGATAGATTTGATTTATTTGAGGTATATGAGGACATATTAAAGTGTTTTTATGGTTTCTAGAGTTAACCCTTACTCACAATGGAAAAAAGTCTTCAAACTTGCCTAGAGGTCTAATGAGCTAGCCTTGTAGCCCTACAATGACCTTTTTGGTCCTTAAACTCCACACTTCCCCAAAACACTAGAAAATATAAACACATGTATAGATACCCTTTTGGCCATACATAAACATATCCAAGACTCGGGTATTGGTACTTTGGACCAAATCATCGTACTATGACTGCACCCCTGCAAATACACTAAAAAGTTGGTGATTTTTCAAAGAAACTACTAATTATTTGTAACTTCAAGACTCCAAACTCCAGGAAGTCTCTCCAAACATCATAAAACCTCTAAATCCAAGAGGAATTTAGCCTAGCACATAGGGAACATCAAAAGCTCCAATTCAGTTACACTAAACCCTTGATTTGAGGGTTTCTCCAATCTCGCCTCTCCAAACACTTTCAGGATAAATTCATGATTGATGCACCATCCACATACCAATATTAGATCATCCCAATCATAAAAATACCATGCTATGCAGCCCAAACTCCTGTTACTATACTGTATCCACTCTTTTCAAGGTTAATTCACTGATTTATTCCTTGGTGATCACCCTTTGCGTTACTTTTCCTGCATAAGACTTGTTAGAACATTATGTTACATGTTAGGAATCAAAATCCCATGAATTCATGAGATGGTCATTTTCTAAGAAAACCTTACAAAACTGAACAATGTAATGTAGATTGTGACAGTGAATCAGAGAAACATTGGTAACAAAGATACAAAAAGATCTATCTAGACATTGAATAGTGTTTTCTATTGTCTTTAGATCATTCCCTAAATCAACACAACTGATTACTACTCAAAAAAACATAAGAAGAAATACAATAAGAACTCAATAATCTCAAGGAAACTTGTATCTTATTAAATCACTGTTCTCAGTCGTACACACCAGACTTCATTGTTGTACAATAGACTTCTTCAGCAAATATAACAACTTCCAATAACCATATCAACCAACTTTTTATCTTTGAGTTGAATGTTTAAGACTTAAAACATAACAAAAGCCTATTTCCTTCTAAACTCCTATGTAACTGTTACCTTTTAAATATTTGAATTTTCAAACTATGAAAATGCTTTTAAAACCTTATTAATAGGAAATTAAGAACTCCAGAGGTTTTTAAACTCCTAGGAGACTTAATGGCATCATTCTTATATTCCAAACTACCCTAAGACATTCCTTGGACACTAATGGTCCACATTACATTTATTCAATCCTTTCAAGGATATAAATTCATTCCTTAGATTCAAATGCCATTTCATGGCATCAAACCATTATAGAAGCCAACACATTATAATTGATATGATTTGCATCATTTAGGATCCCTTTGACCTCCTTGGACCTCTGATTGCCATTAGGTATCTTCCATTCCTTCATAGTCTTCATGGTTTTCTTGTTGTTCCTAGGTGCCCCTACACCAGGACTCCTATTAATAATTTAAAAGTATCTTGGAAGTTATAAAAAGAGTAGTCAACAACTTGGTTTAATACTTTGATAAGATAATTAAAAACTAATTAAGGATGCCGTGAGAAAATGATCATCCAAGGTTAAAAAAAAATGCTACAATCTGGAAAAAGAGTGAAAGTGGATGATTGAAATATGGATTCATATGCTGATAAGAGACCAGTATGATTGTTGTCTCAAATGAACTGAATATTGATAGATCCCAATATGATTTTTGTGTCAAATGAATTGAAGTTGGATGATGAGGAACCATATATTATTAGAATTTAGAATAGAGAGCCAATGGTAGTTCTTGACTCAAATGAAGAGTTGGTCAAAATATCAACTTAATATGTCGTTGGACAAGAGATTGGACAAGGTTACATAAACATTAACTCAGAGCCAGATCTCACTTGCAAATTATGGCTATAAATAGAAGTAGTAGTTGTTGTGAAAGCATATGTAAGAGTGATTTTACTTCTTGTAGGCTGATTCATTTTGAAGACAAACTATTGCCTGTCTAGGATCAGCAACCTTGCGAATTCCCTCATCATCCTTCTTGTAGTCCTCATTTAAGGTGATAATAAAATGTTTATCCTTTTATGATAAATGAAAAACAAATGATGCATATGATAAATAAAATCCCAATGAAGGATTATGTTTATGTTGGCTTGATTTTTTGTAGGAAGTTTGTTTGACTTGGGTGTCCTTTATTTAAACACAAGTACCTTTACTCGATGCTGATGTTTTTCTTCACCACTTGAAATGTGTAGATGGGCAAATTGTCATTCTTGTGACTGGTAGAAATCCATGCCGCCTTAATGGATTTCAAGTAAAATGAGGGTTGAAATAGCATAACATATTTTGACAATAGTAATGTACAACACTAGTATTTTTTTCCTTGCAGGATTTGGAGGCCTGTTTCCACTAAGAGCAATCCATGTTGATTTTATACATATTGAAATCCCGGATGGTTCTCTCTAAAGCACACATAGAACTATTGGGTGTTGATAGTGAAAGAAACAAATAGGGTATTATGGAAAATAGGTGTATCCATATTTTTAGAACCAACCAGATTTTTCCCATTCAGTCCAAACTTTGAACTCCTATATTAATTTTTTAAAATCAAACAATTAATTCTTTAAGTCAAATAAAGGCATCCAAATGACAATAAATTCTTTAAGTCAAATAAAGTTTTGAATATCTACCTATTTCACAATAACCATGTGTCAATTTCACAATAATCATGTCAATTTCACAATAATCATGTCAATTTCACAAGAATCATGCCAAATTCAACTATTGAAACCATTTGTTAATTTTACAATAATCATACCAAATTCAACTGCTAGACACCTTAATTTATTTGGTTATTTATATTTTACTATTATCTATTATTAAATTTTTATTTCAAGAATAGGACATCACACAAAATACATGGTGATATATATTAATGCAAAGTAACACCTGAAGATAAATATATATCGAGACTACTCACTGACCAGGATGCCATTGGTGATTACTCCGGATATTTATCTTCATTTGTTTTTTTTAACATTCCATATTTGGTTGAAATTTCAACTAACCATTGTCGAAACTCTGACCAAGCCTAGTCTAAATATCGACCATTCTGTGTTGAAATGTGGCATCATGGGTTTGGCATCCTGGTTGAACGGGCTAAATATTTTGACCAACATTTGTTGAAATTTCTACTAATTTTGGTCAGAATTTACGGACGTGGTTTTGGCATCTTGGTTGGACGGGCAAAATATTTCAACCAACATTGGTCTAAATTACAACACATTTTGGTCTAAATTTAGCATTGTGGTTTTAGCATCTTGGTCGATTGAGCCGAACATTTTGACCAACAGTGGTTGAATGTTTGACGAATATATCCGCCAATTGCTAATGTCAGTTTCGACCAAGATTGGCGTAGAACATTCTACGGAAACATCGATATGTCAAAAAATTGACTAGGAAAATAGCGACACGACCATTCGTCGATCATTTGACCAAGCTTGGTAGAAAATTTGACCAATGGCTCATCGAAAACAGGTGCCAATTGTACTAGTGTAAGGTCAATTTTGGCTTTTAAACAACTCTAATGAGGCAGGCTTGCTAATTAACAAGGAGCTAATATGGATTTCGTTCAAAAGAACATCAAGTTTCATCCCCCATTATAGGGGTCTCCTACCACCAGCATGTTGGATTTTTGCGCAATCCCGAAGGACTACTAGAAGAGGTTTGATTCTTGATATTCCTTTGTATTAAGGATGAATGTGTTTTATTTTATAGTGGGGTGGATTATTGTAGAAAAAGAAATTGTATCCCACTTTGGGTTGTCCCTCTCACTGGCCTCGTTAAGGCATGTTCTTGGAAGGCAAGCCCACTAGGTTTCTAGCATGTTCATATGAAAGCAAATAAATGAAGTGAAAGAATAGGTTTGAGAGTTTGATTCACCAAAGGTGAAGAGCTCCCTACTACTTTCCACTTCTCAACACCATAAACATTGTTCAATTACCAAACCTCTTTAATCTAATGGGAATTGAGCACTTCTAGCTTTCTGATTCACCTAAAAGGTGAAGAGCATAATCGCCTAATACTCTCTTCCACAAACAATAGGCTTAAAACTAGTGTTTGTTCATTTCCTTAGCCTTTCTTTTAATTGAAAGATTCAATAGGTTTGGCATTTTGATTCACTAAAAAAGTGAAGAGCATAGGCCAACAAACAATAATAAGTTGCTAATTAACTAGATTCAAATCAAATTGCCACAATTTAAGCAAATGCATAGGGATTTAGGCATACCTTTTTTCGTAGCTAGAAAAGGCTAGGGGCATTTTTAATTTGATTTATTCATTGTGATACTCACCTAGTGGCAATCGTTCTAGCTCCAATGCATCATCTTCCCAAGATTGTTAGTCCAACACAAAATTCCAAGAAAAGGTGAAGAAATCCAAGGAAATCAAATTTTCATTCCTTCCTTAAAATGATTAAAATTGATGAATCTTAAGGAACAAAAATCCAATTAAGAGATACAAATTTAGATTTGTAATCCTGAATTATTTGCACGTATCTCTCATATACTTCTCCTTTCTTTGAATCCTCCAAGAAGTTGTTTAAGTCAACTAGCTTTTCCTTTTTCACCCTCCTTTTTGTTTGTTTGTCCTCCACGTTAGCCTTGGTCTTTGGTTTTCAAACTTTTTTATGCTCTGTCATTTGCAAAACACAGAGAATTAATCATCTTTCTGACAACATTTAAATTTTAATAAAAACAATACTACGCGCTATAGAAAGTATTGTACGTGTCACAAAAATTATTGTACAAATCACAAAAATTATTGTACGCATCACATAAATTATTGTATGTGTCATAGAAGTTATTGTATGCGTCACATAAAGTATTCTACACGCTATTTAAATTCTTCTAAGCGCTAAAATAGTGATTGTACACGTTGCGGAGTCAGGGTATACACGTTGAGAGAATGTAAGACAAAAGATAGAAAATATTGCTATGCGCTAATACTCTGTGTAAATGCGTAAAACTTTTGTGTATAAGCATTATTTCACTTTTTAAATGCGTCGAACTTTGCCTTGTACGCGCTATTTCTCTTATTGTACGCGCTACTTCACCTACAAAACAGAGAATTCAAACAAAAACTCATGCAAATTTAGCAAATAAATATAAAATTTGATTAGTAGAGGCCTTGAGCCCCACGGTGGGTGCCATTTTGTGTACAAGGAATACCTTCATAGAATTAGTTCATCAATATTTCAATCAAATTAAGCTAAAATACAACAATTAAGAAGCTATTTACTGTAAATAAAGATAATGAGCATCCTATGGCTCTCTATTTGAAGATGCTAATGCTAAGCTCTCAACAAACTTCCATTAGTGACAGCTTTAAAATGAGAATTATACTAAATGATCGTGCAATTAAGCCTATTTTAACGAAAACAATGCTCAATTATACTAAATTATGCTCTTAACTCAAATTCACTATAGTAATGATGCAATTTAAAGATGTAATTGGAATTTTTTCTCTTGATTTTTGCCTTCTATTTATAGATTTTAGCAAGCATAGGGGGTGGAGTTAATTTGATCATAGTTGAGTTAGGGTTAAGTCCACGGTTTCAAATATGAGGACAATTTAAATATTTTGTCATCAAAGCTTGGGACAATGAGACAAAATGTGTGGTCAAGATGCTCTCTCCTTATGAGTGATTGAGATCAATGTGGCTTTGATCCATGTGAGTCCAATCCTTAATTCCTATTGGTTGAAGTAATTTTCTCCCATGTGGTAGGTGAGAAAAATTAAAAATAAATTAATTGATTTTATTTAATTTCTTTAGCCATGTGTACCCCTTGAATGGGTTAAATTTGATTTATTTCAACTATATAATTAATTAGATTAATTGCATAATTAAATGATTTATTTGATTTATTTAATTCTTGTTTGCCTTTGATTTCAATTAATATTTGATTTTGCCTTGATTTCTCACTTGGATTAGCCCTAACCATTTTTAGGTGCCTACAAATGTGTATAACAAAAATTTCATCCTTGGTGAGAATGACTTAGATTGTTCAAAGTGATAGTGTGATAGTGAAGGATACTACAACATCTTATAATTGGTGAGAGCACCATATAATATCTAAAGAGATAGTGAAGGTTACAGAAAGATTTACTTTCCTAATCAATAATAATAATGTGCAAAGGTATAGTGAAGGATATATGAAAGTCCATTTCTTAATGGTGAAACATAGAATATTTAAAGATATAGTGAAGGCCACAACAAAGTTGACTTTCCTAATTGGTGATAAACTTTTTCCAAAGTGATAGTGAAAGATATAAGAAAGCCTATTCCTGATTGGTGAAAACAAAGTAAAATATTTGAAGAGATAGGGAAGGCTACAACAAAGTTGACTTTCTAAATCAATTATAATAATATCCAAAGTGATAGTGAAGATTATAAAAGTTCGCCTTTATGATAATTATGGTTATGATAACATCAATTCAATTGGAAGCTGGTCATAACAATTCTAGTTATCTTTAAAAGTATAGTTCTACCATAGAAAAAGTGTATTTTTTATGTAGTTTATAAAAAAATTGTATACTATAACAACTTAAATTCTATCAAGTGATAGTAAAGCCTATGATAGAGTTGACCCTTATAACACTTGTGGGTCACATAACAATAATTAAGTATGAAGATTTGATAACATTACTTATTACCCTTAAGAGAAGAAAATTCTTTAATGAAATCAAATTATGATTCATTTGTACTTTTTGAAGATTTTGTATGATGTATCGCTGTAACTATTTTCATTAAACTCTATAGTTTAGAAGCATGCTTGATAAAGCATAAATAAAGGCTAAGAACTAACAAAACCAATGGTCATAACTCACATTTACCCTTTAAATTTCCTTCTAAGAGATCATTGGAAACAAAACGGGGTTCAAATGAAAGGTTTTCAATTCATAAATGCTTGAAAAGCAAAGAATAAAAATTCCTTGATAAATAACTATGGGCAAGCTCTGTATGTGTACTTGCGAATCTATATTTGACTGCAATGACTAATTTGAAGTATTAGTAATTTATTTATCTTAGTTTTCATTACAACGAAGAATCATTATTTTAGATGATTGCAAGGAAATAATTACTTTAAAAAAAAATTGAAATATTTACTAAAATCCTCATCAACTACATTTTTTGTTTTGTTTTTACAAATGTAACTTCTGCACATATTATCCTAACTCATTTAGGATAATTGATTTATAATCCAATTTACCTTTTAACAATTTTAGCCTGCCTTTAATTATAATAATTAGACTTATGTACAAGTACATTGCCACTAATCAATTTTAATTTTTTGAACTCTGAACGATATACTCATCATTGCTAGGACTACCAATAGTACCTATTTTTATGGGCACCAAGATCAGAAGTTCTAAGAGATGAGGAAAAAGATGGAAACGTGAAAGAAAATAATAAATTACAATACAGCTTATCCAAAAATTCACTTCCATTGGCTCAAATTCGCTACAAGAAAGTCTCCAATTTAGCCATGAGACTAAAAGTAGACTAAATTGGCTAGCGACCTTCATGGTTTTTATTTTAAATCAATCTTGCAAAGTTAATCTATTCACTGTGTATCTTTCCATTAGGCATAGCTAAATCTGACACTATGGTTAAGACACAGAGATTTTACTGATTTGGCCTATCAATGCCAATCATACTTTACCAGCCGACATAACTGGGTGGTATTCTTCTCATGAATCACAGAAGCAGCCACATGAAGGCCTTTGTAAATCCATAATGAGCTGCTAATTTCTTCAATACAATCTGCAAGATTGCCGATTCCCCAAAATTGGAGCCACCAAGCAAGGCCTTGGCACTGCTTATTTTAAATTCCATCTTGCACAAACATAACTAACCGTTAGGATTTTCAATCCATGAAATCAAGGTTTCCAATTCATAAAGTTGAAATGAATGTGCATAAATAATCTTTACGAAGTTAGCAAATGACCAAAAATATGAAGTGGAATCCCTCTCCTTTGCAATTAAGTAAAGAAGAATGATAAAAACTTTGCAATCATTTAAGCAGGGCAGAATCAATTAAAATAATAAGCCTAATTACTTGTTGTTTTTCTCAAACCAAAAGGTTCAAATTTAAAATAACTAGCCATTAACATTCAAAACAAAAATGACAGCAAACTAGCTTATGAGTAACAACAGATACTTGCAAATGTCAAGCTGAGGCCAAGGCAAACCGTGACCATGGAACTCTCCTAGGACATGATATTGTATGCAATACTGGCAATCACCTGTCTAGTTATGCAAGTTAAGACAAAACAACTGAATGTTGCTCCATGGTAGAATGTAATTCTAAACTTGTGTACATCTGCTAGAAAACATATCCTACTAAAGTTCCTACAATTGAATGAATTGTCAATTGTGGATGAATAAATTTCAGGATTATTATAGTCAGCTTCATAAAGGTATTGTGCTTCTAATAACCTCAGGATCCTAGAAAGAATAAATCAGTCCTGACGAAAGTTGTGTATATGTAGAATGAGAAACCACTAAGAAAACATTAAGAAAGAACAGTCAAACACAACAGCAACAGCTTACAACAAAGAAAATATAATATACCTTACTGAATAGGATACCAGAGTCAAGTGTAATTTTTCCCCCATTTCTCTCAGGATGCTTCAGAGCATCTGAAACTTTAACCCTCCTGCTTCTGTACTGCCCGTTGCTCAATCTTTGATTCTCTACTTGTATTACCTTAAGTGGTTCACAGATAGCACCTCGCAGAATATCTGGACTTCCAGTTTCAATCAAATATGCAATTTCTGTTACATGTAATGGATAAAATCAATTATATCCAATACCTAACAAACTCTCATTCTGAATTCATCAACTACCTGAAATTAACAGACTATCAAATGAACGCAGAAACCTGAAAATTCATGGATTTAAGACATTCACCAAAAAATCATGGGAAAAGAGGCTAATCAGAAACAAGGAAAGTAATAAGCTATCAAGAGTCAATCATTGGCAATCTAGAAACAACATATTATATCTATATGGTCTACAACCAAAAACAGAAAATGGAATATTGCCGAGACCTGAATAAACTACAACCAGTGAACAGCAAAGGAGCAAAGGTATTTTACGACAACTGACAGAGACAAACTAGAAGACAATGTATAGAAGCTCGATACTGGCACACCCACGCTGGCATTTATAACAATAATGAAATCATCTCATCAGATTTAAAGAACATCCAATATCCACTACTGAACCAAACATGACTAATATATAGGAAACTTGCATATATATCAGATCACACAAGCTAAATTTGTAAGATTCTAAGAGCACTTTACTTGAGCTCCAAGATTTTGGTGTGAGAAGACGAGAAAATACCCATTATTCATATATTAAATACAACCACATATTGATGAAATAACAGATTACAATACAAGTCTATATAATAGATTAAGTTAAAGTCGGAAGAGAACAATATTGCTATCAGCACTTCACAGATAGTAATCCTACTGAGAAAACTAGTAACAAAGAAATCTTGAATGAAATCTTACGCTCTAAGTTTCATAATATTAAAAAGGAAAGTTAAATTGTTTTGACGTTATGATGTAAGCAACACTGAACATGGCAGTAACATAACTCAATTACATAAAAATATGCGGAGCATGGCCCATTTCAGAAGTAGAAACATAGAAAAGAAATAACGATGAAGTATCACCAACGAGATAATGCTGTAACTGTTTTGCAGGCCAATGTTTTCAAGAAGCCTCTCTTTTATTTTCATGGATTGTTAAAGCCTCAAATCTCTTAAAGTAAATATCGTTAGATGGATAAGTTTATAATTTGAAATAGGTATAAAACTTGAAAGTATTGAAATTATTCCAATCCTACAACAAAAATTATTGCAAGCAAACTCTTGTCAGCAAAAATGACCATTAGTTTCCCTGACTCTACTCGAGCTATCTAAAGCAGGTGGCTTGATGCAGAAGTGTGGCCAGATATTAAGAAAATTAAGATAATGAATCTGAAACAGTACCTTTACAGAAGCCATATGGGGAGCAGTCAAAGGAAAGCTTGCTAATAGTATTTTTGAGTCACCAATAGTCTCCACAGGAGCACATACCACTCTTGAAATGATGAAATCGGTTGTAGTCCCTCACAATAATTTCTCGCATGGCAATATTTGATATGAATTTGAAGGCTGTGTGACAATCTCCACACATGCGAAGATTCTTCTTGATTCGAATGGTTGCCTCATGAGGTAGAATGATAAGCCCAAAAGCAAGAGCCAATTTTTCACTGTGGTGACCAAGGAGGTGTTCCTTATGTTGCTCTTCTACATCATGTAGTGCAAAGCTAGTTTTGGGAACATACCCACATTCTCTCATCTGCTCAGTCAATCTCTGTAACATTGAATATATTTCCTCTGTTAGTGGGTGTGATCTGTCTCCAACAACAAATACATGCACCTTGTTTTGTGTTTCAATCCAACTAAGCCCTTGTTCTTTCTTTATCCCACTCTGCTTCAGCGATTTCCACACCTTTTCTACATCATCCCACCTACCAGCTGCAGCATAAGTATTTGAAAGAAGCACATGATTTGCAGCATTGTGCGGTTCCAGCTTAAAAAGGCATTCTGCAGCACGTCCTGCTAACTCCATATTGCCATGAATTCTACAAGCTCCCAGTATAGCTCCCCAAATGGCGGCATTAGGTTTAAATGGCATTTGGTTGATCAAATCTTCTGCCTCTTGAAGATGTCCACCACGAGCAAGCAGGTCAGCCATGCAGGCATAGTGTCTTATATTTGGCGTGATGCCATAATCTCGTACCATGGAATCAAAGTATAGTCGGCCTTCATTCACCAGGCCTGCATGACTGCATGCAGACAGGACACAAATAAATGTGATTTCATTTGGTTTCATCAATGCCCCCTGCATCTGCTCAAATATTTGGACTGTCTCATTTCCTCGGCCATGTTGAGCATATCCTGTGGACAGGGAAAAGTTTAGCGGCTAAAATTTGGCCACTGGCTCTTTAAAAAGCTATGAATGTGTTGGGCTAATAAAAATGGGAATTTGCCTCGATTTCTCTATAAGAAATTTTACTGTGGGTTCATCTCTCATAATGCAATTGAAATTACCTATACAAGGAACTCCTAAATGTAAACTTAATGTCATACTGAAGATGGGCTACAAAGTGCACCCCAAAATATGCCTACGCATTTTTATCTTTAAAAAGAAACGGAGAAGAAAAAAAAGGTGTTTTTAAATCAAAATAATGAGCTGCAGTAGTTTGCAATTTCAATTTTCACAATAGAAAATCTCAAACGAATTGAAAAAGAGTCCCCAAGGTTCCTAACCTCTAAATATTTAAGAATCCTTGAAAATCTCCTTACCTTTGATCATCGCATTCCATGCCACCACATTTCGCTCTGGCATTCTGTCAAACACAATATATGCATCATCTATGCTTCCACATTTGGCATACATGTCAACAAGAGCAGTGCTCACAAAGACATGAGGCTGGAATCCAGTTTTGATTGCCACAGAATGTACCTGGATACCTTCTTGCATATCTGCGAGGCTGGCACAGGCACTCAGGCCGCTAGAAAGAGTAAACTGATTTTGACTCAAGCCATTCCGCTGCACCTGCCTGAAAATAACCAATGCCTCCTCGTCCTCACCAT